>CM053764.1:18743840-18756056 GCA_028658305.1 Pachyuromys duprasi | reverse complement strand
GAAAGCATTCCTTGTTTTTAACTATTTGCACATTTTCGTAGTCTTTCCTGATCGTTGCCTGCCTCCCTGTTTGGACAGATGGTATCCTTTCCTAGCTCCCTCGTTTTATTTGATTCTGATTTTTCGTTTACTGTCACTGGTCATTTGGCCAGCAAGTGCAGAAAAACAAGAAACAAATGTGCCCACCCCACTTTCCACTTAAAAAAAAAAAATCTCAAAATAAATTTCTGAATTATGCATCATAAAGCTTTGAAATTTCTTTTATTAATTGACGGAGTACTAACCTTAAATTCCAGCTTCGGAGCTTTGCACCAAGAGAAAGCTTTCCAAAATAAACCTTTTCAGCAGAGTTGTATGTACTGAGGTCTTTGTGGAAAAGATGGCTTGTATTTTTGAGATGATCACAACACACTGTGCAGAAGTGGACAGATGTTCCATGGTGATTGGTTCCCCGTTCTTCTCTCTCCTGCCTGCTCAGCCCTGCAGCGGCGGCGGCGGCTCATCTCTCTGAGGCTGGAAAACCTTGTTCCTTGCAGTGACATCCTCCCAGCCTGGTTGTGGTAGTGACTCTGCTATACACAGCATCGGGCCTAACGGTTTGTGGCTCTCTGGACCTTGTTTTATTCCCTTGCTTTGTTTTTGTTGTTGTTGTTGTTCGCTTGTTTGGTTGGTTTGGTTTGGTTTTAATAGCTATTGTAAAGAGGTACAGTAGACAGTTACCTGAGAGGTTCGCCTACCTGCCCAGGGTGTCTCAGTGATACCTAGGGCTAGATGTCTCAGGGCAGTCCTGAGAGCGGGTACCAGAGAGTCAGGCTGTTGTCTTCTCCCAAGCCTGGGATGCTGATAAACTTGAATAAAGCTTGCCCATGCCTCTTGCTTGAGGTACTCTGTTCCTCTCCACCTCCCTGGACTACTTAGCTGGAGACCTTCTGGCCACGTGTCTTAGCCTGAAATGAATGTTCTCCAGTTGGAGCACCATTCCATTCTCCTTCCCTGTGGCTCGGGCCAGACCCTCGTCCATCCATTTAGAGAAAAGCACACTCCTCTTCGTGTGCCCATCTTAAATATCTTCTGGAGTCTCTGCCCTGGATGATGCCATGGCTGTATTGGAGAATCCTTCACAGCTATTTCCAAGTTGTTCTCAGGCTGGAGCCCCTACCCCTGGGTACCCACCACTCCTGGATGATGGGCCACGTTCATTCCTCTCCTGGCAGTCAGGGCACACCCAGGTCACAGGATATCACATTGGGTCCTGAGGTACCTCAGCATGTGCCCCCTGCCCATCCCTCTCAGGAAATTGTTTTCTTTTCTCCGTCTCCCACATCCACTGTAAGCTGGTTATAGCATTTTTGTTACCACTGTCAGATTGGAAGTGATCGAAGCAGGGGACAAAGAGAAAGCTCATGTTCATTCTGAGTAGAGAAGCAGGAAAAAAACATGCTTAAAAGATAAACATCCTGTTGAGCTGAGAGAAGTAAACTCCAGAAGGGAACCAAGACTTCCTCCCTTTCCTGGTGAGTGTTTCCATTATTCCGTTAAGGTTTAATATGCATTCAGATTCCTTTTACTAAATAGTACACCATAAAGCTTTTGTTATATATTAAATGTAAACTGAAAGGAATGTAAACATATGTATTGTTAATTATAAATATCGATAAGTAATGGCATAATAGATAAAGAGGTCTTATTCAGATGCATCCTGGTCATTTTTCATTACCCACCAATTGTCGCATGGTAGGATAGCTTTTTTGTCTCTGAATATGTGAATAACTTGACTTGCGTTCATCTTTTTACATATTTAATAAAAAAAATATATGTTAAAAGTCTGCCTGGACTTACAGATTCTTACATTCTTATCCTAGCAGTGGTCTTTCCAGTGAGTACATGTCTGTGTAACAGGATGTCTGTGTAGATTCACGGCTCAACCCACTCTCTGTTAGTGACTTACATGGGGAAAGGAGGGTATCTGCATTTGTTGATGGGGAAATGTTTTAGCAGGAAGTACAGATACTTATTGGAAATCAAATGTAATAACTAATATCTTAGAATTTACAGTTACAGTTTTACTAAGTGTCATAGTTAAGGTTACTATTGCTGTGATGAAACACTATAACCAAGAGCAGCTTAGAGGGGATATGGTTTATTTGGCTTACAAATCCTGGATAGCATTCATTGAGGGAAGCCAAAATGGGAACTCAAACAGGGCAGTTCCTGGAGGCAGGAACTGATGGAGAGGTGCTCTTTACTGGCTTGCTTCACATGGCTTGCTCAGTCTGCTTTCTTAGAGAACCCTGGACCACCAGCCCAGGGATGGCACCACCCGCAATGATGCCCTCCTCCATCAGTTAAGAGAATGCTCTACAGGCTTGCCTACACGAGGCATTTTCTCAATTGAGGTTCCCTCTTCTCAGGTGACTATAGCTTGTATCAAATTGCTATAAAACTAATGAGCACACCAAATGTGTGTGTGTGTGTGTGTGAGAGAGAGAGAGAGAGAAAGAGTACCCCCCCCCGCCCCGAGAAGCTTTGCACTTGTGAGTAACCAGCAGTTGGCCTGGCACTTGCAGGTGGAGCCTGCCCCACCTGGACAAGACAATACTGAACAAGTATCTACAGGGAGAAGGCGACTCTGGGGGCGAATTTCCATTGTCAACTTGACTACATCTGAGGCTAACCAAAACCTAAATGGGAGGGCACACCTGTGAGGAATTCTTTCTTAATTAAATCATGAAATGGAAAGACCCACTTCTAATCTGTATCTTTGGAGCATGAAGATACACCTTTAATCCAAATCTTTTTGAGGTGCAAATATGCACCTTCATCTGGGCCACACCTGCTGGCAGCCTGTGTAAAGGGCAAGGAAGGGGGAAGCTTTTGCTCTTTGGCTGCTTGCACTCACTCTTGCTGGCAAGTCCATTATTTCACTGGCAGTAGAGCCGCCTTTAGGATTCCAGTATATACTGAAGATCAGCTATCCAGCCGAGTGGACTGAAGAAGCATCTTGATTCTTGGACCTTCCATTCATAGGCAGCCATTGTTAGACTAGCTGGACCACAGCCTGTAAGCCATTCTAATAAATCCCATATAGATAAATATGTAGGTAGGTAGGTAGTCAGATAATAAGTTCTGTTTCTCAAGAGAACCCTAACTAATATAATAACCTAGGGAAGTTTTTCTAGCAGCAGGACTCAGTTCGAGTAAGCTTTTTGTATAGTGTTTTTATGTCACTCACATTGATTACTGAGTCTCAACAGTGATGTAGCAACATTAGCTATAAATAGAACACAGAAGGTAAGGGAATTGAATGAAAAAGAAATGTACCAAAATTGGCCCAGCAGAGAAGGGAGTTCCTGAGGCCTCAAGGTCAGAATATGTAAGAAACCAAAGACAGAGGAAGGCTGGGAACCCCTCTGACCTCAGGTTACATGCAGCAAAACAGAGCATGTGCAGGATGGGGGTCAGCAGGGGTCAAGATCACTGAATGTCAGAGAAAGCAGATGCTGTGTAAATGACCAATAAGGAACTCTTTGGGCCCAGAGCTATATATCTCAGACCTGTCCGAGCTCTGTGGACAACGTTAGTTCATGGGAGTGCCTTTCCTTTTCTCAAACCATCACATGATGATGATGGTGATGATGATAATGGAGGAAGCTGGAGAGATGACTCAGTGGTTACAAGCTTGTGTTGCTCTTCCAGAGGAGCCAGGTTCTATTCCTTTGTGGTTGACAGCAGTCTGTAACTACAGTTCCATAGACTTCAATACTCTCTTCTGGCTTCCACCAACACTACACATAACATGGCACACAGACATGCAGAGAAGCAAAATACCTTTACATATAAAATAAAAATGAATCTTTAGAAAATATTAAACAAACAAAAAAACTGGCCCAAGTGATAATTGATAGTCCCATGCAGACTTGAACCGCAGGTGACTATGGTTATTTCTTCTCCTCCTTTCCCTTCTCTTCCCTACCCTTCCCACCCTGAAGCCTGAGGTGTTAGCTGTCCATAAGCTGCTTGAAAGCACTAACTGGAGGCCAGCTGTGTGTGCTCCTATGTATCACTTTTGGACAAGGCTCTTCTGTTCTCTTTAGGAATTGTTCTCTTAGAGGTAAGGAAATAACCACACATCATCACTCTTGCCTATCATTTCTTCCTAGGGCATATGGTGGCAAAAGTCTTCAAGCCAGGAGTTGTGAGACACCATGCTGGAAGCACCTGGCTGCCTTCTTTAATTCAGCAGCATGGGCTTTAAACACTGGGTCCTATGCTTTGATGCCAGTGCAAATGGTTAAATATGTGATCGAGCTTCCTTAAGAGGCACTTGGTATATTGTAGGAAGCCTTTCACTGATGGTTCAAGTGTGAGATGGCCTGCTCTTGTTAAATACCTTCATCTAGGAATGTAACACATTGACTGCTGTTGGTCTGTGGAAGCTCCCGAGTCCATAGACAGAATGAATGAGTTAATAGAAATCTACTGTCTGCCCTGTCTAGATGCCTGTCACTTCTTGCAATGGCCATTCTCGGTTGTCAACTTGACTACATTTAAAATGTACTAAAAGCTAAACATTGAGAGCACACCTGTGAGGGATTCCTGCTTACTCTTAAATGGGGAGGTTTTCTAATCTTTGAGATACACCTTTAACCCAGATCTTTAATCGAGATCTGATCTGGGCCACACCTGCTAGAAGCCTGTGTAAAGGACATGGAAGAAGGAAGCATTTGTTCTTTGCATATATGTAGACACGTCTATACATACATACATACATATGTTTGAAGCACATAGTTACCTTCTTTAATTCACCAGCATGGGCTTTAAACACTGGATCTTATACTTTGACGCCAGTGCAAATATATATATTTATTAGTACATATAAAGAATATATAGTTTATATACATTTATATATTTGGTTATATAATATATATTTATATTATATATGTATTAGAATATGTAAATGATATATATAAATGATATATATATGTTTATATAGAGAAAAATTTTTCTAAAGATTCACTTTTATTTTGTATGTACAGGTATTTTGCCTCCATGCATATCTGTGTGCCATGTATGTGTAGTGCTGGTGGAGGCCAGAGAAAGGCATTGGGAGAGAACTGTAATTACAGATATATACATATACATATATGTAATATCCTATGTATGTCTATATATCCTTTATATAGTCTATATATAAGTAATATAAAGAGATTCATTCTATAAGTTCTGTTCCTCTAGAGAACCATGACTAATACAGTTCTCTAAAATCAAATAGGGAGCTTCCTTACACTGAGCATGAGGGCTGCCGCTAGCAAACATTGCTAATGCTGGTGCTAAGGCAGTGCCAGAGGGCATAGGGGTTGGATCTGGACCTCTCTGGGCCTCTCAGTTCCTGTTTTGCTGAACTGGGAACTCATGAAGTTTTACAGTGTGTCCCTGAAGGGAAGCTGAGCTGAAAGAAAAACTAATGATGCCCCAAAGACCTCCTGGCCTCCAGAACTTGGGCTCTCAGTACAGGCCTGGACTCTGACACACCCTAAGCAGCAAGGCAGGCCCAGCCAAAGTTAATAGCCTGACTGGCTTTTTATTTCCTCTGAAATAAGTGTGAAGCCGGTTCAGGTTGCCAAATTTTAATCTTTTAAGCAGGTTTCTTGTAATGTTTTGAACTCCTTTATCAAGACTGGGTGTAAATTCTGCGTTTCTGGAAAGTAATGACACATTAATATACCTTTAAGTGTATGAATTATCAGTAGGAGCCAGCCCTGTAGCCCTGTGTGTTCTTTCAGAGAACTGAAAGCTAAGTACACACTCCCTCCTGAGCTGCAAGTAGTCTCACGCCCTCATCCCATAGCCTTGCCTCTGGAAGGTCGTCTGTACAAAACAAAGGGTTGGAAAGGTTGGTTTCCTAGGCTGATTGTATAGCTCAGCTCTGGAACACTTACCTAGAATGTCTGAGGACCTGCGTTCAATCTCCAAGAGCAGATTTCTCTTGGTAAAAGGTTGGCAACTGACCGCTGAGTGAGCCTGTAGGAATTACAAGTACTGGAAAATTCACATTTATATGTGCAGAATCTCTTCCTGTAAGGGGGGTGGCGGGTGCAGCCTTACCAGGCCACAGAACAAGATATGAAAGACAGTCCTGATGAGACCTGATAGGCTAGGGTCAGATGGAAGGAGAGGAGGTCCTCCCTTATCAGTGGACTTGGGGAGGGGCATGGGAGGAGATGAGGACCGGAAGAGGGGTTGGGAAGGGATGAGGGTGGGGGCTACAGCTGGGATACAAAGTGAATAAATTGTAATAAATAAAAAATTATATTAAAAAATCAACTCATAGGACCTGTGGTTGCCTGTACAAGACAAGTACAACATCAAGCCAGTCACAATTCCAGAGCAAATGAAGAACAGCATCAGAGGCCCTCCTTTGGTAATTGAGCTAATAATAGCTGATGTGAGGAAGTAAGAGTTTCTCTTTGGCGAGTTGAGGTGTTGGTAAGTTCCCTATGCTTAAACAGGTTGCACTACACACATGTGTATATAAGCAATGCTAATTTGACTTAAGGAGTTTTTAAAAACAATAAAAATAACGGGGACTCGAAGTTGGGAAGGTAATGAGTAGGCTGTGGAGCAGAGGAAGTTGGAGGGAATTAATGGTGAATGGACACGACCACAATATGTGTTTTCACTTTCTCAAGGAAGTAGCCAGAGAGACAGCTCAGTGGTTAGGAGGCGCAGTTGCTCCTGCAAAGGTCTTGGGTCTTATTCTGCACACACATGTGAGTTTGCAAGCATTTGCAGCTCTCTGGTTGGAGGGCATCCAGTGCTGACCTCCAGGGGCACCGGTCATGCGCATGGTGCACGTGTAATGCAGATGAAACACATATGAAATAAAATGTTAAATGTAACGAAAAATAATAATTTTCAAGAGTAAATAAAATATTTTATGTGCAAAAAGAAAGGAAGGAAGGAAGGAAGGAAGGAAGGAAGAGCAAGCCAATATGAATTTTCCTGGGGACATTTTTCAGTTTTCTTGAGAGAGAGCAGTTCTGGCGCAAGACAGGCAGGATGCTTCCCAGCTGCCCCCTAGACGCCACAGCATCCTTGGCTGAGCTTCGCTTCTGAGGGCATGGTGAATGGCTGTGCCCATGTAGCTGTGAAGGGCTCTGTCTCATTTGACAGTGCCATGAAGGAAATCAAGCAGTGTGGTCTAGCAGCAAAATTTCTAGTACACAAAAACCACACTGCGGGCAACTCCTACTTAGAACAAACAAGTTTTGTTACCTTATGGCCAATTTACATCTGGCTTAACAATTTTTACCTCCAACTACAAGCTCTATATTACACTTATCGGACAGAGTTATGAAGTGACGTCATTGGCTGCTGAGAAGCTGGTGGTGTGGCAATCCCACATGCCTGTTCACCACCTGGCTTTGAGGCTGCTAGGAAATCCTCCCCTGTCATATTCCCATGTGCCTGTCCTCTGTGCCACAGTCCACAAAGCAGAAAAAATGGGGTGGGGTTAGGGGTAAATGGATACATAGAAACAGCTCCAAGTCTAACCAGGGCACTTGCTGACATTAAGCTCACCACAGCCCTTGTGAAAGATGCAGTAGGGTTCGAAGGTGTGTCTCTGAGGTTTGCTGTGCCCTAGGCAAACCCCCCCTTTGCCAGGAGCCCCACCACACCACCTTCCGTCAGAAAGAATGAGGAGTGGGAAGGGGGCTGACAGTATGAGAGATGTGGCACCCTCTTTTCTTCTAAGATTTTAGAACTCTCCTGCAGCCTTTAGTCAGCTGTTCCTGCTTTCACTCTCAGCCCATAGCTGGCCCAGTAAGAACAGCCCTCATAAAATGAGGTTAGTCACAGGCTGCGCCTGCCATCACAGGACAGGCGAGGTGAGAAGTCAGGTCCTACCTGGGAGCTGAAGGTACACAGAGCCAGGGTGAGAGTGAAGGCTTCGGAAGCATCGCACAAAGACTACACCATCCACACAAAAGAGCCAAAAGTACCAAGTTCCTTCCCTGTCAGGTGACTACTCCAGAGAGTCTTTGTCGTACAGACCAAAGGAGAAGGTGGCGGCTGCATCACAGATATTGTTCACGTGTGGGCATAGTTCCTAGAGGAAAGACTTACAGCTTCACATGGGACATGGTTTAGAAGTCTCCACAAGAAAACACAGGAGGTGAAAATGACCACGTCCAGCCTTCAGCTCTCTTTGGTTTTGCTTGGTTGACACTGACACTGGTACTCACTGTACAGGCCAGGCTGGCCAGGAGCTCACAACAATCCTCCTGCCTCAGGCTCTCATGGGCTGAGCGTACAGCATAAGCAACCATGCCCAGCCTTCGAATGTGTTCTTAAAAACTGAAGGAAGCCCAGCAGGCAGAAGTAATCTGTTTCTCTTAAAACCATGCCACTGGTTTCTGTGTCCTGGGGTACCTACAGGAAGAGGCACTCTGGACCTATCAAGTTCGGGTCACCCGCTTCAGGTAGGAGAGGAAACAAGGTAATTTTTTTAAGTTTTTTTTAAGATTTATTTTATTTTATGTATATGCACTCTATCTTCATGCACACCCAGAAGAGGCCATCAAATCCCATTGCAGATGGTTGTGGGCCCCGTGTGGTTGCTGGGAATTGGAAGAGCAGCTAGTGCTCTTAACCACCGAACTGTCTCTCCAGCCCATTAAAGGCAGCATATTAATCCCAGCTAAAGCAGAGAGAAGAGAATGAGAGAAAAGAGGGAAGAGATGAAGCCAAAAGTAAGGTTTGTAGTTTTATATGCACCCTAACATCTCCTAGACTCTCTCAGGACTGAAGGAAGCACAGCCTCCTGAGTTTCCAGGTAGATAACACAGTCAAGGATGAAATCATCACTTAAAGTGTCCATCATGGCTGAGGAGATAGCTCAGGTGGTAAGGCGCCCACCTTGCAAGGGGGAGCAGAGTTGCCAAGCTTGTGATCTCAAAGGGATGGAGACAGACAGATTCCTGGAGCTCACTAGCCAGCCAGGCTAGCACGTTTGATGAGGCCAGTGAGAAGCCATGCCTCAAAAAGAAATAAATAAACAAATAAATAAATGAGGGTTTGGCTCCTGAGGAATAACCGAGGTTGACCTCTGCTCCCACCCCCCACCCCCACACACACACGCATGCCCACATATACACATACACAATCCAGCATATATCAGTAAGGGCACTGATGCTAAGACCAGTGGGATTTCTGCATAGCTCCTGCTCGATGCCATATCCTACCCCCCTCCTCAGACACACACAAGTGTGCGCATATAGCACTCAAACATATGCACATACACAGGCACACAAACTCGAACACACACAATCTAGTACATATCAGTAAGCCCATTGATGCTAAGGTCTGCAGAATTTCTGCATAGCTCCTGCTGGTGCCACTACACATGCGCACACACACACACACACACACTCAGAATTCAGTATATATCAATAAGGGCACTGATGCTAAGGCCCGAGGGATTTCTGCATAGCTCCTGCTAGGGTGACTTAGCCAGCCTGACTTTACCTACTCTCTCAGCACAAAAAGCGACTGTCCCAGCTAATCCACAATAACAAGGCGCAGTTCATAGGAGGTAGGAGGTGGTCCACCAGGGCAAGTAACAGCTCCTAGGAACCGGCTGGCCTCCCAGGACAAAGGCAAAGTATTTAGGGGCGGGTGAGAAGACTGCTTGCAGTGTCAGTTCAGTGACAGACTGAATGACAGGGTGTGACCTTATGCGGCCCAGCCAGTACTAGAGGGCAGACGCCCTGCGAACGCTGCTGATTAAGGGCCCTGCCTTCCCCAGAAGTCAACGAAATCAGGGCGGAGCCGCTGCCGGCTTGAGGCTGAGGACCCTGGCCACGCAGGCCACCTCACCCTCCTGAGGATGAGGGAGGGGTAGTCTCACAGGGACACAGCTTACCAGAAGCACGGCAAGGGTGAGGCTGCTGGGGGTTGGTTTCTGCTTGTTCGGGTGGTGTCAAATGGTTGGCTTTTACTCTTTGAAACCTTAACGTTATGCTGGAGGGGGGCCTGGGCTACAACTCGGTGGTGGAGCGTTTGCTTAGCTCATGCAAGCCCGTGACTCGCTGTCCTCAGCACCAGACAGTTAAATTAAATTAAATTAAATCTAAAAGCCTGTCCCGGAGAAAATCCTCTGACAGCTGGTGTGTTTCCCGGGCCTAAATATGAAAGGAGATGAGGAGGCAGCAAATCGTGCTGTGTCTGAAAAACCACTCCACAGCGCTAAAATGGTTTCACCCGCCATGACCAAGCAGAGGAAGAGAGGAACTTGAAAAAGGTCTGAGCTGGACTCCTCCCAGCCACACCACTTTTAGCTGTATCCTTTTAAGTAAATGGCTGTCCATTCTGCCTTCTTTCATTTTTAATTTCTATTACATTTATTTATTCACTTGTTGGGGGGGGCATGCATGCTGCAGTACACACATGGAAGTCAGAGGACAGCTCTCCAAGAGCCAGCTTTCTCTTTCCACCATGTGGGTCCAAACTCACTGTGCCTGATGCAAGCACCTTCACTCTCTAAGCCATTATGTAGGCCCTATTCATTTACATGTATACTTTATATCTATCTTTCACAGTTGTCTTGAAAAAGAAACTAAAATGATGGCTATATTTGCATGGAGAAGATAATAAATCATAGCTATCTTCAGAAATCTTGGCTTCAGTAGGAGTCCTGTGAGGAAAGTACTATACAATGTTGTCGTATTGATCTATTATATAATTATCACATATTTGTTAATAATGCCATATGACCCTTGTGCCAGGCATTTCAGCACTGTTCCAGCCTGCAGCTGGCATAGTCCCAGGCAGTGGACGGATATTAGTCCTGTGATCCTGAAAGGGCCTCTCACCCAAGAGTGGGATTCAGAACCCAGAAATCACGTTATTTGGCCCTCTGAGTTAAGTAATCGGATGCCCTCTTGCCCGCCTCTTCCTGTGTATCGAGCATCAGGACGGTCGAAGTGGGCGCTCAAGCCTAAAGGCTGGAAGTAAGGGAGCCACAAGGAAGACTGTGGAGATGAGGACTTAAACATCAACAGTTGCTCTGAAGTGGAGAGGCGAAAATGGCCAATACGGAAGAGCAGACCCTCAGAAAAGAACCAAGGAGTTCTTTAGCTAAGACTGTGAAGCCTGCTCTGTCCGCTCTCTAAGCCAGAGGCAGGGGCAACTACGCTGCACTGCTCTCCCTTGCCACTTAGGGCCTTGCCGGGAGATAGACCTGGAGAGGGAACTTGTCTGAGTCTCCAGGCCAAAGGGGACCTTCAGAGAGACCACTGCCAAGTCCAACGGAGCCCTTAGCTAACAGCCAGCTCACCTGCCCGCTCCATGCCAAGCCCCTCCCCACCCCAGCCTGCAATGGAGTCTGAGCATCCAGCCATGTGACAGCAGCCTCAGCAGGAACCCCAGTGGGCACTGCCCAGCTCTGCCACGGCACCGCGGGAAGCTGTCATGACTAAGGTGGCTTGCCAGACAACTACAGGTCATTACGGAAGCATGGTGGCGAAATGTGTTGCTGCAATAGATAACAAGTGATCCAAGAGTATCGCCTTAGTAAGCCTCACAGAGTATAAATGTGAAATGAGAGACTTAGCCCTCGTGAGCTGTGAGCTACCCTCGAGGTCTAAGAAATTCTCATTCCTGATAAGCAACCCATCAAAAGAGTGGCCTTGAGCTGTATGCCCCTTTCCTTACACCCCCAAAATAGACCCTGTGTGCCACGTAAACCCTGTCTTGGCTGTGAATATCATTTTTGGAGCAGTGCTCCTGCAGGTTGATTTTCTCTGCCCTTTCCAATGGCTTCATAGTGGTGACAAGGACCAAAGGCCAGGAAAACACAGCACCAGCGATGGAATGCTGATGTCAGAGGCATCTGGCCGCTAGTCCCCTGTACAGAAGACTAAGCCACCATGTGTCAAGGTGGCAGGGAGGTCACATAGGCTGAAGAAACCTCATTACAAGTTGCCATTATCTATAAAAGCTTCTTCCTCTTCCTGCCCTGCTGTCTCCCCCAGACCTCCTCCTGAAAATACCTTCCTTGTGATGAGGGCTGGAAAACCTAGGCTCCACCCCATGAAGAGGTCCAACTGGATATCTGTATGCAGAAAAATGAAAATAGATCCATATTTATCACCTCGCACAAAGCTAAAGTCCAAGTGGACCAAAGACCTCAACATAAAACCAGACACACTAAAC
>CM053764.1:18726047-18743340 GCA_028658305.1 Pachyuromys duprasi | reverse complement strand
TGCTCACTTTTAATACCGAAATCACACTCCCTTCCTTCCTCTGTACTCCCAACTTCTGAACATTTGAGAAAAGAGACTAGCCATTGACTCATTCATCAGGATAATGGCTCTCAGTAGCCCGGTGAGATCCCACAGCACACTGCTTTAGCCACTCGTGATGACATACACTGGGGAAAACAGTGATCCCTGTGGGTTCAGGGTGTCCTCCAAAAGTGTGTGTTAGAAACTCAATCCCCAACACAATAGGGATGGCAGGTGGGGATGCTGAGAAGTCCTACGCACTCCCTCCTCGTGAATGGAAGCCCATCGTGAAAGGCTTGGAAGATGTACATTTTACATACATGTGTACATATATGTGTTTTATCATGATATGATGTAGCCCTCCCCCACCCTTATACTTCCCGGCCTCCAGAACTATAAGAAGTAAATATCTGGGACCACCAGCATAGTCCCAAGTCAAAGTGCTTACTGCTAAGCTTGACTGACGACTGAATTCAACACTGGGACCCACATAGTAGAAATAGAGAACCAACTCCCACAAGCACGTGTGCACATAGATAGATAGATAGATAGATAGATAGATAGATAGATAGATAGATAGATAGATAGACAGATAGATAGATAGACAGACAGATATGTTATTTGAAAAAAAGAGAGAGAGAACTATCTGTACTTTGTAGCGTGCCCACCTCTGTCACTTCTCAGCCTTTCAGCTGAGACCAAGTTCAGTGAGATGTCCAGTCCCGGGCGTTCTCTGAAGGCAGAAGATAAGTTCAGAAAGGGGTGGTCTCTCTCAAAACACTCCCCACATGTCCTCAATGACCCTCCTAGTAGCACACCAGAGAAGGCCCCACCTCTCAGTCTGACTACTTATTGTGCTATTCGCTGAGATGCCTCATCTGAAACCCAGGGATTATAACAGTATCCCTAACATGTGCTCAATGCCTAGTTCATGATAAGTGTTCTGTAAGAGCTATGTACATGAGCCAAGTGTGGTGGCACATGCCTTTAACCCCAGCACCTAAGAAGCAAAGAGGCAAGCGGGTCTCTGTAAATGCAAGGCCAGCCTAGTCTACAGAGTGAGTTCCAGGCCAGTTGGAGCTACACAAAGAGATCCTGTCTCAAAAACGGACCAAAGTTAAAAGAAAAGTTAGATACAGGAGCACACACAGTGTAGAGTGAGAATATTCCTTCAATTATTTTATTAAACTTTTCACTTCCAGACTCTGTACCCATCTAGATGCTATTTGGCTGAGCAACCCAATCCTATAACCTAGCACTCAGTTAACTGGCGCAATAAAGGAATGCAAAACCCTAGTGGATGAAAGGAACCCACGTGTACCTTGTTAGGAGGATTTTGTAAAACAATGGCTGCAGAATTTAGCAATGTGCAGTGTAGTTAGTGCTTGCTATATCCGTCACCGGCAGCTGTGACTGATTCCTGTCAGCCCTCCATCCCCAGCTAAGTGGAAGCGTGGGGTACCCTCACTCCTGCTCCCTCTCCCATCCCTCCCACCGCCATTTTCGGTAATAACCACCTCCTCTCCCGATAACTGACCCACCTTCCACACCCTCTTCTGGCTTACATTTAACTGAGAGGTGATGAGATTTGAGCTCCCTGCTGAGCAAAGAAAATCTCTGGATCCACACATCCTAATCCTACTTAAATGGTTGCTTTTGGAGCTCCCTGGTCACCTTCCATTGTCAAAAAAAGAGAAAAAAGAAGCTGGTCAGATGGCCAATTCCGTAAAAGCGCTCGCCACAGAAGCCTGGAGGTTTAACGGTTTAATCCCTGCAGCACACCATAGAAAGAGAGAAGTGACTCTCAAAATCTGTCCTCTGACCGGCCACAAATCACCCACGCCTGCACTCACACATATCATACGTATCCTATGCATGCGTGCACGCGTGGTCTCTCTTTCTCACACACACACACACACACACAATGATAAATAAAATAACATAGAAAGTATTAAAAAGAAGAGAGCAGCATCCCACCATGTCACTCAGGTGTCACCTGAAGCAGCCAGGCAACCAGCACATTACGTGTGAGCACTGCTATAGAAGCTGTTCCAAATGGGGTATTATTTTCAGCCAAGACTGTCTGGTCTATAAGTTTAATAGCCCTGGCCTCTGGCAATACAGAGCCTTTATCAGAACTCGGTTTACCAAATAAAAATGAAAGAAAGGGAAGGGACCCCAGCAGAATTTCACATCGGTGTTATTTGCTGTAAATCTATTTTGCCCTCCATTAACACCGAGGACAAAATTTGATTTACACTAGAGAAAATGACACTCTAAGAGGTCTGAACGAGAGAGAGAGGAAATCACGTGTGGGAGGAAGAAATGAAGATGGCTGACTCTGGGCATGGAAGGCAAGCATGATGATTGCTAACAGCTACCACTTTATCACAGGCTAAAGCTTAGAGCCTGGGTGAATCCTATCAGCAAATATTACACGGCAGTGTTGAATTTAGACTTTCCTTATCTAAAACCAAAAGGTCATGAGCAAGAAACACAAAATGCCATGTTAGAAAAAGACATATCCAGTTTTCTACACCACTGATTCTCAAGAAGCAATCTCCGATCCTTAGAGGTCCCTAACGGCCCTCCACTGAGGCCTGGGAATTAAAATCATCTTTGTGATGATGCCAAGATGTTATTTGCCTTTTTCACTTACTCTTCGAGGGTAGACCGTAGATCTTTCCTACAGCTACACGTGGTGCACATGGCAGCCCAGCAAACAACACAGATGCACACACAAAACAGTGCAACTAGCTGCTGCATTGTGAGTTGGACGGCTGTGTGGCTTTAAGAGTTGGCCTTCTGCAATGACAGGATCATCCCAAACAGAAGCTTGGAACATGGAGCTGTTCAAGCAGGAACCTGGAGGGAGGGAAACATTTGGGGGTGGGGGGGAGACATATGTTGGGAAAAGACCTGATTCTGGACCAAAGTAACTGCAAGGTTCAGCAGACCTGCGGGGAAAGCCAGGGGGGTGCATTCTGGGACAGAGGCCTCGGGATTTGCCGGGAGCTAGGTCCCTGTCAACTCCAAAGGGAACTTAAAGTAGAAGAGTAAAGTTTAAAACAAAAAATTTCCTGGGGGGAAAAATTATAGAAGGACGTAAGAAAGATAGGATGAAGAAAAGAAAATGAAGGTCTGGCCAAGTACGTTGGTGCACACCTGTAATCCCAGGAGTCGTGAAGCAGAGTCAAGCGGATCAGACAAGTAAAGCCATCCTTGGCTACGAGACAAATCTGAGGCCAGTTACCGGCTAAATGAGACCTTATGAAGGGGGAGCGGAGAGAAGAAATGAAGGGCAGAAAAAACCCCCGGGGGGGTGTTTGATACGTAAGGCAGGCCCACCAGTGTGTGGCCATGACAAGCAACCCCAAAGGCCTCACAGCCACCAGTGAGCTAAAGACAGGGGAAATGGGGAAATGCACAGTGTACCAGGATCCTCAAACCACCACGATTATAACGCTATTTCCTGGTCCATGGATACCAAAATCTTTAAACTAGCCAATAGTTCAGAGGTCAGCAAATATCATGGTGGTGAGGTCAAGGTAAAGCACCCTATTCTGGGCAGACTTTGGAAGAGGAAATGTTTAAATTTCAAGAGGTCTTGTGTTGCTGTGGGGAGCTTTCTTTACTAAAAACCTCAGGGAGCAGGGTTTCACATAGGGCAGGAATCGCTGCAACAGTCAAAACTCAGTCCTCTTGTAAACAGGAACAGAAACCAGAGTAAGAAAATCATACAGAAATGCGAGTTTTTCTGATTTGGAAACATTTCCAACTGCCACTACTCCTTAATGTTTGTTGGCTTGACTCTGCTATGAGAACATGAAAATAGTCCTCAACGTGTGGGTGGGTTGAGACCCCTTTGGGGGTCAATGACTCTTTCACGGAACAGAGGCCCCCTACGACCATCAGAAAGCACAGTTTTTACAATTCATAACAGTAGCACAATTTCAGTTACAAAGTAACAGCGAAAATAATTTTATGGTTGGGGGTCACCACAACATGGGGAACTGAATGAAAGGGTCGCAGCATGAGGACAGCTGAGAACCACTGGTCTGCTTCAGTAGTGGCTTTGTGTTCCAACTTAAAACGAGCTAGCCATCATTTACAGAAATGAAACTGGGAACCAAACCATCTAATGACTCGCTCTACTTGTCTATCTGCTGGGGCCTCACAATGAACTCTGGCCGCCTCTTGCACTCGCTAAGATGCCCACATTACCCTCAACCAGCAATTCTCCTGCCGCCACCACTTACGAGCCGGCATTACAGGCATGTGTGAGCATGCCTGCCGGTTCACCGTTTGCTTCCAATATTGGCCGGCTCACATCTCAGAGGACAGGATGCAGGTTAAAGCTGAGTGACAGGGAGCATCATGACATCTTGGATTGCCGGATGTAGATACTTCAAGTCAGGTGTATGGGAACAAAAGTGCTTGCTTCTCTTCTCGGGCGTTTTCCCCTAACTGCAATGATTTCTAGACTCTGCTGTTACTTTCATTTAGGAGGATGGTAGAGCTGAGTCCAATACCCACCAGCTTCTCTTGAGAAAACCCAGGCATTTTTTGGACCCAGCCACACAAAGCCAGAACAAGCCCAGCAAGCCCAGCTCGGAAAACATCCTGTGGTTTGAGATCATACAGAGCACATTTTTTAAGGCTTTTTATTATTATTATTATTACAAACTAAATAATCTGGCTGCATGTAGTTATCCAATTAGCTGAGTTTTCCAAACCTGCCCAGGGCCTTTAAAGCTCTGCCTTCTAATTATGCTTGAATATCCACCTGTTCAGTTACTGTCCTCAGATACCTTCTCATAGCCTCCTGCCTAGATTTTTCTTTCTTTAAAAATAAATGAATAAAAATAAAACAGGGTCTTACTGTGTAGCTTGAGCTCCTAACTGGTGGGATTACAGGCATGCACCACAGCACCTGCCTCCAGATTTTTCCTCTTTGCTACTACTGCTCATCTGTTTGGTGCCTCACTTGAGCTTTGGCCTGGAGGCTGACATTTAATCTCCAAGCCTGAGTTCCTCCCATACTGTTTCTACCTCCAGATAATCTGATCAGTTTTGAAACTCTAAGAAACTTCCTTGCCAAGTAGAGTACTTTGGATATGGACCAATTTCCTTTTTTTTTTTTTTTAAGATAGGGTTTCTCTGTGTAGCCTTGGCTGTCCTGAAACTTACTTGCAGACCAAGCTGGCCTCGAACTCACAGAGATTTGCCTGCTTCTGCCTCCCCAAGTGCTGGGATTACAGGCATGAGCCACCTCGTCCAGCTGACATGGACCAGTTCTAATTACAGGTGTTGTCTAATAGTAATGAATGCTCTCTTGAGCTATCAAGGTGTAGTATCTCAAAATCAGAGGGAAAGTGATGGGCTGGTTCAGTGTGCATGACAAGAATATCACACACAGGGGTCCTTTTGATGCTGCAACTGAAGTACACACCCCTTGTATTAGGCAAACAAAACTCTGCCAGCCAAACTGGGATAAGTTAAAGCTAGAACATTGATGGCATCCTATTCAGAATTAGCTTTGCTAGTTCCTCCATAAGTAAATTTGCATGACAACTTATAATTATCAGCAGGTATGGATGTCAAAACACCTGAATTCACCTTGAATTCTGTAGATCCAAGGTCTTCAGTAATGAGTAGTATTTGTCATTTTTCTCATCACTGTGACAAAATACCTCAAAGGAAGAGTTTAATGGTACGTACTCACTTATAAGTAGCTATTAGCTGTACAGTAAAGATAACCATGCTACAGAGAGGCTAAGCTTAAGGGAAAATGCCAGGATCTTCCTGGGAAGGGGAAATAGAATGAAGATTTCAGGTGTTCTGGGGGTGGTTAAGGAAGGGAACAGATGGGATCAGGTCGGAGCAGGTACAGAGGGAGAGAATCTGAAAAGGATGACTGGAATTGAGGGGCATCTCAGGAGTGAGGTAGAAGAGTGCAAAGGAAACGACACGGAGTCTGCGGGGTAACACTAGCAAAGCCTCCTAGTCATGGGGACAGAGAGCCCGAACAGGACAGCTTCTGTAGCCTGGAAAGGCCTCGAGTGGAGAGGCTGGGACACCAACCCAGCCCAACCTCCGACCGAGACTGTGTCACATCTGCATGGTATGCTGGGACTGGAGTCTAGCATAATCATCAGAGAGATTTCATCCAGCAGATGCAGAGTAGAGTCCCGCGGCCAAATGTTAGGTGGAGCTGTGGTCAGAGAGATTTCATCCAGCAGATGCAGAGTAGAGTCCCGCGGCCAAATGTTAGGTGGAGCTGTGGGGCTCCTACATCAGAGGGCGAGGAAGGACTGGCGGAAGCAGAGGGATCAAGGACACCACAGCCCACAGCACCAACTGAGCAGGACTCAAGAGGGTCCACAGAGATCAGGGAGCCTATATGGGTCTGATCTAGGTCTTCTGCATATATGTTATGGTTGTGTAGCTTGGTGTTCTTGCAAGAATCATAACAGTGGGAGCTGGGGGTGTCTCTGACTCTCTGGCCTGCCTTTGGGACTGTTTTCCTCCTACTGGGTTGTCTTGTCCAGCCTCAATGTGAGAATATGTGCCTGATCTTATTGTAGCTTGTTATTCCATATTTGGTTGATGTCCTGAAAGGTTTGCTCCTTTCTGAGGGGAGGTAAAGGGGAGGTGGATCTGGGGGAAAGGGAAGGTGAGGAGGAAAGGGGGTGGGAAAGAGAGACTAGAGAGAGGGGAAGCTGCGGTCAGGATGTAATATATGAGAGAAGAATAAAGAAAAAAAAGAGAGTGATCATGAACCTGAAGAAGAGCAGGGAAGGATACATAAGAGAGTCTGGAAGGACAGGAAAGGGAGGGATGTTATAATTACATGATAATCTCAAAAAGAAAATGGAAAGACTGGTATATTTAGAAAGGAAGGAAGGAAGGAAAGGTCTACTTTGGCTCGCAGTTTCATGGGACCTTCGACCATTGTGGTGGAAAGAGCATTCTGGAAGGAACAGCTCAGTTCATGTGGGCAGAAGTTCAAGGCCACATCATGGTGACAAACAGGGAGAAGAAAGCAGGACCAGCTAAAGCCTCAAAGGTCTCCCTTCCTGACTGACTTTTGCTAGACAGGACCTATATCACAAATATCCCCCAACTCTCAAAACAACATGACTGCCTGGAGACCAAGGATTCAAACACCTGCAGGGGTGCTTCACAGTGAGACCATAGACTCTTCTGGATGCACACAACTTTAAGTTTAAATAAGACCCAGAAAGCACAACACATCCTCAGACACTTTTAACCACCCCAACCCCATGAGGTGTAACCTGCTGTTGCCCAAAACATAGAGCTAGGGAATATGCAGTGTTGAAGATGGCCAAAGCAATCATGGTTAAAGGACTCACACCATTGCTCTTGAAGAGCGTTTGTCAGAAATATGACCTACTGGAGTCTTGTGGGCTTTATTCACACTCTGGAAAGCACACCAGATATGACCATAAACCCTCTGAGTGGCCTGACAGACACATCATAAGGGATAAAGCCATCAAGAGAGTAAGAGATAAAGCAAGGTATGAGCAACACTTCCTCCAATCTCCTTAGAGTACTCTTTGGATTAGCCATACACATGCACACATGCACGCACGCACACACACATACACACACTCACACACACCTTCATACACATACCCTTACACACATTCACTCACACACGAACACACAATGCAGATTTCCTAATTCTCAGAAGTCTGATACACTTCCATCTTCTCCATACACATGACTGTCAGCTAAATCCTACCTTATAAAACCATCACAGTCCTCGCTGTTGAGAAGGTCCTGCTTTGCTGCTATTTCCTCTCTCACCTCTGACCCTTGCCACTCACTGGACGAGGGTGAATGTCCGTAACACATGAGAAGAGAGGATGCAAAGGTGTGGTGTTGCTTTATCCCACTTTCCGGCCCCTTGTTCCACAAATGCCCCGAGCCAGTGGCAGTGGTCACCGCTCCTAGAAGAGAGGTTCTTTCTCCCATAGGCAGAGGACCTATGCCAAGCAGAACGTCTGAGACCCGGGGTGCTTTCCCAAGGAACGTAAAAAGCCGAAGGCTCACTGACCGCCCAGCTAGTGAGCTTCCCAGCTTCGTTCTAGCGCAGACTGTTCTCACCAGTGGCCATTTACTTTCTCCATCAATACATTCTCTTCACCTTATTAGGTCTACCCTGCAGTATAAATGATGAGATGTGCACAGTCTGGCTAAAGACAAGACTATGTAGAGACTTCTGTATGACAATCAGGAGGCATAGAGGAATTAATTACAAACTGTACCAAAGTAAAACTTATAGAAATAATAAAATTTTTGTTTTGTTTTTTTGGTTTTTTGTTTGTTTGTTTGTTTTTACCAGTTACAATAAGTTGCTAGCATCACTAACACAGTGAATGTCGTCATCACTCTGGTCTGCATATGTTATTTTAGAAGTACCAGCTCACATAGGTTGTTTGAGTTCTTTAAAATCGGATGCCTACCATTCCTGATGAGCACATGATGGAAAAGTTAGATTTCAGAGAAAAATCTCAGTACCAAAACAATGAACGCTTTTAAGTGTTGCTTCCCACGGGTTGCTGATTCCCCACACCAGAGCGGGGCGCCACACGTAGCACGGGCACATTCACCGCTACACAGCAGAAGAAATGTGAAGAGGGCTTCAAACTGCTGATAAAATATTCCAGTTCTACAGATGCGACCAGTCCTGAGAGTGCTGAGCTGCATGCTACAGGGAGCAGTGGTGGAAATGTAGACCAGCTGTCCACTCAAGTTACTAACTCCTTGACTAGAGCCCAGCTGTGGAATTCAGTCCTCTGGGCAGGACACTGGCACTACCCTCTTGAACTCTCAGCAGCCGTAATTGCTTGCAGAAGACCTGGAGGATCCTGGACACATTAACTTCCCACCACGGAGTAGGGGAGGGATCACAAGACCTTGCACCTCCCAGAGGACTTCAAGGCAGCTGACAGTCGCTAGTAGGGAGATGCTCCTGAGGTCCCGCCCCATCCTGAAGATATAATGGCAGTTAAGTGTTGCTGAGAAAGAGAGATTTTTTTTTTCTTTGAGTAGTGTAACTGCTCGTAAGTTGTCCATGTTCGTCCTGTGTGGAACCCCAATTAAGCTCGTTGGTTCTCCAAACTACACTCGGGTAGGGTCATTTGTCATGGGTGCCTTGGCAATAGGGAGTGAACATTTGTCTCCTCTGAAGAAGTTCATACACACACACACACACACACACACACACATGCAGTTTCCTGGACGCAGACCAGAATGATGCCAGTCACCTCATACTACATCCCAGGAGAAGCCACCATTCCATCCTAGGACCCCTCTGACTATGTCATAATTAGTCATAACTGCAAGAACACAAAAATCTGTGGTGCTTGAGGACATGTGTGTGTGTGTTCATTGTCCTTAGTAACACAAATAAACAAAAATGTCTGTAGTCACATAAATCCAAAGGGAACATACTTTATGACACTTTTTTTTTAAGAGTACAAAAAGATCGGGTCACCAGACCAGTAAAGAAACAACACATAAACCACCTACAGGGTCTCACCGAAAGTATCTACCTTATACAATGGGTGTTTTTCCTCTCTTAAATAAACTTGCTACCAAGCTGAAAGAAAAACTCAGATAGCTGATGACAGCTGAATGACAATGTGAAGCAATGACAGGTGACTATGGCTGGGCTCATGGCATCGGAGTCACTGGTTGTATGCTGTTCTCCTGACAAGCTGAGGAGAGAAGGTTATACGCTGCTGAGGAAGAACCTGGATGCTAGGACCATCGCTGAGCTACTCAGATGATTGGTGGAAACTTGTGAAGCTGTGCAATTCAAAGGAGAAAATACAGGCTGTGTGACACCAGAATGTGCTAGAAAGCAATACCCCAGCCATACTCTAAGCCATTGGGTAAGGAACTGACACAGCTCAAAACAAGAATGCTTAGGAGGGGCACTTTCCCAGGGAACACTTCATTTTTCTATTTCTGTTTGTTTTTCTGTGTCTTTTTCCCCCTAGAGGAGATGTTTTCCCTCCAACACTGCAACAGTTTAAGGGTTTGTCATCTATGTAAATAGCCTAAATATGTCCCCTCTCCATGTACATACTCAAGATTACAAGTTGTAGTTTCTGAGTTTAATGAACGCTGGGGTTAGACTGTTTCCCATTACAAAGAGGAGAGGAGCAAAGCAGAGTCAATGAGTGTTCAAATCAAATAAAGCCATCTTAACATCTGTGTTACATTAGAAGAGACACCAGACAAAATGCTGACTCTTGAGATTAAATCTAAATTTCCTGCTGGAGCTCTGAAAGAGCTTGAGAGACTAGGTCCAAAAAATCAACAAAGAAAAGTGATCCAAAAATGTCCTTAAGCCAAGATCGAAAAGCTACTTAGCTATTTCTCTAAAGGACTGATTTAGTCAACAATTACCCAATAGCCACACAAGCAAAACTCAGCAAGATTTCTGCTTTGTGATCAAGCCTCTCTCCCCATATTAGGATACACACCTGGAGTCTGCATCATGGGAAATGCCGAAGCCACCCTCCAATTCTCCTCCGCCAAGATGTTCCAAACGTCTACAACTTGCTCTCCAGGAAATACTTACAACACACTTAAATTTCTAAAGATGTTATTTCAGTCTCCTTTTGGAGTCGTTGGCCTTTACTTTCATGACACACACTTCTAGAAGACGGTCCAAACCTTTCACCAATTAAAGCAACAAGCAAAACAGAAAAATAAAAATGCACAAGGCAGAACTCAACTGACGAAATCTACAGTTGCAAGCCTATAAAACCTCTTTCTTGATGAGCCTTTAAGGAAGGAATGTTGACCTACTATGTGGTTACATGGATGCTTCCGTGAAATGCTACCATTATGCACACACACACACACACACACACATACACATTGTGCACACACACACACACATACACACAAATGCTAGTTTTCCGAGGACAGTAATTTCATTGTGGTCATGTTTACTGATGGGATGGTTGTTTTAGGTACTTTTCTATTGGTGTTCAGAGATACCACAAACAAACAAACAAAACAAAACAAAACATGGGGCTCATGGTTCCAGAGAGGACTGGAGTCCATAACCGTCACGGTGGACAGCATGGCAGCAGCCAGGTAACAGCTGAGAGCTTACATCTGATCCACAAAGCATGAGGCAGACAGAGATTGGGAATGATGTGGGCTTTTGAAACGTCAAACCTTGCTCTCACTCACCCACTTCCTCCAACAAGGCCACACCTCCCAATCCTTCCTAAAGAGTTCTGCCACTGGAGACCTAGCATTTAAACATATGATGCTATGAGCACCATTCTCATTCTAACCACCATAATGGTTAACCTTAATTTTCAGCTCAACATGGAAGCACACATCTGGATCTGTACATGAGGTTAACCATAATTCAAGGATTTAACTGAGTTACCTGGATTGCTATCTACAGTCCCTTACTTTTTGAGTCCCTTACTTATTGAAGCAACTGAGTTTTTTGTTTCAGCTGAATCATTCTAACCATATTCTAAAGGGGAGGGGAGAGCAAACTATTATTTTTATATGTATATTTTATTTGTAAACCTAGCTCAATTCTCTTAGTGGCTGATATAGGCGGGTTATTGGACTTTTTTCTGCATTTAAGAATGAGAATAAATTTCCATCCATACATGAAGAACTTCATTTTTTTCTATTCTACTGAGCCTTCAGTTCCCATGACATCTACCCAGCCTATAGATTTCCTAGAGGTAAATTTCTTCCTAGAGGTAAATATCATTACTCCAATATGCACAGGTCTAAAAATGTAAATTAAAGCTTAAACATACCTGTCAGATATTGACTACTTTCTAGTAAATGAAAAATCACAATTAGTATGTTCAGATATGCAAATAAGTATCTAATACTGAAAGTTACAGTAATAAGTCTAGAATGTACTGGGCTGTTTTACTAAAGTACCAAGTGTTTTCTATATATTATCTCTAACTATCATTAAAAAAAAAAACTATGCAGGACCTGGCTGCATTGTCTTCCTCTGTGGCCTGGTAAGGCTGCCCCACCCTCAGGGGGAGGTGAGCAAACAGCCAGCCACTGAGTTCATGTCAGAGACAGCCCCTGTTCCCCTTACTAGGGTACCTACTTAGAGACTGAGCTGCCTTGGGCTACCTCTGTGCAGGGGTTCTGGTTATCTCCATGCATGGTCCTTGGTTGGAGTATTAGTCTCAAAAAAGATTCCTGGGCCCAGATTTTTTGGATCTGTTGCTCTCCTTGTGGAGCTCCTGTCCCCTCTAGGTCTTTCTAGCTCCCTCTTCTTTCACAAGATTCTCTGCACTCTGTCCAAAATTTGGCTATGAGTCTCAGCATGTGCTTCAATAACCTACTGGGTAATGCAGCCAGTCCTGATGAGACCTGATAGGCTAGGGTCAGAGGAAAGGGGAGGAGGACTTCCCCTATCAGTGGACTTGGGGAGGGGCATGGGAGGAGAAGAGGGAGGAAGGGTAGGAATGGGAGAGGATGAGGGAAGGGGCTACAGCTGGGCTACAAAGTGAATAAATTGTAATAAAGAAAAAAGAAAAAATCTATGCAGGGGAGATGTTATCTTCCATTTTAATAGAGGGAAAATGAAATTTAAGAAGACTAAGCAGAGGCTATGGGGGTTAGATATCTCTATCAGTAAAGTGTTTACCATGCAAGCATGAAAATTCAGGTTCAAGGCCTAGAGATCACACAAAGAGCTGAGCACGGTGGCATATGCTTTGTAGTGGTTTAGATTAGAATGTCTCCCACAGGCTCAGAGGTTGGAGCACTTGGTCTCCAGTTAGTGGTGCTGTCTAGGGAAGTTCAGACAGCCTAGTCTTGCTGGAGGAAGTGTGTCACTGGGGCAGGTGTTGAGAATGGAGAGCGTCATCCCACTTCTAGTTTTCCCTCTCTGCTTCATGTTCATGGTTGAAATGTGAAGTCTCAGCCTCAGCTGGCTCCTGCTGCCATGCCCTCTGGCATCCCTATGGAACCACAAGCCAAATCTCTTCCTTATGTAAGTTTCTTTGTCATGCTGTTTTATCACAGTATCAGAAAGTAACTAATGCATTCTTGTAATCCCAGCACTGAGGACACAGAGAGAAGAGAGTACCTGGAGCTTGCTAGCCAACAGCCTATCCTAACCAGCCAGTGAGAGGCCTGGGCTTAAAAAGAAAAACAACAACAACAATAAAAGTGGACAGTTCCCGGGAAGCAACACTAGAAACAGCAAAATCATGAAAACTGACCTGAACAAACATAGCTTTCTTTTGGTTTGGTTTGGTTTGGTTTTGGTTTTGGTTTGGTTTGGTTTTCGAGACACGGGTTTTTGTTTTGTTTTGTTTTGTTTTTTTGTATAGCCTTGGCTGCCCTAGAACTAGCTCTGTAGACTAGACTGGCCTCGAACCTATAGATATCCGCCTGCCTCTGCCTCCCAAGTGTTGGGATTAAAGCCATGTGCCGCCACCGCCACCTGGCTTTCTTTTCTTTCCTTTGTGTGTGTGTGTTATATGTATTTGTAGGTGCACTAACCCAAGAGAGCATGTGTTGACCAGAATTTAACATCAGGACATCTTCCTCAATCATTTCTCCACCTTATTTTCTGAGGCAGGGTCTCTCCTTGAACTCGGAGCTTGCTGTTTTGGCTAACCTGGCTGGCCGGCAAGCCTTCCATCTGTCTTTGCTTCCTAGCACTGGTGCCCCTAGAGAGGAGAATGAACGGAAGGCAAACAAAATAAGTAAGAATAAGGATGCTAGACCAGAAATTCATGGAGAGGGTTGAATTTCCAAATACCACAGGACGCTGAGTCATTGTGACTAAAATACTAAGTCTGAAGCCTGAAAAATAACAGCGAAGAGACATTTTAGGATAAATATGCCAAATAATAAGCATGATGTGATCATAACAATGCCTATAAATGAGAATATTTATTTTTAAATGCATGTGAAGTTTTGCTCCCAAGCATGATGGATTAATAAGAACCACATTTATTAGCTTATTCGAAAAGGCTGAGGGTTGAGGAGACTTTGTATGAAAGTACGGCTCTTAAACCATAGCAGGTGGTAAGCAGTAATTCCTGATAAATGAGGAACAAATGAGACGAACCTCATGATTTTCCCAACATACTGGCTTGAAAGAATGTTTGGGGCCATGGTGCAGGGAAGGGGAACTGAAGTGCACCCCAACTATGAGTGGCCACTAAAGCATGAAATGTATACTTTCAACAACCCATAAAAGGAAGAAGAAATGTCTCAAAACAACAACTTCAGCTCCTACCTTAAATTAGAGAAAAATAGAACAAGTCCCTAAGGTATCATGTGTGAACCTTAATGAAGAAATTAGAAAACAGGCTACGGGGTAGGAAAGACGCGGTGGGAGACAAGAGCCATTAACAGGGCTGCTCCTTCCCAACACAGTGGCTCTTCTCAAGAGAGAGCCAGCCAGGAGCCGTCGCATCTTCTAATTTTGCCTTTAAGTCACAGCAGTCACTAAAATCAAGTATCGATAGGTACTCCGCACTAAACGGAAAAGATTAGCCTCCCCTTTGACGAGCAGAATGTGAAAGGATTGGCAGGCACTACACCCACAGGTCATGCGGACTCCTCACAGTCCTCCTAAATAGGACTGTTTCCAGAACTCTCAGGAAGGGCTCTGCATCGGGAGCTAAACACTGCAGCTTCAAATCCCAGTATGTGTTTGAGTTCTCGGTATTTATGAACACTAATATTCTGAGCCCAAAATACAGGTAGGAATCTGGTGTGTTTCAGTGAGGTTGAAAGGGACAGAAAAGAGATGGAAGAAAGATGTGTGGAAGGATTTAGCTTCAAAGAAAGCAGGAAAGGTAAGAGATGAGATGCAGTACCTAAAATCCAGAAGGAATATTTAAAGTCACTTATGAGTCAGCAGCAAGAAAGGAGAATGGAGAACAGAAAAGGGCAAGCCAGCAGCCACCAGCGTGGGAGGTTTACGGTGGGTTAGCATAGGAGGCTGTGAGGCCCGCCGGGTTTTGGCACCCTGTTCCTAAGCTTGTGTTTCCTCTGGACACACGGTTTCTGCTCTTGTTGCATCAGCTCAGCTACTGTCACGTCCCCTGGTCTGTTCAACCAGCTCCACTGAAAACTGACACCACAGAGCAAGGTTCGGGTTTTATCCATCTTTTTACTCTCCGTACCCAACAAGTTGCCTCTAGTGCCCGGGACTTAGCAAATGAACATGTATGAACTGACCTGAACTATGAAAGGGAGAGCAAAGAGCTAGTCTTAAAAAAACAAACAAACAAACAAAAAACACCAAAAGTTTAGAACAAGCGATCAGGACAGGATTCAGGGCTTAAGAGAACAAAGGTCTAGTTATTGAAACTGTGTGGTGGTCTACAGCCGACAACCCAGAACTTTCAGTTTTACAACTCAATTATTTTTAAAATGAGGATTTATTCTAGTGTGTGTATGTGGGGGGGGGGGGCGTGCCCACCAGCCATGGCACGGGCATGGAGGGCAGAGGACAGCCGAGATCAGACTCAGGTGTTCAGGCTTGGATGGTGAATGCTTCTACCTGCCGAGCCATCTCACTGTCCACAATCCAGTTCTGAGGTACTGAGCGGGACTGGCCTGCCTCAGCTGGACTTCTCCGCCAGAGGCCTAAAGACTGGACATTCCAGCAGGAAGGGAACAAGCAGCAGGGATAAGAAGAGCAGCTAGCTTGACTCAGATGGCTCTGGGCATCTCAGTGCTGGCTCTCTTAGGTCCCCCAGTAAGCTGGCCCCCTGAAGTCCCTCCCTCTCCTGCTTAGGATATTCTTTGTTGCCTGGACAGTTTATTAGGGCAGCTGCTACAGTAGCAACTAGAAGCAGCCCTCCTCATCTCAGCATCTGGAAATCTCACTCAAAAAAGCATTTCAAGACCTTTTGTACCAGGAAAAAAAAAAGAAAAAAAAACTTTTATATTTGGAAGATGTTATTTTCAAAACACATCCAGTGAGGTGCCAGTTAGTACTTGACATTTCTAATGTTTGTCAGATTTTGAGACCTAGAAAATGTAGTTTCACAAACTGTTGAATGTCAGATTATATTACTAAAACAGTAGTTGTAAAATCATATTTATCATCTATATCAACAAAATTAAAATTATGTTCTGTTAGGTTTTTAAATTTCATCAAAGTTCTCAAGGTTCACTAAAATGATTTGTCCATGATGTCATGCTTAAGAAAGGAAGCAGAGTCAGGGAGATGGCTCAGCATTTGAAGTGCTTACCCCTCAAGAGTGAGGACTTGTGCTGGGGTCCCCAGAAGCAGGGCTGGAGTGGTAGCTTGTCTTCTGATTCCAGCCTCAGAAAGCAGATCCCTGGAGCAAGCTGGCAGCTAGCAAGAGGAGCGACATCGGTGAGCTCTGGGTTTGACTGAGAGACCTTGAGCATAGCCACATCGGTGAGCTCTGCCTTTGACTGAGAGACCCTGACTCAGTGAACAAGGTGGGAGATCAGAGGATGACTCCAGAAATCAGTCTCCAGCCTCCACATGCACACCACACACACACACACACAGACACGAAAGTGGAGAAGGAAAAAGAAGGAAATAAGCTGGCTTCTATAAGTGCTTCCCATATGGCAGACACTTTAGATCTGTGACCCTGAGGTGCAGGTGTAAACACACCCATTTCGGAGCCAAAGGCATTCCAAACCGGAGTGATTCCGTTTAAAATGTTTTCATTCATACAACAACAAGAGAGAACCCTGACAGTAGCACGGCAGAATGATGAACCTGACAATGAGGAACAGCGGGGAAGCGGATGTCACAGCGCGGTTCTCGGCAAGCCTGAGATATTGAATAATAAAAACAAATCAATAGCTGATGGTAAGAGTCTCCCCGTGACACAGTGCTAATTAGGGACAGAGCCTCAGCCCGTATTCCCATCTGTCTGACTTAAAAGTTCAGGGTTTTTTCCCACCATGTTGTGTTGCCTCAAAGGGAAAGTCTGAGAATGCTTAGTGAGCCTACAACCAAGTAAGCAGCCGGTGGCCTGAGGTGTGGCTCATCACCGAATGCCCTCTTAGCAGCACTGGTGACACAAATGTGACAAACACTTTAGACCCATGTAACATTCCCGCCAAAGCTAAAATATATATGCATACAAATGTATGCATGTATGTATATATGCATAAACCTGCATGGTCCAGTCTAGTGTTACTTGTCTGCACATGATTTCAAGGTTGGCTGACTGCTTGGATAACCAGTTAGGCAGCTCATCCC
>CM053764.1:18710238-18725547 GCA_028658305.1 Pachyuromys duprasi | reverse complement strand
ATTGTACCCCGTGTCTTATTCTCAGGCTCCGTGGAGTTCCCTGAGTGGAACCGCTAGCCTAAAAATAGAAGAAACAACTAAAAACCTCTTTTTTTTTCTTTTCTAAATTATACGCAACCTTACTCGGCACCTCAGCTGACAAAGTTTTTGATTTGCCAAATTCAAAGTCTTAAGACTTTGAGGGGCTAGCTGAAGTTGCTAGGAGTGGGGTGGGAACAGGCTGGCTTGGCTTCTGATTCTGTCCCACCCAGACACAGGAAAGGGGGGGGGACGTGCCGCTGGCTTTGTCGTCTTGAGAAGGGTCCTTCCCTGTACCGATGTTGCACCACCCCCCAAGACATTCTAGAAGTGTCCTCCTGTAGCTGTATTTGTTTCCTCTCGATCTTGAGTCCACCGCACACTTAGTCGACACTGGCATCTAGGCTTCACCTGGTCCTTCTGCTGGATCCATTACAGCGTATACATACTGCTTAATAAAGAAAGAACGCTGCCAGGCTCTAAAATGAAACAGCGAATTCCAAACACACCCAGCGCATCCCTTCTGCCAAGCTAAGACAAGAAAAAAGCATAAAGCAATTCATTTGGGAGCACTCAAAAGTTTCTCAGCAGAAGTCAAATATCAATTCAGATTCTAAATAGCCTGTCTTTGTTAACTTCAAAATAATACCAAATTTGGTTTGTTTCCTTTCAGATTGTTTAAGCAGATGGAATAACCCATACACAATTCCAGATAAAATTAGCCCTTATTCAACCTGAAGTCCAAGCTTCTTCTAACTAGTAAAGAGGTGTCTAGACAGTGATAACCAGCCTAAAGAAAAGAGACACGTGATTAAGCAAGCAGATGGCCCCTTTCGGCTTAACAAACAGACGGGGTTTTTTATTTAGATTGATGACCCAACTAGGGAGGGTATTTAGTTTAAGCTGTTCCCTTGAGAGCTCTAGATGGCTGGACTCCACTGATCAGCTCAGATTCGAGCCTTCCTCCTACCAGAAGTGGCTTCCATAATTCATAAAGCCTTATGTTTATCGCAAACAAGCTCAGAGCGGATATCCAGGTTTCTTCAGATCGCCTGCTCATCTACTCTGTTTCTGGCCTCAGAAAAGCAGAGTGGAAGAAGAAAAGCCATTTCCATTTCCCAAAGTTCACATCAAAAAGAAAGAAAGAAGAGAATCAGAATGGTTCCTCATTGAAATCATTTTCCATGAGAAACTTCAATCGGTGTTCATAAAAATCTGTAGAAACCAAGTGACCGTAGAAGTGGCGCTCACGGCAGGACCTAGCAGTAGGCACGGGCCACTGAGGGAAGGTTGCCTTCAAGTGCTTCTCTATTTTACGCCTTCCATTGTCATGATCAGCTTTTAGAGCCCTTCCCTAGAAAGCTTCACAAATCAAAGTGTTGCCAAACCTGACAACTTGAGGCAGGTCTCTGGGACCTACATGGTGACTCCTACAAGTTGTCCTCTGATAGTCACAAGCACACCAAAGTATATACACACACACATTGCAGGCACATGCACACGCACATACTCACGAGATTGCACACACACACACACACACACACGATAGGCATGCACGTACATGCACACACTAAATGAGTGTTGTTAAAAAAATGTTTACCAGGTTGTAAGAGACCATCATATAAAAGAGGAAAAGATCTGAAAGAAACGTGTTTTCAAGGAAGTGGATTAAGCGGAATAAATACATCTTTAAATACACGTAGCATCTGTGAAAACAAGGTGAAGAAACACGTGGCGAAGGGCATTGCTTATTCTGTCTGTCTTCCATGAATACCCAAGAGGTAAGAGGTATTTAAATAAATAAAAAAGTTTGTAGGGAGTTGTTTGGTTTAGGGTTGGGGTGTTTCTGTTTGCTTTAGTTTTTCTTTTGTTTGGAAGAGATAGCCTCACTATATAACCCAAACTGGCCCGGACCTCTCTATGCATCCCAGGCTGGCCTTAAACTAGCGATTTTGCCTCAATTTGCTGCTCACTGAAGGAGAAAATGATGTTTTTAAAAAGTCAGTCTGAGGTTACTATCATAATCTATTGGGTTTGTTTTTGTTTTGTGTTTTCTTCCTCTAGCTTAAAAATATATTAATATATATATATATATATGTTTCCCTGTGCTAAGCCTTCTAAAATGCAGACTTTACTAAATATGATTTTTCTTGGATTCATTATCTTTATTGGGAAATAATTCTAAATTAAAGATTTAGAAATTAAAACTTTGTCTTCTTTTTCCAAATAACTTTACAAATACGTCAAACAGGAAAAGGAAGTCAGGGTTAGAAAACGGGATTTCATAAGAATTATTTTTTTTCCTGGAGGATTTGATGTGAATGCCAACAATCCCATAGTCAGTTTAGCTGCTCTCCAAAGGAACAACGCGATAATGGCTCCTGGGTGGAATCGTGTTGGCCAGCCAGGACTAAACTGGAGCCTAAAACTTAGGAAGAATGTCTTGGGCTGCAGTTCTTGTCTTCCTTTCTTTAAGAAGCCAAGTTGCATTTGGTCTGCTTGTCAGCCTGCCAGCTTCGGGACGGCTGGAGTCTGACACTTGATTAAACACTATCGAAGCTAGCTGCAATGCCCAGCTGTAATGCCCAGGCTAACATACATGATACAACTCGAGTAGAACTGTGAGTGTGTTTTTCTCCTAAACTCTGCATGTGTAAATTTGGAGGGAAGAAAAGCCCCAGTCCAATGGGCTATGGGGTCCTTCTTTTCACAAAGGGTTATTTTATTGTTAGGCTCCCAGAAATGAATCAGTCCTAGGGCAAATGGGTGGCTACAGTGGGTGGTCTCTCTATATAGCCCAGGCTAGCCTTCAACTCCTAATCTTTCTGGGTCAGTTTCCCCAGTGCCATGGTTATAGGTGTGAGCTACACTGTCTGGCCTTAGCTGATACTGCTTACACTCTATTGGTTTTTTTTTTTTCCTTTGAGTAAATGAGTCACTTTACATTCCCTAGAAGTACATTTAGATTTTCCATTTGGTATCTTAATCTTTATCCTTGACATTCTCTTGTGGCTTCAGGACATAAAATTATAATAACTCTGGTGATAATTGTAGAATACTTGAAAGAAAAAAAGAACAGAAAGAAAGTCGGCTATAGCTTGGCAGGACCTTGAGTCCCTGTTTTCTAAATCTGAACACAAATACTACATGTTTAAAGCTACTCCATAGTTTCCGATCCCAGAACAAGGTGAGGTAAATGAATCCTTCCTGCAAAGTAAGCTAAAATGTTCATGCATACACACACACACACACACATATATATGTGGCATGTATCTATGATAAAAAGCAGACTGTCTATGGACCTTAGCTTCCAAGAAAAGCACAGTGGTAAATTCTTGATATTCATAAATACTAGACTAGGAAACAAAAAAAGCATCGACTCAGAAATATCTATGAGCCCAAACAAAAATAAATAATAAAGGATGAGAAGAAGATCCAATATTTGGCAAAGAAATGTTGTTGTTGTTGTTGTTGTGTTTTGAGGCATTCAGGAGATTGCAGCAGGGGAGCACATATTCACTGACTAGCCTGAGATGCGGTGTGTTGGAGGCTGTCCTGGACTACACGAGACCCTGTCTTAAATAACAACAACAAAAAGTTGCCTCAAGAAAATACACACAGCTGCCACAGGGCTGAAGGCAGAGGATAATCAACTGCTACTATTTTAAGAGCTGAAACCTAAGTCAAGTGGTGACTTAAGTGGTGACATACAACTTTAATCCCTTACAAGGGAGGCAGAGACAGGCAGATCTCTATGAGTTCTAGGCCAGCATGATCTACAGAGTGAGTTCCAAGACATGCTATACAGAGAAACCCTGTGTTTAAAAAAAAAACTAAAACTTTTCAAAATATCCAGGGTTTACCTGTCTAAACGATTCCCAGATGCATGGAAACCTTCAATAGACTCCAAGTTCCAAAATAGTCACATCAGACAGGTTCAGCCAAAAGCTAGTTGTCCAGGTGGGAAACTGATTCCCGGCTTTCCTGTTAGCTGAACTCCCAGATCGCTTGGTTCCTCTCACACATTACAGATCTCCACATCCTGTATAGCTCTTATGGGCATCTTCCCGCATCTGATCTAAGCTTTGGGGACATGGGACATACGACCGCTACCCAGCAGTTTTGCAGCTCCCTATGAAGCCAGAGTTAAATAAGAGAAAAGCCAAACTAAACTAAAAACAAAAGAAAAATTTGTCTTTCCACCACTTCCTATGTGAGCTGCAGTTCATCTAATTTAGCCCATTTGCACCTTAGGCTTGACATCCACAAAAAATTAACTAACATGACACTATCTTCCTCCTTAGAGTAAGAATAACTAGAGTGATACATTTAAAAACACACACACACACACAGCTACTAAACCACTTTGGAAATCAATTTGGCACTTTCTCTGAAAATTGAGACTAGCTCTACCTCAAGTCCCAGCTGTACCACTCCTGATCATATAGCCAAAAGATGCTCTACCATATAACAAGGACACTTGCTCAGCTATGTTCATAGCAGTTTATTTGTAATAGCCAGAAACTGGAAACAACCCAGATGTCCCTCAACCAAAGAATGGATAAAGAAACTGTGATACATTTATACAATGGAATACTACTCAGCTATCAAAAACAAAGAAATCATGAAATGTGCAGGCAAATGGATGATCTGGAAAAATCATCCTGAATGAGGCGACACAGACCCAGTAAGACAAGCATGGTATATACTCACTTAAAAGCAGATATTATCCATATAATACAGGAAAAGCATACTACAATCCACAAAGCTGAAGAAACTAAATAACAAGGTGGACCCAAGTAAGGCTACTCAAATCTCACTCAGAATGTGGAACTAGAGTAGACAGAAGTGGCTGAAGAGAGGGAACAAGGTAGGAGAGGGAGAACAGAGGAAAACGAGGGTGGAGATCAGACCTGAGGAGAACAAAGACAGGAAGACAGAGGGCCTGCAGAGAGAAGAGAAATGGTAATTGGGGTCATCTCTGTGGCAAGCTGGAGAACTAAGGCAGGGTAGGCTTCTGAGAGGATATAGGAGTAACTCTACTGAGACTTCTAGTAGCAGGGGTCATGAAGACTGAAAAGGACACACACTAACTAGACAGGACTCCTAGTGGAAGGAGGGGAACACCAACCCACTCATAAAAACTTTGACCCAAAATTTACCCTGCCTGCAAGATGTTCAGGGATCAAGATGGAGCAGAGACTGAGGGAATGCCCAACCTGTGCCTGGCCCAACCTGAGATCCATCCTATGGGAGAGAGCCAGCCTCTGACATTATTAACGATACTCTGCTATGCTCACAGACAGGAGCCTAGCATAGCTGTCCTCTGAGAGGCTCCACCCAGCAGCGGATCAAAACAGTTGCTGAGACTCACAGCCAAGAAGCCTAGAAAGACTTGTGGAAAAGTCAGGGGAAGGATAGAAGGACCTGGAGGGGACAGGAGCTCCACAAGAAGACCAACAGAGTCAACTAACCTGGGCCCAGAGGGGCTTGTGGAGACTGAAGCACCCAAACAAGGATCATGCATGAACTGAACGTAAGACACAGATGTAGCCAATGGAATTGGCAGCTCAGGCTTCATGTAGGGTCCCTAGTAAGGGGAGTGAAGGCTGTCTCTGACCTGGACTCTATTGCCTCATTTGCGATCACTTTCCCCTGGTGGGGCTGCCTCACCCAGCCACAGGAGAAGAGGATGCATTCACTCCTGATGTGACTTGATGAGCTGGGGTAGGTCAGTTGGGGGCCAGTGGGGGGTGCCCCTTTTCTGAGGAATAGGGGAGAGAGGAGGGAGGAGGCTACAATCTGAATGTAAAGTGAATAAATGGGTAATTCAAGCTTTCCTTTAGTCTATAGCTACCTGCATGGTTTAGACCAAGCATATATGGATGATAAAACATTTTAAGCATATGTAAAAAAAACAAACAACAAACAAAAACTTCAGACTGCAAAAATTGTCAGACCACAGTATGGTGGGACTGGGAGGAGCTGGTCCAGAGCAGGAGTGGATCCGGCCGTGTCCAGTCCTGGAAATGTCAGCAGAGCAGGAGTGGATCCGGCCATGTCCAGCCCTGGAAATCTCAGCAGAGCAGGAGTGGGAGCATGCCCTCCCCTGTCCCCTACCTGTGCCCATACCAGAGGAGGTCACCTTAGTTGGAGCCAAGTTAAACCTCCCCTCTCCTTATAAGGTCGTGTCCAGCAAGCACATGGAATTCCTCTTCATGCAAATAAGGCATCTCCAGCACCTTAGCCCCGCCAAAGATGCACACTCACCCTACCCACTCCTCACAGGGTTAAATAGCCTTTGTCTCCCTCCACCCCCACCCGATTAAACAAGCTGCTCCATGAAGCCTGCCTCCTGAGAGTCATACCAGGGGTCTCCGTCACCACCCCCAACCCTTCAGCTCTTCCCACCTCCTACACCCCCCATCTCCCACCACTGCACTGGAAAGGGCAGGGGAAACAGAACCCGAACTGCACAAGATGAGCGCGAGGAGCAGATCCTGGAAGCTCTGGCATCCGACTTTAATCTGACCTTACCTTGAGAATTAAAGCATTACTTCCACAGCACAAGGTATTTACAGTCCTGTGCCATTCATCAGACAGACCAAAAAAAAAAAAAAAATCACAAGTGCAAAATGCCAGTCAAGTAGTCCTGTGTGGTTGCTTGTGTATTACTAGGCAACACCACGGAGCAGAACAGAATAGAAAACTAAGAAATGAAGTGGTGGGGCTGAGGACACAGTCCAGCATGCATGAGGCCCAAGGTTCAATCCTTGGTACTACCAGCAATAAATAAATATAAATTTAAAAATCACATGTATATAAGGATGTTGTATAGGGATAGGATGTCTTCTGAAATTAATAGGGGAAAGATGAACTATTTAATAGGTAGTACAGTACAAAACTGGACAGTCATTTGCGGGGTTGGGGGGGAGAGTACATTTTAGACTCACTGAGTAAATTAACTATCCATCACTGTGACAAAATATCTGAGGAGGAGGAAAGACTGAGTTCATGATTCTGGAGGCCACAGTCCACAGTTACTTGTTCATGTTGACACAGACAGAAGGAGAACAAATAAGACAGCTATGCATGCAGAGGAAGGCTCCTCAGTTTGTAGAAGCCACTAAAGAAAAAGAAAGCTCGCCCCGTCTTATATATAACAAAGCTCCCTCACCCCGAGCCCATTCGGCTATGAATCACTGACTGGACTGATTCACTCGTGATGATGCAGTGTGAATGGTCATTAGGGATAAGATGAGGTGACAGAGTTAAAGAGGTGAGGATGAAAAGCAAAGGCTTACAGCAGGTACAAGGCAAGCAAGTAGGCTTGGTGCAAGGACAGGTCAGCAGGCCACCTTCCCTTGAGCATCCCTGTTGCCCTTCCGTTCATTCTCACTTCTAATACAGCTCACTCTATCAGACTTGATTGTATGGATGGCTTCTAGCAAGAAAGGAGACCACCTCTGCCATCCCATAGACGAAGCCCTAGAGATGAGGTAGCCAACAAGACCTTCAGTGAGAGTGACGGCAGCCGGAATAGAGTGGGCTCTCTGCCGTACATGTGAGAGCCGGTCGTGTAGATGTGAAGACAAAGACTCCTGTATGGTAAGGAGCTAGCAGACCCTGCCAAGACCCAAGACCAGCAACTCCTGCAAGGGCCATGCGACTGGTAAGGCTAGCAAGAACTGATGACCAGCTAGCACATGGTCAATGTCCACAGGTAGCAAGGTGAGTCAGAGGTGGACAGAAGGGCGCTTCAGCACCCCTAACTGGGTGGGTTATGAACAACCAAAACAGTGGAACCCTGAGGCCTATCGAAGCCACATGATATGAAAGGGACACAAAATATAAGAGAAAGAACACAGAAGGCATGCAGCCGGAGAGTGGCTGTTGCAGGAGACAGATGTCTACTAGACCAGACCAAGGATCTATACGTTGTTGCAATAGTACAAATATTGTAACAGGTTGCACGTACATGCACTGTATGAGAATTGTGCTTGTCCATTTGGTGATTCACCTTATTTATTTATTTATTTATTTATTTATTTATTTATTTATTTATTTATTCTCCACAGGCTAGACACTTGGGCTCTCATTTTAGATGAAATATTCAGGGTCTGATGGGAATTACATTCTCAAAACTTGATAGGCCTACCAAAATGGAAATCAATTTAAGGAAGGAAGCAATCGTTCTTACAGAATTTTAACCTAAATTATAAGATTAGAAATGGCATGATTATTATGACCAGTGATTAAAGTCAAAGGGTAGAGACACTGAATTGCTGAGACACTGAATGTTGATCTCAGAGATCTCACATTCTCAGGGCCACTGCTGACTTCCCTACTTCTAAGCTTCCGTAGGACACTGGAACTGTGTGAAGAGGCCACATACAGCTTTGAACATTAAGATTACTCCCCCACCCCACCCCGCAAGAGATGAAAGGGGAAAATTGACAATAGATAATATATAGAACATAGAAATTTAAATCTCTGTCTGCTAGAGACCAGTCTGTTTCCTCCTCCATAATCCTAATTCAGGTTGAGAGTCTCTCAACCGTATTCCCAATGGATGCCAGCAGCTAGCAAAGTAAGCCAGAGGAAGACAAAATGGCGCTTCTGTCACCCCTGAGTGGGTACGAACAACCAAAACAGCAGAACTCTGAGACCTTTAGTTTACTCAATTAAAAAAAATCAATTTACAATGCTCTCTATATACTGCGTCTTCTCCTGTGTGTTAGAGTTCTGTCTCACCCGCTAATGGGTTTCTCAACAGGGCTCTATGTCTTTTATTTACTTTGATGTCCCATAACTAAGTCGCACATCTGGCTCATTGGTGCTTTGTAAATTTTTTTGCTTACTAAAGTATCAAAATGTTAAAAGTTACAGCGCATATATATCAGTGACTCTTTAAATATCCAACAGCTTCATGTAGTCCAAATTCATTTTGTTTTCATATATTCCATCAACTAAAAAGTCATTTTCCAAGCTGTGGTGGGTTCGTGCGCCTTTACCCAGCACTTGATAGGCAGAGGCAGGTGGATCTCTGAGTTTGAGGCCAGCCTCGTCTATAGAGAGAGTTCCAGGACAGCCAGGGCTACACAGAGAGACCCTGTCTTGGTGAAAGAAACAAGCAAAATGTCAGTTTACAAAGCTAATAAGAAAAACTGAATTATAACAGTATCATTGCTGTCCTTTGTGTCTATCTTGTGGCTCGTGGTTTTGTGTTTTTATGGGATTCCTGTGAGTGTCTATGTCTATCTGTGTTTCTTGTGCTTTGTCTTTGGATCCTTTCCTTCTGTTTGTTTTGTACTCTTCTGATTGGTTTGTTTCTGTTTTATTTTATTATTATTCCTTAAATGGCTGTTTGTTTTCTAACAAAAGACAGAAAGGGGGAGGATTCATGGAAGGGAAATTTGGAATATATTGTGGGTAGGAAATTTATTTTCAATAAAAATTGGCTCCTCCAGTCTACCACAGACGAAAGACTCTGCTGATCGAGGTATCAAAGTAGAGACTGAGACTCATAGCCAAACTTTGGACAGAGTGCAGGGAATCTTAAGAAGGAAGGAGGAGATACAAAGACCTGGAGGGGACAGGAGCTCCAAAAGGAGACCAACAGAGCCATAAAAACTGATCCCTGGGGGCCTTGAAGAGAATGATACCCCAACCAAGGTCAATGCAGGGAGAGGAACTAAAACCCAGGCTCAGATGTAGCCCATAGACTCAGTCTCCAAGTGGGTGCCCTAGTAAGGGGAGCAGGGACTTTCTCTGGCATGAACTCAGTGGCTGGTTCTTTGATCACCTCCCCCTGGAGGGGGGTAGGGTGCAGCTTGCCAGTCCACAGAGGAAGACAATGCAACCAGTCCTAACGAGACCTGATAGGCTAGGGTTAAATAGTCCCTATCAGTGGACTAGGGGAGGGCCAAAGGGAGAGAAGAGGAAGGGAAGGTGAGTTTGGGAAGAGATGAGGGAGGGGGCCACAGCCAGGATACAAATTTAATAAATTGTAATAAATGATAATAATAATTTAAAAAAGAAAAAAATGGCTCCTCCGAATGTTAATTTTTTTTCTTTATGGTTTGAATATTGTGTGACACCTGTAAACATTTTTTTTTAATCTAAAATTCTGTGTTCAGAAGGTGTTTATTTGTTAATGGAAACAAAACTACATACACCATGGGCTCTACCAGCATCTTCTGAAGCGGCCTGTGTTGTGTGACCAGGAGGTGGCAGCATGCTCCAGGTCCTTCTCCGTTTTCAGACCCGCCCCCTAACTTCCCGCCTCTGCAAAGTAAGGTAAACAAAGAGCTTCAGGCTCCAGCAGCAGAGATGTAGGGGTTCCACCAATCAACAGCTGGATTCACTGCTACTAATTATCGCCAGTTTGCTAATTCATAATGGCGTGATACAGCAACATTCTCACTCGGCTGGGAGGGGAAGAGAAAGAGAGAAGGAGAACAAGAGGACCTCGGCGGGAATGGAGGCTAGGCTGTTCAAGGAACCTGGAACACCTCCTGTCTGCAAACTTACGGACCATTCAACCCACTACGCATGATTAGCCTGAGGTGTATTTGTACCGTTTTCAATAGATAACTGCTGATTGCAATGAAATCAAACAGCTACAAAAACTAATGGGGATTTTTAAGTTGGTTAGCTTACTGAGTCTGTGGATATGTAAATCCATGTATCAAACCTTTAAGATGTTACTAACATCTAATCTTTTAGCGGAATAAGTAAACTGTAATTTTAAGCAAGTAGATTTTAAAGCAGATATACAATTAGTTGTCTATTTGGTTGGATTGGATCTTATCAATAGCAAAATGTATTAATATGCATCTCTTCCTAATTTGTCTTATTCTACCAAGCTGACATGCTTGCCTACAAACCATTAGTTAATAGCATCCTTGAATTAAACCTTACAGTGTTCCTGGCAAGCTTTTTAAACCATTTTTATTTGAGTTCTTACTTCCCATGCCGTTTCCAAGGAAACAAAACGATCAGTTACTATTTAAAAGAGCAAAATAAACCGACTTGATTTGTCAGCTTAGTTTTTTCTTCAATAACAATGAACAAAAAGGTTATTAAAGACAGTCGTGGGCTGGAAAGACAGCTCAGTGGTTAGGGCCATTTGCTGCTTCTCCCGGGGCATTAGTTCAGTTCACAGCACCCACATTAGGCAACCCACAACCACCCGTGACCCCAGCTCCAGGGTACCTATGCCCTCTCCTGGTCTTTAAGAGCTTCCTGAACACATGGTCTACATACACAGAGACAGACATAAATTTAAACAAAATAAAAATCTTGTTTTAAAGACAGTCTCCAGAAATAAAAAAAAAATGGGTAGAGAGAAATGAGAGAAATAAGTAAAAAATGAGTAAAATTAACTGATCAAAAATCCTCATTCCTTATTTAAGCGCAATGTTGTTAGTACTATCTATGTTAATGGGTATAGTTCCATATAGAAAGTTAGTTTTTCCTTTTTTTCTTTCTTCAATACTATTATCAGCAGAAAAAGTAAATAACATGCCAATCCTGTTTTCAAGTTGCTGACAGTTTGATATTTCTTTAAGACTATGAGGTAATGACCCCTGAGTTCAGAAGTCTAGACTTTAATTTAGAAAGGGGATGAGCAGGAATCCTGGGTGTCAGGCTGTATCTGGAGCTGCAGAAGTCACAAGAGTTCACAGCTAACTCTTGAACATACTTCCCCAAAAAGTGTACCAGAAAGGTATTTTCCTTCTGGTTTGGCTGCCAAGGCAGGGTGTGGGGGATGTAACTGAGTCACAGGTTCCCTTTCATTTAGGTTTGCCTTTGATGAAAGCTTTTTAAAAGTAATTGATCCTTTCTAAGCACTTTCTTCCAAGTGCTTTAGACGTGCCTGGAGAAACAGATGTGAGTGAAGTCGGCAGAGAGGCAGGAAGGCACAAATGTGACCTCAGCAGTTTACATCTGCTATGAAAATGTCATTATGAATCCCACTGTTATATATAATTAATACAGTCTATATAAACACTTTAAAAAATTAGAGCACTGGAGAGAAAGCCCCACAGTTAAGAGCACTTCCTACTGTGTCATAAGGATCCAAGTTCAGGTCCCAGCACCCATGTTTCTCTTGAACATCTGTAAGTCCAGCTCCAAGGGATCCAACACCCTCTTCCGGCTTTCTTGGACTCATACACATAAACACATTGACAAAATATTTAATGGGTCAAAGATATTTTCTGTATGGTAGACGCATCAGGGATGGACTATGAATTTGAGATTTATATATCAGTAAAGGAGTGAAGTTATTCCTTCAGAGAAGGGATGGAGAGAGGTAAGAATTCTGAAGCCAAGCTTGACAGAAGCATAGATAAAAGGCTGTCATGTAGCTAAGCTAGTTAGAGGAGAGGGAATAAAGGACATAGTAAAGAAAATTAGTGCCTTGGCTATCAAATGGCTATCACCAGTGGAAAATGCTAGAGTTTGGGAAAGATAGATACTGAAATGCCGTTGTGTTCAAGAGTTAAATTCAGGGAATAAGAAATAAAATTGCATCAAGCTGACAGTAAAATAAGTAGGTATTTTGATCCCCAAGCTTCCATCATTTCAAAAATCATACCCTAGAGTAAAATCATAGCCTTACAGGAATCCAATTCACTCTTTTCCAAAAGACTTTAAATGTGCAGCACATTCAGAACAAGCAAAAATGTGGCCATTTGGCTTTTGAGGAGGTAACAGGTGTCAGCTATATAAAATGTGACTTAAAGCCTTCTGGCTGAGATGCAGCTTGGTGGGCAAGGTGCACGCACAAAGCCCTGAGTCCAGCCACCAGCACCTCATGGATACCACAGTGAAGCAGTCTTGTAACCCCAGTGATCAGAGGGTGGAGGGGAGATGATCAGATGTTCAAGGTCATCCTCAAAGACCACCTGTGCACCTGCAAGAACGATAGTGAGAAATTGTGTTTTCAGCTGAGGCCCAAAGAAAACTGAATCCAGCACCTTTATTTAGTCAGTGGGTTCAATTTCCTATTTAAAAGTTCAAGGCCAGCCTGGACTACATAGTGAGTGGTTAGCCATCCAGAGATACACAGCAAGACTCTATTTCAAAAACAACAAATAACACCTCTTTTAAAGTACTAGGTTAGACTTCATTCTTACATGAACCTTAAAAATTTGTGTTTATGAACTCATTACCAAAAAATCAAACAAAACAGAGTTAAAGTTCTTGTTTTGACCTAAGAAGTCAATGACGTCTATTATTTTCAACTTAGTTCAAACAACAGTCAATCCTGTTGGTATCCAGTGACATCAGAGAAACAAATTCTTTTCCAGTGGTACATTTGGCTTTTCTAAGAAGCCATGAAGAAGTTCAGAATACCCCTGTGTGTTCATACCATGGCAGATGAGGGGCAGCAAAAGTCTAAAATTAATTTCCATGCCACTGTCACCATCCCTTTCCAAGACAACTTTGACAGCATCTGTCAGATCAACCGACAGAATTTGACAACGGCCAATGAGACAACAAATACAGAAGCTCCAAACTTAAGGAAATAAAATCTGGTTGCTTTTGAGTGATCAAGGGGTTTGATTTCCCACTGAAATGTGAAACCATGTAAACAACTGCCCCGGCACCATCAAGCAACCAAACACCAAGCCACCAAACCAGGTTACCACTTTTTCCAATGATGATAAATTATTCACTCAGTGGAAACAACAGGTCCTTCCTGCTGGTGACATCCCCCAGGGATGTGTCTTTCCTGCATGATGCTCTGGGCCATGGCTTCATTGCTCAGAAACTTAAGGGTGGGAATTACAACACATGATAGGGTCTATAAAGGCCAAAGAGGAAAGAGACTTCTGTCAGTTTTAATTTCTGCCATTATTTCCAACACTTAAACAATCTAGACATGATTGTTTGGTGAGCAGATAAAACTTCTGAGTGAAAATGTGTGGCCCTGAGGTCAAGATTCTAGCGTTCCTGTGGTGGCTTGAATAGGTGTGGGCCCCATAGGCTCATGAGTGAATGCACAGCCCATAGGGAGTGGCCCTGTTAGGAGGAGGAAGTGTGTCACTGTAGGGGCGGGGCTTTGAGGTCTATGCTCAAGCTATGCCCAGTGTGGCACACAGTCTCATTCTGCTGCCTGAATATCAAGATGTAGAACTCTCAGCTTTCTCTCCAGCACCGTGTTTGTCTGAGTGCCACCATGCTTCCCACCATGATTATAATGAACTAAACCTCTGAAACTAAAAGCCAGCCCCAAGTAAATGTTTTCCTCTGTAAGAGTTGCTGTAGTCACGGTGTCTCTTTACAGCAAGAAAACCCTAAGACAGTTCTCAAAGTAACTGAAAATAAGAATCATCTTGTAGAAGATGTGTATGGCTTGATGGCTCAGTGGGTATAGGTTACTACTGAAGGTTATTAACGCAGATCCCATTCCAGTCATTCTCTACTTCCTGATCCAGGTGACGTCAGCAGCTGCTGTTTTGCTCTCAGCCATTGCTGCATATGAAGCCACTCCACCATGCCTTTCCCACTACAAAAGACTGAAGGCCGTCTGCAACTGTGAGCCAAAATAAGCCCTTCCTCCTTTGTGGGTATTTTTGGTCATAATGACAGAAGGCTAACTGATGCACATACACACCACATGTGTGGGTGTGTGATGTGGGGGGATGTGCGCGCACACACCTGTGCGTGTGAAGTTTTGAAAAAGGCTTCAAGTGCCAGTTCAGCTGATACCCCAAATCTACATGTTGATTCTAAATAACTAGTCTACATCTTTTGCAACTAAGTAATTGATGTGTATTTTTAAAATATGTGAGCCATTGCCTTTTTTTCTCTTATCATATGATATTCATCCCAAACAATGATTGTTCTTACACAAGGGCAAAGAAGTAGGAGGAAAGAAAGCTGGACCTTTTCGTTTGAAGGGATGTTGAATGGTCAAAAATCATGGAAATAATTTCTACTTGAAAGAGTCAGATTTTGGTTCTGTCCGATGTTTTCTAGATAGCTCCTGGTGTCCAGGCCACGTCCCCTGGGTCTGCAGCGTGCCACTGTTCAAGCGGTGTGAAGTTACTCATTTGCTCCACTACGCTCCAGCAGGACACACCGGTGATTCTCAGGGTGTTCAGCCTGTGCAGCACTTCCATTTCAGCAGTGACTTTGGCGACTTTAACCTTTCCTCTTGGTTGTGTTTTTCAAGCACATCCCATAATTCCAGTCAGAAATCTTCCCAGAAATGTAGCAGGCTTCAAAGAGTTCAATCCGCTGGGCAGTGGTGGCCCACACCTTTAATCCTAGCAC
>CM053764.1:18628428-18710138 GCA_028658305.1 Pachyuromys duprasi | reverse complement strand
AAAATAAATAAATTAAAAAAAAAAAAAAAAAAAAAAATCCTAGCACTCAGGAGGCAGTGGCAAGCGGATCCCTGTGAGCTCAAGGCCAACCCGGATTTAGAGTGATTCCAGGACAGCCAGGGCTATACACAGAGAAAATCTGTCGGGGGGGGGGGGCGGGGAGGGAATTTAATCCATTATGGTGGGGAAGGCATGGGAAAACAACAAACAACATGGTAGGCAGATGGACCAGGTACATCTTGTAAGGAACGACATGAGCTTGGCATGTTACTTAGTGTTTCATCTTATACACTCAGGATCTGATGCCCTGCTGAAATGAATGCTACTGTTGCATCTACAGTATCTATCTATCCCACTCTTCCGCCTTTTACACATAATCCTCATTTCATGCATGGTTACCAAAAGATCTGTGTCCCTCAGGAGAGGACGACGGCTCCCTCCTCAGTGCTGGGGTATGAATCCTAATTGGGATAAACCTATCACAGAGGCTATTCCTACCTTATCCATTACCCAAGCGTAAGTCATCACAGCTTACAACCACCGTCACTCCATTCCCGGGGGATTCAACGCCCTCCTCTAGCCTCTGCCAGAAATGCGTGCTGCCCGTACATAAACGCAGGCAAAACATTTATACATAGAAATATTTTTTTAAAAAATAGGAAACCCCCCTTTTTTTTTTATAGGAAAGGTTTACTGGATGAAAATGGAGAGGGAAGGAGAGAGACAAGTAGGGGGGAGGGGTCTGCTCCGACGGTGAACGGGGAGGGAAAACCCGATTTTAAAGGCACGTCTGGAACCCGATCCGTCTAGGTCAGAGAAGCAAATAGGGGACAATGTGGCTGCCGCGCAGAGCATAAAGAGCAGCTCGTTACTCCGTCCATTTGCTCAAGTCCATTCACCCATAGGTTTATTCTTGTCAGAACCCACGAGAAGCAGCTGCTACGGCAGGGAAATCTGAACACGCAACTGGAAAACTGGGAGACTGAGAAAGGACAGGGGCGACAGGGGAGCGAAGACACGCGAGCGGCAGGGATGAGGAGCGGCGGCTGGGGAGGGCGCGGAACTAGTCCATCGCTGCCCGCGAGCGGAAGGGGCGGGACCAACGGAGGGCCGGGGCGAGCGGGAGCGGAAGGGGCGGGGCCCGCCGCCGGTCATTGTGGCCGGTGTCCGCCGCACGGGCTGCCCCCGGGTTAACGCCGGCTCTCCGCTTGACGGGAAGGTGGGTGGCGCGTCCTGAGGGGACCCCCGCTCCACGCCCGCTTTCCGCTGGACAGCCCAGTGGTTCCGCTCGGGCCCGTGCCGACGCTGTGGTTTAACCCGGAAGTTAAAGGCCGGTGAGCGCGGCGGGCTGCGGAGGAGGACGGCGTTGTAGCGGGTGTTTTGTTATCCTGGGCGAGCAGCTGTGGAGTCCGGAGTCGCGCTCGGGGAACTGAGGTATGGGGCGGCCGGAGAGGCGCTGAGAGGGCCGGCGTCCGGGTGAGAGCGGCGAGAACGCCACGCCGGGCAGTCCGGGGGTCAGGAGGAGTTTCAGCGCCGGGAGGACCGAGGCTTAGTTAACGGGTGTTAGTGGTAGGGGAGGCGAGGCTTACCCCTAGGCCCCTCGACAGGGGTCAGATTTCTCTGGTTGGGATGGGGCTGAGGTAATGTGTAAACTGGGCGACAAGGCGCTGCTTCTGCCGAGGCAGCGAGTGGTGAGTTCTCCTTATGCTCAGTGTTGTGGACTTAGGGGCCGGGTTTCAACATAAATCGAAGAGCACACAGGTCTCTGCATGTGCTCCTATCCAAACATCAGATCGTGTTTGTTCTATATCCCCCAAGTAATATCAACTAAGTAATAATCTAGTAATATCTAGTAAGTGACTACTATCATAACTCGTTTGAATTTAGAATACTCCATCTTTGAGAGCTGAAGTTGATTTTTTTTTCGCGTCCACAGTAGCGTGTTTTTTAACCTAAGCATTTTACAGTTACTTACATCCTCACTAAATTCATTCCTAAGCCAAACCTTTCCATAATACCAGCTCAGAACAAAGCCCACAAACATGTCTTCATGCTTGTTGAAAATTTCCGTATCCTAGTGGGACCAAATGGCAAATACACAACAGTAATTTAAACAAATTTATGTTTAGTGCGAATTTTAAAATATTACTACCTTAAATACAGACCAACACTACCTACTATAAACAGTAACTTAATTTTTTTTTAATTAGCATTAAATTCTGCTAAATGCTCGTGGTGTTCCATGCCTTTAATCGAAGAGTGGCAGAGGCAGAAGAAGCTCTGTGAGTTCAAAGCCAACCTAGTCTACATAGCAAGTTTTAGTGCTATACATTAGAGACTCTGTCTTAAAAAAAAGAAAGAAAAGAAAATAGGAAAAGTCTGTAACATAAAGCTTATTAAAATTGTCTGTGACTGGGATTTAGCCCGGTAGGAGAATGCTTGTCTAGCCAGGCAAAGAACCTGAGTTCAAGACCCAGCACTGTCAGAAGGGGACAAGGCTTCCAGCTTAGTAGCAAAGTGAAAGTGTTTGCCTACCATTTTTAGAGCCCTGAGTACATTCCTAGCAGTGAGAAAAGTTCTGGTATACATACAGAGTAACGAATTTAATCAGGACTGATACATAATTAAAAAGGAAATAAGTTCACTGTGTAATTCATGTTAATAGTGCATTCTTAACACTTGCAGAAATTTTTTCTGTCATCAGTAGTAGTATTTCTACACAGTAGGAAGTATGATTCTTCATGCTTTATCAATTTATTTATTCTTGAACCTGTTTCCTTTCAATGTTACAAGTTTTTAGAGATTTTTTTTTTCCTATGCTATAAGTTAATATGCATTCTTATCTTGTAGGAAAGAAGTTGCTTGGGAAACTCCTCCCCGAGCACAAAGTCCAGTTGTACTAAGCCTTTTGTAAGCTATTTCAGCCCAGAATGGCGATGGAATCCAAAGCAACTTCAACTTTAAAACCTCAGGATCATCAAGAAGAATTAATACTAGTGAAAATAGAAGATAGTAGCTTTTCTTGGAGTCAGAAATGTAAACAGAATGGGAGTACCCCATCTTGCCAAGAATTGTTTCGGCAGCAATTCAGGAAGTTCTGCTATCATGAAACACCGGGGCCCCGAGAGGCTCTGGGCCGACTCCAGGAACTCTGCTATCAGTGGCTAATGCCAGAGTCACACACAAAGGAGCAGATCCTAGAGCTGCTGGTGCTGGAGCAGTTCCTGAGCATCCTACCTGAGGAGCTGAAGCTGTGGGTCCAAAAACATGGTCCAAGAAGTGGTGAGGAAGCTGTGACACTGCTGGAGGAATTGGAGAAAGAGTTTGATGATCCAGGGCAGCAGGTGGGAGCAAAGACATGATGGGGAAAAATCTGAAGCCTAGAGCTTATAGTATCTTATCTGGATAAAATGTTGTCTCTGAGAAACCACAGCCTTGATATAACAGTAGTACATTTTTTCTATTATTTTAAAAAATTTATTCACTTTACATCCCAATCATAGCCCCTTTCTTCCTCTCCTCCCATTCCCACCTTCCTTTCCTCTTCTCTATATCCTTTTACTCCTCCCCCTCAGAAAAGGGACCCCCCCCTCCCCAACCTACCCATCCCAGCATCTGGACTGAGTGCATCCTCTACCACAGTGACCTGGCCAGACAGCCCCACCCAGGGGTGCAAAAAGAATGCAAGAGAGTCCTTGTCAGAGACAGCCGCTGATCCCCTTGCTAGGAGACCCGAATGAAGACCAAGCTGCCCATCATGTAGATATGTGTAGGGGATCTACATCCAGTTCATGAGTGGTCCTTGGTTGCTGATTCAATCTCTGCAAGCCCCCCTGGGCCCAGATTAGTTTGCACTGTTGGTCTTCTTGTGGAGCTCCTGTGCCCTCCAAGTCCTTTCCTTCCCCTACTCTTCCACAAGACTCCCTGTGCTTCACCCAGTGTTTGGCTGTGAGTCTCAGCATCTGTTTCAATTTGCTGCTGGGCGGAGCCTCTCAGAGGACAGCTATGGTAGGCTCCTGTCTGCAGGTATAGCAAAGTTTCCTTAATAGTGTTAGGGGTTGGCTCTTTCCCATGGCATGGGCAGGCATTGGATGGACACTCCCTCCATCTCTGCTTTATCTGAACATCTTGTAAGCAGGGCAAATTTTGGGTCACAGTTTTGGTGGGTGTCATGGTGTTCTCCTCTCTCTGCTTGGAGTCCTGTCTAGTTCAGAGGGTGGTCTCTTCAGTCTCCATGTCCCCTGCTAGTAGGGGTCTCTGATAGAGTCACCCCCAAATCCTCCCAGAAGCCTACCCTGTTGTAGGTTTCCAGCCTGTGTCAGAGATGCCCCAGGCCACAGTTTCTCTTTTCTCTGATGCCCTCTGTCCTCCTTCCTACCTCCTTCACTCTCCCCACATAAGATCCCCACCCTCATTTCTCTCAGCATTCCCTTTCCTATCCTGTTCCCTCTCTTCAAGCACTTCCTCTGTCTTTTTTATTTCCCCTTGTCAGTGAGATTCATACACCCTCCCTTGGGGCCTCCTTGTTACTTAGCTTGTTTGGGCCTTTACTGTGGTTATCCTATATTATATGGCTAATACCTGCTTATAAGTAAGTACATACCATGTTTGTCTTTCTGGGTCTGTGATCGCACTTAGGATGATCTTTTCGGCTTTCATCCATTTGCCTGCAAATTTCATGATTTCCTTGTTTTTAATAGTTGAGTAGTATTCCATTGTGTAAATGTACCACAGTTTCTTTATCCATTCTTTGGATGAGGGACATCTGGGTTATTTCCAGTTTTTGGCTTATTATAAATAAAGCTGCTGTGACCATAGTTGAGCAGATGTCCTTGTTGTGTGATGGAGCATCTTTTGGGTATATGCCCAGGAGCAGTAGCACATACTTATCCCTACCCTTTTTCTCCCCCTGTACTTTATCTGTAACAGTGGCCTCATTAACCTCTTTGAGAGTTTTACTAAACACTTTTTACTGCTTTTTAGGTCCCAGATAGTCCACAAGGACCATGGAAAGATTTGACATATCTCAAAACATCCCAAGATTCAACAAGCATCCAAGTCCGGCCTTTGAAAACACAGCTAAAATCCTGGAAACCTTGCCTTTCTACTAGAAGTGGTAAGAATAAAAGCTAACCTTCGAGATTACGTAAGCTAGGCCTCTGGCTCAAAAAACGCAGATTGTTTTTATAAATTTGTTGCATATGAACATCATTATATTACTCAAAACCAGAGGTGTTCACTTCAGCAGCTTTGTATTCAGTGTTCCTCATGAGTTGTGGTCATCCTTCCTTGCATGAGTTTCCCTGTTGTTGACTCACTGAATCATTTTGTAACTTTGTAGAGTGCTAAAAATGTCTAATGCTGTGGTACATACTGAGTTTCCATCTTCAAGTAGAGAGAAAAGCAGATGCATCCTAAGTGCGGTAAGTTGTGGAATACAAGTAGGCACTCTGTGGGTACTGGAATGAGATTCAAGGAGGGCTGGAAAGTTGGCTCAGTGGTTAAGAGCATTTTGCAGTGGCCCTGGGTTCAATTGCACCCACATGGCATTTTTACAACTGTCTGTAATTCCATATCCAACACCCTTTACTGACCACCTCAGGTACCACATATACACATGATGCATGACGTACATGCAGCAAAACAGCCATACACATGAACATGAAATAATAAATCTAAAATATAAATAAAATTTAAAGAAATATTCAAGGAATATTTGCTGGAGGAAGAAACACCTAGGCTATAATTTGAATACTGAACAGGAGAAAGCCAGGTAAATAGGCAGTGTAAAGCCAGTAAGGTGAGGGAATACAAACCATTATGGAAGTTATAGGCACTTCAGTTTGACTTGTGAGTTGGTAGGGAAAGGATAATAGAAGAAAAACTAAAGCAATGATGCAGAAGTTGTTAAAGCCTTTATGTCACACTAATTCATATACTTGTAAGGGGTGCAATTGATAATGGTAATGGATAAAGCATTGGTATTGTTGGATTTGTGGTATAGAACTGAACTACCGAGTACAGAAATGATTTGAGAAAGGCAATATTAGAGGCTTCTTAGAGACTTGAAATCCAAGAGGTCACAGTAAATGAGGAAACCTGTATTACTCTGAGGCATAGAAATTAAAGCTTGATCCTATCCCCCAGCATTGAAAGTGCCACTGCATTAGCATTCAAAGCAGGTCTTTGAACATGATCCGTTTCAGTCTTAAACAACTTGTTTAATGATGGTAAATATAAAAGAAAAAAATCTGTGTGTCTGATATGGGACATTTGGGTACAAATAAAGCAAAAAATCCAATATGACAGTCTAGAGAATTGGAGGCCTGAGAAGACATGAGCTTAAAAATTAAGTAGTAATTGAAATCTAGGATAGAGAAAACAATGAGGGTACACGAAAATCCAGGATAGACTCTGAGGGAACATGTTTGGGATTTTTTTGTTTTGTTTTTTTAGCTACAAGCCCTAAAATCTGAAATGAAAAGCAAAAAACAAACAAAAAGATAGAAAAGGAGAGTCACATGTAGTGTCTCGTGTCTTTAATTCCACCTTTGGGTGGCTGTAGGATTACCCTAAGTGTAAGGCCAGTCTGGGCTGCTGAGTGAAACCCTGTCTCAAGAAGAAAAATAGAACAGTGAAAGGTATGGGTCTCAGTGTCATGCTACAGAGAGGCTAAAGATCCAGAAAGTACTCATTAGTGCACACAGTTATAAAATTGGTGGCCTTGACAAAACTGCTGTCACTAGAAGTACCAGAGTCAAGAAGGCGGCGAACTAGAAACCAGACCACAGAATGGGAATGACTCCAGACAAACTCTTTCAAGAAAGTTTACTGTGAATGCAAATGAGTCTGCTCAACAGATACATAGGCAAGGAGCTTGGCTTCTAAGGAGGGAGAGGGGGACTTGAGCTTAAATTAGTAAGAGGGATTGTTTTAGGTTTGTTTTGGGTTTCTATGATAAAATACCGAAGTTGGTCTACTAATAATACTACTAAAGTGATGGGAAAGAGTTCATTTTACCTCCGAATTCCAGATTATATATTATGAAAGGACAGTCCAGACAGCAAGAACTTGAAGCATCTAGTCACATTGACAGTAAAGAGCAGAGAAAGTATGTACATCCATGCCTACTACTATGCTCATTTTTCCCACCATTACATAATCCAGGACCCATATCTGGAAATGATACAATCCTCAATGGGCTGGTCCTTTCTACATCAATTAACATAATCAAGATAGTCCCCCACCACGTGCCAACAAACAAGAACACAAGCATCCACGAATGTGCGACCATGCACAATCCAACCTGACCTAGATAGTCTCACTGAGACATTCTTCCCAAGTGATCCTAAAGTGTGTCAGGTTTATAATTCAAAACTAACCATTATAGGATATCAGAAAGAGGTTGAAAATAATAGAAAAGAAGTAGTGAGCAGTTGATCAGTTTAAGTCCTGAAGTGAGAAAAAGATGAAAGTCAAAAGGAAGATGTAGGTTTTAGCACTGGGAAAGAGAAAAGATGCCCGGGAACAGTGACATCTTTGTAAGTAGACCCTTCTATTTTCTCTTACATAAAAAGTGACTAAGCTAGCCATAGTGGACATGACCTATAATCCCAACTACTTAGAAAGTTGGGTAGAAGAATCCCTTGAGACCAGAAGTACTAGCCAGGCTAACCTGTGGAACATAGCAAAATCCTTTCCGTTTATTTAAAAAGGAAGATGACAGCTTGAGAATAATTGAAGAAATATAAATTCTGGGGTTTTATTAATTTTATTTTGTTTTGTTTTGCTTTTACTATTTCAGATTCTAAGAACAATGAAACAACAGCAAAGGAAGACATTTCAAAAGAAAAATCACCAGGACTTTCTTGGGATCCCTCATTTAGAGGTGTCAACGATCATGAAAGCAATTTAGAGTGGCAGGAAAGAAGTTCCCCTCTCCACAGGGGCAGTTTCAGTCAAGTGATCTTCACACACAAATCTGTAGCAAAGAGAGACCATCATGATGAATCTCAAAGATGTGTAATTCTAAGTACAAACTCTGTAACATGTCAGAAAGTTTCTAAAGAAGACAGACCTTACAGATGTAATATATGTGGGCACAGCTTTAAACAGCATTTCTCTTTAACACAACATCAGAGGATCCATACTGGAGAAAAGCCCTATAAATGTAATCAGTGTGGGAAGGCCTTTAGTTTGAGGTCTTATCTTATTATCCATCAGAAAATCCATAGTGGTGAAAAGGCATATGAATGTAATGAATGTGGGAAAGCCTTCAATCAGAGCTCAGCCCTCACTAGACATCGGAAAATTCATACAGGTGAGAAAGCTTGTAAATGCAACGAGTGTGGCAAAGCATTCAGTCAAAGTTCTTACTTAATTATACATCAAAGAATTCACACTGGTGAGAAACCCTATGAGTGTAATGAATGTGGGAAGACCTTTAGCCAGAGCTCAAAGCTTATTAGACATCAGCGAATTCATACAGGCGAGAGACCCTATGAATGTAATGAATGTGGGAAGGCTTTCAAGCAGAGCTCAGAGCTGATTACCCATCAGAGGATACACAGTGGCGAGAAACCCTATGAATGTAATGAGTGTGGAAAAGCCTTCAGTCTGAATTCAAACCTCATAAGACATCAGAGAATTCACAGTGGAGAGGAGCCTTATCAGTGTAATGACTGTGGCAAAACCTTCAAAAGGAGCTCAGCCCTTGCTCAGCACCAGAGAATCCATTCTGGGGATGAAGCTTATATATGTAATGAATGCGGGAAGGCTTTTAGGCACAGGTCAGTGCTGATGCGCCATCAGAGAGTCCACGCTATTAAGTAACATAACAACACAATGACTTGTAAATACATCAGTATTAGCCGAAGGGTTGGCTTTGGAGTAAAATTCCATAAAGGTAGTTTTTAAAAAACAAATGGTCTGTAGTCAGTCTAACTTGATTTGTGCAGCACATACCACTGCTGATGCAGATTCTCTTTGAAACTTCTTGTGACTTACTGGAACAAGATAATGAGCATTACTTCAAGCTTTGCTCTTAACATTAGGAATACTCAGGAAAAAAAAAACTGTAATGTAATACTGAGACCTTACCTTCTATGAAAATGTCATGGGAAAAGGCTTCATTCTGTCTGTTACTACATCTGATTGTCAAGTGTTTGTGAGGTAGTATGGATGGCATGAGCTTAAGGAACTCAAAAGTTTTTACTTAGCAGTAGCCAGTCAACAAAATAAGGGAAAAAACAGTTTCATTGATGATTTGTTGATTCAAGACAGCCTGAAACAAGATACAGTTAATTTATACAAGTGGAGAGCCCCTACTCTACCCCAACCCCTCAACCCCCCTTGTGCTGGGAAGTGAGCTTAGGGCTTCACTTGCAGGCGTGGGAAGTAGTACTATGTTTTGTTTGTTTTTAATGCCTATCTTGTGCCAGGGACTAGGAATATAATGAAGAAAAAAAGATAATTTATACAGTCTAGTGGCCATTAGTAAAGTGCTTTTTAAGCACTTTCCCCATTTCCTTGTCCAAGAACTGAAATGATATGAAGATTGAACACTTGACCAGGAAGGAAGGCCAGGTAACAATAAAGGAAGAGGGTTTTTTTGTTGCTGTTGTTTAATGCCAGAAATAAGACATAGAACATTTGCCTATTGAGTTCAGAATTAGAATCATGTATGAGAAGTATGACTGCAGCCAGACTATGAACACTGCATGTGAGCCTATGAAGAAGTTACTATTAGTAGATAAAAACCTGGAGTCTTTGGTCTGAGCATTGTGAAGAGCTTTGTCTTCGTCAGGATGGCCTAATGGGAAAAGCTAGTAAGTGCTTTCCCGAGATAACATGTAAATTTTTACAGAGAGTGATCGGAGTGGGTTCTTTAGAGAGTATTGGAGCAGCTGTGTAGAAGATGCCACAGCAACTGTATATAAGACCGTTTCTCCAGTTAAGCACAGTTGCCTGTGCTCAAAAAATTGTCGACTTCTGGGTCTTTGGCTTTTTATTCAAATACCTCACACATATTTTGTTTTATGCCAGCAGTATCTGGCAGTATCTTGAAAAATTTAAGGACAGTGTTAGAGAAGTGACAACAGAAAGTAGTAATTATTATTAGGTCATTCCTCTGAAGAGCCCATTAGGAAAAGCATTCTAAAGCTGCGCACAGTGCAAAGTAAAAAGTTGATCAGCTCAAGACGCCGTGGCATTCCTGTACCCTGGACTGTGAAACAAAAGGAACAAGTATTCCTGGCCAATTTGAGCAATATAGTGGGACCCTGACTCAAAAGTACTGGGGAGAAAAAATCCAAAGACCTAATAGTTTGGAGGAATAACCTACCTTAGCAAACTCAAATCTATGTAAAAAAATTTTTATGAGGATACTGTCTTGGACATTTATAGCGGTGTACTAAACAATAAAAATGAGCTAACTGCCTAATGTAGGTGTTAAGTAGGATAATTTTTAAAAAGGGAAATATTCACATAGATCAGAAAGAAATATAACATATTTACCAAGGGCTTTGTATATGTGCTAGTTGTTAGTACAGATAATATTTTGTACATAGGAAATGAGAGCAGACATAGCTAAAAGGTCAGAATTTGAATTCAGAACCCTCTTCTGGAAGTACTTTTTACTATCCATGAAGAAGTTCCGTTAACATTTAAGCAAATCACAGAAGTGCCAGTGAACAACATGTGTGTCCAGTCTTACAAGTTATAGTCATTGGAATGAAGATAGTATTTGTTTTCCATATAGAAGTAACAAGGATTCAAGGAAATCATGGCTCTGATATGAATACGTATCTCTGGCAACCAATACCAGAAGCCTTAAGCACTGCCCTTGTCTTTGAAATTTCTACCCAGAAATACACTTAAACCACGAGTATTCAGCCTTATGAGCTCTTAAAATATGTTAAAAATTCATGATATATTTAATATACACAACATGATCCCACATGAAATATGCATTAAAAATAATGGAAATGTACAATGCCAAGATGTTATACTAGTTACATCTGGATGGTAAAGTTACAGGTAATACGCTTTTCTGTATTTCGAGTTTTATTACAAACCTGCATCGCTTATAGAGGAAGGGGATGGAGAAAAGTTCAGTTGTAAAGCCTAAATTTACCATGTTTAAAGTCCCAGGCGTAATCCCTAGATCCCCACCTTACATGAGGCCGGTAGGGAACAGAGTCCCAAAACATTTGTGAAAACAAGCACTTGCTTTCTATGAAAACCCTCTCAAGTCTTAACAGATCTTTCACTGTTGATAAAAATCAATGCAGATATACCTTCTTCATAATATTAGAATAATCCCCTTCAAATACCCTGTGAAGTAGCTTGAAGATTTTGGCTGAGAAAAGCAAGTGCTTTTGAGTGGTTAAGAACTGTCGTGATTGAACCCGCGGGCGGCGGCGGTTTGTAACTGCGGCCAGGCCCAGAGGAGCGAGGACACTGCCCTGGATGGTCGGGCAGAGGGCAGGGCGGGCGGCCTCCTCATGCTGGCATTTGGGCGCGGGCAGCGGGGTCCCGACCTGAACGCAGTGTCACGGCCAGCAAGAGGGGCAGCAGAGTCCGAGCGCGGGGCTGAGCGGTCACCCGCCCCGCCCCCTCCTCCCCCACCTTCCGCTGGTCGTTCGGAGACCCCACCTGGCGGCCCCTGCGTCGTCCTCCCGCGGCAGCGGCCGGGCAGGGTCGGGGGATGGCGCTGCTGGACCTGGCCCAGGTGGGAAAGGCCTTATTCGGCTTCATGCTCTTCATGATGCAGTGGCTGATGTCCATCATCTACAGCTAAACCAGAAGGCAACAGACAACCCTATAGCAAGCTCCCTGGTGTCTCTCTTCTGAAACCGCTGATGGGGGCGGATCCCCGCCTGATCAGCAACTTGGAGACGTTCTTTGAACTAGATTATTCCAAGCATGAAGTACTCTGTGTGCAAGATCATGATGATCCAGCCATAGATGTATGTAAGAAACTGCTTGGAAAATACCCAAATATTGATGCTAGATTATTTATAGGTGGCAACAATCCTAAAATTCATAATTTGACTCCAGCATATGAAGTTGCAGAATATGATCTCATATGGATTTGTGGTAGTGGAATATGGGTCATTTCAAACACATTTAACATGGTCAGATGACAGAGAAAGTGGGCGTGGTTCATGAGCTGCTGTATATAGCAGACAGGGCTTTGTTGCCACGTTAGAGCAGTCATATTTGGAACTTCACGCCCAAGAGCCTGTATTTCTGCCAATGTAACTGGCTTCCAATGTGTGACAGGAATGTCTTGTGTAATGAGGAGAGCTGACAGCACTTGCTGAAGATTACTTTATACCTAAAGCAATAGCTGACCAAGGTTGGAGATTTGCAAGGCAATGACACACGAAGAAAGCCATGCCTGTGTTCAGATGAGATGTCATGGGTTTCTTCATGTGTCATTGCCTGGCATGGTTGACATATGACTACATTCAACTCAGGGGTGTTCAGGGCAGCACTCTTGTGTTTTTCAAAATGTGATTATGCTGTCTGTGTCTTGGTTCGTTGGTGAATCCATGACAATACACATTTTCTTGTTAGCACTTTGGAACCTTGCTATAAGCTGGAGAACTCAGTGCTACAGGCTGTGTTGTGGAGGAGCAGCTGAGGAAATCCTAGATGTGTGACAAGAGTTTTGTGAGTGTATACATGACAGAAGTATGATAAATTATGTTTGTAGAAATGCTTTCAAGGATCTGCCCTTGTCACGTATAAGTTTTGGTATCTGCTCTTTATTTGCATGGCACTTGCATTTGTGAAAAGAAGAAAAAAAACAAAAACAAAACACTAGTCTTGGCCAAATTGTATATTTTGTGGAAGTATAAAATGGAGACGGTTCTAGGAGACTGGGTTTTTGCTATTTTTTTTAAACAAATCTATGCATCCTTCCATCCGTCTATCTACATACCTATAGGTGACTGCTCTGCAGCAGACACCGTGACAGTACCCTTCAGCAGGGAAAGTTTCTTACATGAGTGTACTCACTCTGAGGTCTCTATGGGCAGGACAGCAGCAGCTCTGTGAGAAGGGGACAGGCCATGGCCTGCCTGTGTGAAGTGAATGACGTGTGCCAGAAGGGGCACACTGAAACACCTTTTCATGCTTTATGCCTACCTCTTGTAGTTGTTGCAGAGCAAACAGAAGTTAGAAGTTGTAATATGGTAGCCAGGCCTTGCAAAAACAAATGGAAGACTTTAAAATAATAATAATAAAAGAATTGGAGTCTAGTACTTAGATGAATCTGGTTTTTTTAATTTATTTAAAAAAAATTTTTTTTGTCTCACTGAAATGAACCAAGAGTGGCTAAGATTGGTTTTTAATCATAACCATGAACTGAAGGCATCTTTTGGACCAACTATTGGTTCTGTCTGAACCCTGTTAACCACTGTACTAAATGTTCCCTTCCCTGTTCTTCGCCCAGCTTACTCCATCTTTCCTTAGCTTTTTTCCAGGGATGGGGGCTATCTTTTTTTCTTTTTTACTGCGAGTGGATGTTTGGATAGTTGTAAGGAAAAATGCATTTCAGACACAGTTCACACAGGAGTTGTTTTCTTACCTAGTATGTCTGTATTGTTAAATAAGAATGCAATTTCATGATACAGGTATTTAATATCTTTTTTAAGTAAGTAAATATTCTAGTTATCAGCAAACTGCAGTAGAGAATTAAGAGAGGACATAGTGAAGTTTACTCTTAAAATCAATCAGTATCAAGCTAAATCTTGATACTGTGTGTGAGGTTTTTTTTTTTTACTGTAATAGTCTAGTTTTATTAAGTTGAATTTTTGTATTCAGTTTTATGACAATAACTAGGTCAGCCTAGTTATGAATGCATGCTGTACTTTCCTCTCCTCTCTCCATCATGCAGCTAAACTTGCTTGTCAGCCTGTGCTTAACTTCTTTTTAAAATAAGCAAAACTGTAAGGAACAGTGTATTAGCCTCCTGTCCTCACCCCACCCCCATCTTTTTAAATGGTATTTTTCTTTTCCTTCAGAATTTGGTGGCATGGTGTCCACCTGATGCTGTTAATGCCAGCTCTTATGGCAGCTTCACATCCTATGTTACTGTGGCTTCCATGTAAGTGCTTAGCATGTAGCCTATGAGCAATAACTGCTCCTATTTATAGAGGACATTTTCATCTTACTGAGCCAATCCACTTGCCTAATAACTATACACAATTTATGTGTAAATATGTGTAAATGTGTATATACTATAAATACACAATATACTTACATTTTTCTGGGCCAAATGTTATCCTTCCCTCTCTCTTTCTTCTCCCTTCCCCCTTCTCTCTCTCCTGCCTTAGGATGAATTTGTTTGAAGGGCATTTCTTCATGGAATTAGATACATATTCCTCCCCCCCCCCGTGAAATGGATAATATTGCCCCTGAGGAAAGCTGCACAGTGGAAACCAGTCTAGTTATGACCCACTACATGTCTGTTCTTTTTAAGCACACTTCCATAAGTTTAGTTTTGCTGAGCATGTTTGTCATTTGTCAATTTGTTTAGTGGAGTTTGGTGGATGCCATTCTTGGCCCTGCTGAAGTGAGATCTTGCTGATGAGTTAGATTTTTGTTGATCTCATTATGGGCCAAGAAACAAAATGCAAATGGCTAGACAGATTTCTTGTGTTCTGTAAATTTTTTTAATGTTCTATATGTGTGTTTTATGTGGTCATGGAGTATTTCCTTAAAATAAAACTTAAAGTATGTAGAGAGTTAACTATTTGTTTAGAATGAAAATAAAATAATAAGAAATACCGTAATGTCAAAGCATCACAGCAGAACTGTAGGAGCCCAAATTTATAATAAATTGTCTTAAAAAAAACTTCTATCATAACTGTTTTTCCATTAATTCAGTAGGTACAAAAATAAGTTATCTCACAAGTATATTCTCATGTTAAAGGAGCTGAAGATGATGATCTTATAGTCAAGTGGATGCCAACATCAGCTGAAAGGAACTTTTGTCTTTCCAAAAGAAAAAATGAATAACTAATGCCTTTCTCTCTGCTCCATGTTTGTTTTTGTTTTTGTTTTTTTATCTTGGTCCAGGGGCAGTCTGAAAAGTTTGTAAAGCAGCTCTTCCTTTACATGGATCTTAAAGCAGTTTCATTCCTTCTCTTTCCCCCTTATCAGCCTGCAACTAAAACTCAGAGGATTGATTTTTTTTAATTTATTTATTTTTATTTTTATATCAATCACAGGTTAGGTACTTTGCATCCCAGGTGTAGCCCCCTCCCACATTCCCTCCCATCCTCCCACTCCCTCCCTCATCTCCCTCCTCCCTGCCCCCTCCAAGTCCACCAACAGGGGAGGACCTCCTCCCCTTCCATCCGACCCCAGCTCATCTTTTCTCCTCATGGCTGGAGGATTGAATTTTTAAGGCATTTGACAATGACCTGATAACTTATTTCTATTTGTAAACTACTGAAGAGTTTCATATAAAACCCTGTCTCAAAATTACTCAAAACATGGGACTAGAGAGACAGCTCAGTGGTTAAGAGCAGGCACTGCTCTCGCAGAGGACCAGAGTTCCATTCCCAGAACCCACATTGGTTTACCTCCTGTATTTCCACGTCAAGGAGATTCATGCTCACTTCTGGCTTGTGCAGGCATGTGTATCCACATGCTCATAATTTAAAAACAGTCATCCCAAAGGTCTTTCTTAGCACCTGGTATTGAAGAAGGAAGGTATCTTGGTAGATTTAGTATATGTATGAATTTAAAAGGTTCTTGCTCTCATTCCCATGCTCCACCCTGAAAGCCTGGCTGTCAGCGCTTCCTGATTAATAAAAACTGCCAAATTAAAATCAAGGAAGAGTTCTGTAGAATCTGAAGAAAGGACTCAATGTGTATGTCCCTCCAGGGGCTTGCCATCTGCAAACCTAATGCTGAGGACACCTCTCCAGACTTGTGTCCTTCAGTTTCCAATGCATGTTTCCTTGATATACATGCATGACTTTACATTAGAAACAACAGCTTTGTGGGGTTTTTATTAACCACACTAATTCTAACACTTCTAGATCATGTAAGTCACTTGCGATCTGAAACAGGTTATTCAACTCGGGTTGTTATGACGAGGAAGAAACCAACCTGGCTTCTGAACTGAGGTCAAAGACAACTCCAGCAAAAGCTGGAGTGAAGTCACGATACAGGAACGTTTCTAGATCCTCTCCATGCCGTAGTGGTGTTCTAACATCTGCCTCTATTCTCATCATTAGCCAGGCTAACATCTATATTTTAGGTCTCAATGGGATATCACATCCAAGAAATCTTTAGTTAACTCATTGATCAGATAACATCCCTGATAATGTCTTCCAACCGAACCCTGAATTTATCTGGCAAAGTATTGCCACACTCTCACTGTAATAACTTGCTTAATAAATAAGTACATTCCATTAGCCCTTAATTTTGAGAGGGCAATGAGCAAGCCTATTCTCCCAGTGGTTACGCCCAGCCCATACCAAATAAGAAGGTAGATTGCAAGGGGACACTCAGGGTTGAAAGAGCTGGCAAGGGGGCAGAATGAGCTTCCATTTCTCAGATATTATTAGGCTGATCCAGGACATGACATTTTACAGCCTCAATTCAACATTTCAGTAGTTAAAACATAACTACTTTGGCTGGACAGTGATCCTTGCCACCTTATGAGGAGATCTTGCAGGACCTGTGCCTCAATCTTAGACTGACATGAAGGCACTCAGCGGCAGCTCCATCTGGAGTGGAGAATGGGAGGACGAGCTTATTGGTGAGAGTCTTCATCCAGAAATGGGTCAATCTTTTTTTTTAATAAATACCATCCTTTTTAGACAAGATTTGGATAAAATTCTTCTCTCGATATGCAAGCATTTTGTGTGGATCTCTTTACAGAATAGAACTGGGCTGGAAAGACAAAGTCCTGCTATCGGGAAACTTCTATCTTCTGAGGAGACTTACCTTCAAAGTGAATCCCCTGCATTTCACTATGACCCAACCACTTCCCCACAGAGCTGAGCCCTGCTATGTGCTCTCTGATGCTGCATAAGGCCTGACCTCTGCCTAATATTTTCCTAATTCATTAAACTCATAAGGCTTCTCCTCAGAGTGGACTCTCTGGTGCTGGCTGAGTGTTGAGCTTTGATTAAAGGATTTTTCACATTCATTACATTCATAAGGCTTCTCACCAGTGTGGATTTTTTGATGTTCCGTAAGAACAGAACTTCTCCTAAAAGCTTTACCACATTTAGGACAATCACAGCCTTTGTCTCCACCATAAATCTTTTTGTGCCAGGTAAGAGTAGCACTCTGGCGGAAGGCTTTCCCACATTCATCACAACCATAAGGTTTCTCTCCAGTATGAATTCTCCTATGCCTAATGAACTCTGAGCTGCCTATGAAAGCTTTTCCACAGTCACAACACTTACAGGGTTTTTCACCACTGTGAATTCTCTGATGTCTTACAAGGTCTGTTTTGCAACCAAAGGCTTTTCCACGTTCTTTACACGCATAAGGTCTCTCTCCAGTATGGCTTCTCTGATGTCTAATAGGCTTTGACCTGTGGCAAAAAGCTTTCCCACAGTCCACTCACTCATAGAACAGTTTCCCTGTGTGAGTTCTGGGCCATCTAGTACCATATAAGTTTAGACTAAGAATTCCTTCACTTTCATTACATTCAAAGATATTCTGTTCTGTAGGGATTTTCTTGTCAAAGGCTGCCAAGTTGAAATAGCTTTCCTGGGAAGAAAGCTGACTCATTTTGTTGCTTGAATCATCACTTCCTCTTTGCTTCTCATTTTTGTCAACATATTCCATAGTTTCTTCAACTACCTGTACTGGAGAAGTTTCCCTAGGAAGTCTTCCTGGAGATGCCATGGCCACTCACGTGACACATTCAGTAATTTCTTGCTTTGCTGTCAGTCATCACCTTGCTATCTAAAAATGTCAATAGGCTATGTCATTTTTTTCATCTTAAAAATGTTATAAAATGAAAAGCAAACAAACCAAAGGAAAAGGGTAAGTAAGTGCTGGGTCTTGGAGACATGGCTTGGTCCTCTTGCAGAGGACCTGGGTCAGTACTCAGTACCCATAAGTTGGCTCACAACCATCCCTAACTCTAGTTCCAAGAGATCCAACACCCTCCTCTGGCCTCTGTAGAACCAGATATGCAGGTGGTGCATACATACATGCAGACAAACATTTTTACAGTGTTTAGAAAAAACACAAAAAAACAGGGATTGACAGACAGTGACAGGGTGCTTGCAACCATGAGGCCCTGGGTTTGATCTCCAGGATTGGGAAAGGGATATGGGAGGGGGAAATGGCAATTAGCTGGGAATAAAATGGACAAAGAACATAAGTCAGTATTGGAAATGTTGAGTACTGAACAAGAAAACAATACTTAGAGTGGCAAACAGTTACTATCAGCCATAAGCCAGAAAGGGAAGAGATGATTCTAGATTAGCTAATAAGAGAGAGAAGAGGTGAGGTGATACCGAATGATGAGGAATAAGATATCCTGAATTGTATATCAGCAGGGCATCTAACAAAGCAGAAGGGCACATAATACTATAAAATGTCTGGGGGATAAGTATTAAACAAAGGGAGATGGACAGAAAACAGAAAATCAAGATGACATTTGCAAAATCTGGCAGGTTCCAAATAAGACAAATAAACATAAGCAGTTTAGAAAGACAAAGCATTTACCAAGAAATACTCTGGGTTCCTTATTCATTCTGGGTCAGGTAAGAGAGTTAGTAATTCACCTCACAAGTATAAATGGCCAAAGAAAAAGCATGCAAGCAACCACCTAAAGGGATCAAATCCAGCTATCACATAGCATGGTCCTTTTATTTCTAAGTATTTACTATCTCAAAACAGTAACTACTAGAGACAGTTAATATAAATTGAATTATTTTAAGGGTAAAACCTGAGCTTTTATTCCTTCAAAAGTCCTCTAAAATATGCATTTTACAAATCAGGAAACTGGAGCTTTTAAGGGTTTTGAGGTGTAGGATTATTACTTGGTAGTCAAGATTAAAGATGGCTAACTTCAGATTCTAAGGTCTTTCCCTAAGTTACCTATCTACCTTTTTAGAAGCAGAGCTGTAAGTTGCAACTGAGATCAAATAATAATAATAAAATCTTAAATTCATTTTTAAAATTTTGAAAAAGTGCTGCTTTTACATGAAAATAAATATTTCTGATATTCAAATTTCACAACACCTTGAAAACAATAAAGCATTATAGGGATGGCTGGCAAGAGCAGAGAACAAGTTGGCTTCCTTTTCTATCATTCCTTATGCAAAGTTAGAGACAGCAAATATAAGATCTGAACAATGAAACTTGTACTGTACTTGGATTTCAGAAAGTTATATCAACAACTTATTCAGGTGGTGATTATCTTTGACAGTTACACAACTTAAGACCTTTTTGAGAGATTTGCAGTTGACCTTGGACTCCCCTACTAGGCCTGCCCTCTTGACGGCTCCATCTGCCACCACATCACAAACTGGCCACCAAGATGCCAACAGATAAGCCTTAGAGAGCAAACAGCATCCAAACCATAACAATGTCTAAATCTTTTAGGATAGATAGACCTACTCCACCCTCCTTTTCTCTCTGTTTTTGTTTTTGAAACAGTCTTGCTACTGTCCTAAATCTGATAGTTAATACAGAGACAAGCCCTGTTCCTGCATTCTGAGTGCCTGGATTAAAAGCTCTGTGCTACCAACTTGGCCCTCTTAGTTTTGTTAAGATCTTGTCAGATTCTACTCTAATGTCTAGATATTGTACCAGAGGTCGATGCTATAGCTCTTTTTTTAAAAGTAATTTGTTTATTTTTATATTAATCACAAGTTATGTACTTTGTATCCCAGCCGTAGCCCCCTCCCTCATTCCCTCCCACTCTCCCCATCCCTCCTTCATCTCCTCCCTGCCCCTCTCCAAGTCCACTGATAGGGGAGGACCTCCTCCCCTTCCATCTGACCCTAGCTTATCATATCTCTCAGCCTTTCAGGTTGGCATTGGTATCATGCGTGTGCGCCACAACATCTGGCTTGCAGATGACAAATTTTAATATTGTTTTCCCTTTTCCAAACTATTGTGAGACTAGTGACTGACACAGTATTCTTGTCGCTCTTAGTAACTGTCTTGTTAGTGTAACAAAAATAATTTAAAAAACAGTATTACTCTTGGAATATGGTATTAGAAAATCATGTAAGACTTTTATTCTTAATCCAAGTTAAAAATTATATTGAAATTTCAGATTCTAGGCTGAGCCAATTAAAGAATATTTCAAGCCAGCAAGACTTTCCACAATCCTTAGTGACAGTGCTGGTGAGTCATTAACAAAGTAAGCCTTGGCACATTTGATAGTCCTTACCTCCATCCTTAACTTTAAATGGTAGGGTTGCCTCTTCTCTCTCATGGAAAACCTGAGGCTCCTGGGGTTCACTCCTGCAATAGTTCTCCAAGGACTGTGGTGGGTTACTCAGAGACTTTGGTGTGCCCATGACTCTCATTCCTTTGCAGATCATTTCTTGGCCATGAGCTGTGTCCTACAGTAACAAGCATTGTGACTGGGGATACACAGGAGAGAAACGCTACAGCAATGGGGCAAGACAGAAGACCCAGAAAACTGTCCAGATGACTAGAGAAAAAAGAACAGCACTACACCCGCCCCCCCCCATGACTTGAACTAATGGTGAATAATTAATTTACTAAAAAAGGGAAACTGATTAAGTTCCCTGAGAGCAGAGTCAGTGCTCATAATGGCTTCTCTACTAACTGCAATAGATCAAAACAAACAAAAATCCTTATGTCTTACCTGCTGCTAGGGTTCATCACACTCTCTCTCCAGCTCCTCTGGCAGAGTCATAGCCTCTGCTCCGTTTCCCGGCCTGTGCTCCTGAACCCAGGTCTGTTCTCCTGAACACAGGCCTGCAGTTCTATGGGCAGGATGGCCACGAACTGCTCCAGCACCAGCAGCTCCGGGATCTGCTCCTCGGAGTGCTCCTCTGGCCTCAGCCACTGACTGCAAAGCTTCTGCAGTTGGTTCAGAGCCTCCCGGGGCCCAGTGAAGTCAGAGTAGCCGAACTGTCTGAACTGCTGGCGGAAAACCTCCCAGCTCTGGAGGTTTCCCAGAGGCCCAGAGTCCTGCCTCCAAACATCATTGTCTTCTTCTGCTTTCACAAAGCTGAGTCCGTTCTGTCCTCTTGGAGCATGACAGGCCAAGGCAGTGGCCTCTCTGAACATCCTGGGCAGGACAATTGAAAAGGCTACCTAGCTGAGGCCAAGAGGGGGTGGACCCAAAGCCCCTGACGTGGACAGTGCACACATTACATAGGTAAAGCATGTGCTCAGACTGTAAATATGTGCATTTCCCTCAAAACACTTCCCTTTTTGTCAAAAAATATACTTTACTGGCGTGGGAAGGCTGGAACAGAGATGGTTCAGCAGTTAGGCACACTTACTGCTCTTCTAGAGCACCCAGGTTCAGTTCCCAGCTTCCACCTATAACTCTAATTCCAAGGGCTCAAATGCACATGGTGCACATCAACTCACACAGGCTCACACACAAAATAAAATACATAAAATAATACACACACATTAACGGGACTACTGGTCTTGTCCATGACTACACAGCAAGCTACACTGTTCTGGCCCACCACTGTGTTTCTATCACTCAGCCCAGTGTGTCACATGACACTGCACATCAAACAGAGAATTATTCCACTGGACATGAATATGCATGTGTACACATGTATATGTGTGCATATGTATGAATGTCATTACAGATCTATATGTGTGTGTATATGAATGTCATTGTAATCAGAAAAGGAGAATTTCAAAGAACCACGGGTCAATACTGTCAGGTACCTAATACAGACTGAGAAACATTTCCGTGGCATTTAGCAGATTCAGGTAAGTGATCCAGCTCACAAGAAGCACCACCGCTGCAGTCAGACCATCCTACTCAGTCAGTCAGGTATTCATGGTGAGATTCTGGGATTGCAGTCCCTCTCCTGGAAAAAGCTAACACCACAACGCTGAGGTGCTGTAGGAGCTGGTGCTGCATGGTACATTAAGCATACCTTTTTATTCCGATGCTTCCTCAGCACCTCTCAGGGCTAGCCGGTTCCCACAGCAGTAAGCAACTCGGTGTGGACATCCCTTTCACTAGAAACCAACAGACCCAGAATCCCCTCCTCCCAGGTTCTCCATTCTCCGTAAGGCTCTCACCCTCAAGACCATCACTTTCCTATTCTAATCTCTTCAAGGTCAGCACCAAAAAGCAGGGAAATCCCCATCTCCTGGGAGTGCACTGAAGTGATTCAAACAAGCAAATACTAAATGTGCTGGTGCACTTACACTGCTTCACCTGCTCCTTCTTAGAGCAGCCACAGCCAAGGTTCTCACCATTTCCCCCTTGCCCTTTCTGCCCTCTGACCCGGAAGCTTTCCTCTCAAGGCATGCTCCACCTCTTGAGAACTGCAGGAACAACCTAACTTTCCAACCCAAATTATCTCCAGTTCTGTTGTCCTCAGCACACCTGAAGGATTATAAAGACATATTTCAAAAACTGTCCCAGTAAGATATTCAAGGCAAGAGGCAACTTCCGTTTCACAAGGATTGGATTGCAGAACAGGTGTCACTGTGGGTAATTTAGCAAAAGGACTTTCACTGAAAGCAAGCCCAGGCGTGATCTCCCATCTCTCACAGAAGTCTAAAGAGAGGCATTCCAGTGTTTCAGGGCAGCGTTCCCAGCTCTTAGGATACAAGCCTAAGGAAGCAACCTTGGGTCCAGCAATAAAGTTCCTGAAAACCCGGAGTTAGGTCTCACTCAGCAGATGGTGAAGGAGAGCAGAGGCAAGAGACACTGAGCTTGGGTGCAAGCCTGACCCCACCTCTAGAAGGTAACTCCCTGGCCCCTAACCAGCCATCAATCAGTCTGACCAACAGGACACTTCTGGCTGAGGCAGGCTGTTGCTACGAATGCAACTGAAATGTAATGTGTCGGAATGTTATAGCCTGGTCATTTAGTAGTTAACAGTCCACTGGGCCTTTACAGTATAAGCCAGTGTTGTCAGTTCACTTTGTCTTCACAGCTCGCTACAGTGTAAGTTCAATTTTTTGAAGAGAAGCGGCATCTGCAAGCTGTCCCGGCTCATGTGGCTTAGGAGGTAATCCAGACTGTTGTTGGTTTTGTTGATTTTGGTTGGCTTCGCTTTCCTCTTTCTGAGCCAGGGGGTCATATTTCGAGCTGGCCTTTAACAGTTTGATCTTCCTGCCTCTAGCATCTGAGCGCTGGGACTCCAGGGTCCACACTCTTGGAGGACTCCTCTGCTGAAATGCTAGCTCTTCTCTGCATGACTCACAAAGTCAACGTGCTCATCAGAAAAGGACCTCGGTTTTCACAAAATCTTAATGCTTACTGTGTGCAGGCATTGCCCTGCCATTACAGAGCTTAACAGCAGGGAGAGGCATGTGTGAGAGAGAAGCACACATTCGTATCTAATCGTGAATACAAATTACAAAGAGCCAGTCCTGATGGCACAGAACCGTGAGCTCAGCTACTTGGGAGGCTGAGGCAGGAGCTCACCAAATTCAAAGTCAGCCTGGGCTAGAGTGTGCATAGGGCCATCCTGGGCAATTAGTGAGATCCTGTCTCAGATTTTAAAAATACTTTAATCTATGGAGGGGGCTGAAGAGCTGGCTCAGAGACCTTTGCTCTTCAAAAAGTCCAAGTTCAATTCCCAGCAACCACATGGTGGCTCACAACCATCTAGAATGAGATCTTGTGCCCTCTTCTGGCCTACAGGTATACATGTAAGACAGAACATTATATAATAATAAATAAATAAATAAATAAATAAATAAATAAATAATAGTAAAAACTCTTAAAAAAAAAACCTATAGAGAAGTTGATGTTTTGAGAGTGCCTAATAGAGAAAAGCCAGCACGGACACATGGGAGGCGCCAGTAGGAAGAGAAATCAGTGCAAAAGGACCTCAGGCGAGCTGAGGCACTCGCACAGCAACAGGCGCCCCGCTGACCTGCGAAATGGCCCTGGGACAGCTCCAGGCTCTCCCCACGCCTCGATCTGCCCCCCCACCCCGTCCCCCGAGCGGACGCCGAGGCGAGGGGCAGAGGGGAGAGTGCACGGGAGAACTGCGGCCGACCAGGCAAGCCTACTGGCTGGCTGCACACTGGCCTCACCTCGCTCGCTCCGTAGGTTGCCCTCACAGCCCTGGGAAGCCAGAAAGCCACTATCTACACGCCCCAAAAGTGGGAACTAGCGAGCCCCTCTAGGAACGGCGGAGGAGTACTATTCTGTGGCTGCATGTGGTCTTTAGGGGCTTGTCTGCTATCGAGGGGTGTCCTGGGACAAGGGAGTGTCTAACACATGATAAAATTGCAATCAAAGATTACAATAAACCAGATCTTGAGAGCTGAATCAAGTCAATGCATGGAGGAGACTGTTAGGTTTTCAGAGTGTGTCCAATATCCACATTATTCAATATGGACACCATTGGCCATATGACGCTATTGATGACTTAAAACACATGTGTACTTTCCCCTCAAATTTATCTGGCTATAACGGACCATTAGTTGGTGATTCTTTCTCGACTTTATGCAGATCATTGTTTTGAGAGCTCTAACTTTCCTGAGTGTCAGGAAAGAATTAAATCAAAATACTGGTGTTGAGCCTAATACAATACCTAAGCCGGTTTTTAAAAACCCTTCAGAATGGACTCGGTTTGTGAACAACATCCAGGCCTTCCAGCAAAGCTGCTAATTTCTACGCATTGCTTATTTTTTTTAAAAACACGACTATAAATAATCCATAGCATGGTGTTGCTGCTGTTTGCTCTGGCACTAGTTCCGTTCGTAACTGAGCTTTGTACAGTGTATAATTCTGTATTCATGATACACATGACTGCATGCATCTCTTTACTTTCCCATGAATCTCCAAGCTGAGAGGTCTCAGGTTTTTAAAGACCATTCTAAATGTCCTGTGTATGCTGTAACACGGTGTCTAAAATAGAAATACTTATTGAAGGAATAAATTTATGTAGTCCTAAAAACAAACAAACAACTGTTAACGAGGCATGGTGGCACACACCTTTAATCTTGGCACTTTGGAAGCAGAAGCAGGTGGATCTGTGTGAGTTCCAGGCCAGCCTGGTCTTACATAGTGAGTTTCAGAACAGTATCCACATAAGAGACTGTCTCAAAAAGCTAAAACCCAATAATAATACTGTTAACCCAAGGTTTCATTCCATGACTTTGTGGTTCAATTTACAAGTGTGGCTCCTTGCCTGGCTGTGTTTTCCTCCACTTTACTCCTATCTTCCTTTCTCCCTTGTCAGTATCAAATTCCAGCATTACACTACAACACTATCTGGCCAATTCCTATACTTGTGTAAGCCAATTTCCCACAAGTACATACATACAACACATACACATGGTGCTTCTCTGGTTGAACAATGATACTATATTAGTAAAGAACATCATTTCATGACAAAAAGGGGTGTAATGGTGCACACCTAAAATCTCATAACTCAGGAACCTAAGGTAGGAAGACTGCCAGGTTCAAGGCCAACCTGGGTTGCATAGTGAGCTCCAAGTTAGCCCAAGTTATCTATCTATATAGATAGATCCTGTCTCAAAACACACACACACACACACACACACACACACACAGAGAGAGAGAGAGAGAGAGAGAGAGAGAGAGAGAGAGAGAGAGAGAGAGAGAGAGAGAGAGAGAGAGAGAGAGAGACCAAAAGATGGCTCAGTGGATAAAGGCACTTGCTGCCAAAGCTAATGACCTAATGACTTGAATTCAGTTTCTGGGACTCAACAAAATGCAAGGAGACAACCAACAACTTTTTCATCTAACCTCCATGCTATGTTATGGCATGTGGAAACACACACACACTATATAAAGAATGTAATTTGAGAGAGAGAGGGAGAATAAGAAATGAGCCAGGTCTAGTGATACCTGCCTGGAATCCCAGCAACTCAGCAGGACTGAAAATTCAAGACCTGAGCCTTGGCTAGCTGGTCTTCTGTCAGCTTGACACAGCTGGAATTATCTGAATGAAAGAATGGAGAAAACGCCTCCATGAGATCCAGCTATTGAGCGTTTTCTTAATTAGTTAATAATGGGGGAGGGCCCAGCCCACGGGGGGTGGTGCCATCCCTGGGCTGATGTTCCTGAATTCTATAGGAAGGCAGGCTGAGCAAGCCGTAAAGCGGCACCTCTCCGGGGCCTCTGTATCAGCTCCCGCCTCCGGGTTCCTGCCCCACTTAAGTTCCTCTCTTGACTTCCTTCGACGATGAATATGGAAATGTAAGCCAAATAAGCCTTTTCCTCCCCAACCTGCTTTTGGGTCACGATGTTTCCGTCGCAGCCTTAGAAACCTTAACTGCGACAGCTGGGGATATAATTCGGTACAAGAGTATTTAACCAGCAGGTTCAATTCCCTGTGTGGATGAATGGCAAAGAAAGAAGAGAGGAGGGGGAGGAAAAAACAGGTATAAACTCAGGAATTTCACTTAGGAAAGTGATTATGTTCTGGGGAGGATAGAAGAGAAGGAGAAACAGATACGGAAGAGAAACGGGCCACGAAGAGTTAATAATTGGTCAGAAAAAAATAATAATAACCGTCCCTCGAGAGTTTTCCCCATAGAGGATAGATTATGACATTCACCTCAAGAACCAGTAAACCGCAGCCAACTATGAGCTTTGGGTCAAGCTGGTTCCTCATACGCTAAAGCTGGGGCCCTCTTTGGGTAACTTCCCAGGTTCCTAATTAACATAGAGCATGTGTGAGGATGCACCATAGAGCTGCGGTCCTCCCACATTTCTAGAGCGTCCGAGCAGCTGCTGTCTGCACCATAGAGCTGCGATCCTCCCGTTTGTCTAGAGCGGTCGAGCGAGGGCTGTCCCCTTTCCTTGCGTCCAAAAGATCGGTGGAGGGATTGTGGGTGGTGGTATTTGACAGGCGTTTTCTCCAGCGGTGGACAGCCAGAGTGGCTTCTTCGGCATGGGGAGCGGGTGAGTTCATGGCCTAGTGTTCTGTGGACAGCAAGTCCGTGTTCGCTAGGCCTTCGATTCAACTGCATGAACGTCCGAAATGTTGGGGTGCTGGTGGAATAAGGAAGTAGATGAACCCACATTGATCAACCTGCGGAGCCGGAAGAGAGATACCCGACTTGTGAGTGTTAGAATCTAACGAAAGACAGAGAATAACATAATCTTGATTTCTAAAGAAAATATTAATTTCCCTCCCTGAATTACCGTTCCAGTTACACTCCTAGTTTAATATTATTAGTTTCCAATCCTGGTTTGAACATCTCTGTTTTTGTAAGGGAAATTATATCGGAGAGGCTTAATGCCCAACTCCTGGGTGATCGCAAGGGAAGCTGTCACCAAGAGGAAAAGCACATGGAAGCTAAATAAGGTTTTTCTCCACTTTTTTCATATCTAGAAGCTCTAGTCTCAGAAATGACATCTGCCCTCTGCACAATGGTTCCCATATGAGCTCAAGGCTACCACGTTGCCTGTTGACTTCAGACCATTATGTGGACAAGAGGATCCTACAGAAGAAATGGTAATTCTCCAGCTGGTTTCTGAGATGTCCAGTTGTGCCCCATGTCCAATTCAGTTACGAATCTCAAGAACATCGCTTTCTATCTGGTGAGCAGCAGTGCACTGCGGGTTACTTCGGTGATGGCAATATTCTATGAATATAATCCTTTGAAAAACAAATTTCTGCCATTTTCATGACAAAGCTGGTTCCATGCAATTAATCTGCCTCCAGCACACACTAACTGATCCCTCCCCAGGAAGTGTTACCTTAGTTGTTATGTAGTGTTTACTCTGGTTGTTGAATCTTCAGGCAATTAGAATTTGTAATGGGTATATCCACCTTGGAGATAGGAGATCCATATTTTTGAAGCTGTGTATCACCCTTTATTCTGCTGCCATGACTATTCTGTACATGAATCAACCATGCCAGCCTTGGAATAGAGGCTGATTGGCATTGTACTTGGGTATTCCTCTCTTCCTTCTTGAGTGGCTTCTTCCCAATGGATGCTCTCTGCTGAAAATGTACAAGGTATACAAATATATTTGCATACTTTGTCCATTCCAGGAGGCTTGTCCTTATGCTTCTCCCAGAATCCTTGTTTCTTTCTAGATTTCCAATCTTGCTCTTTCTATGTACTGGATAACTGATAATAAGTTTGGTTTGGTTTGTTTGGTTTTGGTTTTTGGAGAGAGGGTTTCTCTGTGTAGCCCTGGGTGTCCTGGAATCACTCTGTAAAACAGGCTAACCTCGAACTCAGAGATTAGCCTGCTTCTATCTCCCAAGTGCTGGGATTAAAGGCGTGCCCCACCACTATCTAGCTTAACCAGTTTTATTTCTAAAGTTCTGTTTGTGGAAGAATTTGCTTTCACCGGTTTGAGTACATCCCTGAATGGAAAGACGAGTTAAAGTTGGTAGGCCCATCTGCCAACCTGTTCTGAAACCACTTGTGCATGGAATTGACTTGTCTTGTGAACTTGATTTTTCAATGGAATGCTGGTTTGTGTGTCCAGGTTTAGATTTAGTTGGTCAAAGCCAACTAAATTGCTAGTATATAACAAGCAATCATAATATGTAGCCATTTAGTATTCTGCAATCAAGAAGTGTCCATCAGTGCCTAATAAATGGTAACCCGGGATTTGTTTCCCACTTAGAAACTCTTATTGGCAGAAGCACTGCTCCGCTGAGGTCTCTCACAAATCTGTCACGTATGTCACCATCACCTCTCATGCCGCTAGTTATCCTTGGCATAAGGTCAAATCTCACTCAAAAGTAGCAACCCTAGCCAGCTATGATAGCATACACCTGTAATCCCCGCACTGCTGATCCTGAGGCAGGAGGTCTGCCATGAGCTCAGAGCCATCTTGGGCTACAGGGTAATTTCAAGGCCATACTACAGGACCATGTCTCAAACAAGCACAAAAATAATAGGATGGCAGAGCCAGGTATAGTAGCCAATCCCTGTCTTCTCAGCACTGGAGAGTTGAGGCCTGGGAGGGTTACCATGAGTTCCAGGACAACCTGGGCTACAGAGTATCTCTCAGAACAACAAAAGTAGCAAACAATTTAGTCATATTAGGAGACAGTGAGATGGCTCAGACCCACACTTAGCACTCAGCATGCCAACCTGAGTTTGAGGCCCAGGATCCGTGTGGTAGAAGGAGAGAGCCATCTAGCTAACTTCCACAGTTTACCCTCTGACTTCCTACAGACGTCTGTGCATATTCATCCCTGGTGTCGCTTCCTTTTGGACATACATCAGTCCTGTTGGATTAGAACCTGCCCTGTGGCTTATTTGACCTCCTTAAGGCCTTATCTCTAAATACCAGCCACTTTGAGAGTTAAGATTTCAGCATATGAATGATAGTAGAGAGAGACACAATTCATTTCCTAACACATGTAAAGCCAAACAATATATTTTTTAAAATACCAACATTTGGTAAATATCTCAACAAAAGCTCAGGATGGGTTCAGCACACACGTTACTAGAATGGGTGGAGAAGAGGTTGGAGCATCACAGGAACAGAAAGCATGCTGGGAATTCTAAGAAAATTTCCGGCAATTTTGTTTTTCTTAAACGAAATGGAAAGTTTACTTTCATTTCATTTTTTGTTTTTTACTTTTTTGCTTTTTTTGTTTGTGTGATTCATTGGGGTTTTTTGTTTGTTTGTTTGTTTGTTTTTGAGACAGGGTTTCACTGTGTAGCCCTGTTGATCCTGAAACTCACTCTGTAGATCAGGCTGGCCTCGAACTTGAAGATCCACTTGCCTCTACCATCTGAATGCTGGAATTAAAGGTGTGTTCCACCACATCCCAGCTAGTTTCATTTCTTTGAATTGTATATATCTGTACATATATAAGTAGATATATGTACTTTTCTGAGTATAAAATACTAATAAACTTAAAACAAAAACATTAATGTTTGATATGTTTAGATTTAAATATACATGCTTATTTTATTTTCCTTGATTTTTTAAACTTTTATTCATCATTTGTGTCGTTTTCCATTGTAAGGCCTTTTGCTTTTTTCATTCTCTATTATCACAGTTTTTCTTAGATGTGTTTCTATAAATGAGTGAAGCCCCAATGCTCTAGCCACTGCAAGTAATGTTTTACCATTGTTCATATATATCATTTACAAAATAATTTTAGATCCATCATTTACCCATTTTGTATGCATATATATTTTGTCACCACATCCCAGCAACAGAAAGCTAATTCCTGCAGATATTGGTATCAGACTTGCAGTGTTGCGGTGATACACTCAGTGACCTAAAGCAACGTGGAGCAGAGTCTATTTCAGCTTACAGTTCCATCACCAAGGGAAATCAGGGCAGGAATCTAGAGGCAGCAACTGAAGCAGAACCCTAGAGGAAGGTTGCTCACGGGCTTGCTTTCTCAAACCACCTAGGATCACCTGCCCAGCGTTGGTGTGAGCCTATAGGCCAACATGATGGAAGCATTTTTCTCAATTTAGGTTCTTCCCAGATGACCATAGCTTGTATCAAGTTGACAAAAAAATTAATCGGCACAAATAGCACACCTGAGATACAGGCCAGGCATAGCTAAAAGACATGACCCTTTAGAAAAGGTTGTTAGAGGCTCCAGAAATGAAGGAAATGAATAGGAATAAGTAATACATATGTTGACCCAAGTATATGGTCAACTGAGCAATAAATATTTTTTCTACTTTTTTGCCTGTTAATGAGTCAGTAGTGGGGAAGTGATTGCAGGCCAAATTCAGGAATCAGATCGGTGACAGTCAGCTTTAAGTTCAGCAGGATACCTACACTACCTGAGAACAGAGTCTCAGTCATGCTTGTGGGATTGTGTATACTGGGTTAGCCTATAGGCACGAATGGGCTAACCTTTCTTTCCTAAGTAGCTTGTTGGCAAGATATTTTAGCAAAGGAAATTAAACTAGAACAATATTCAAAGATAGCTGTCCAAATTACCAGTCAGTTGGCCAGAGGTCCTTTGGCACTACCCAGAAAAACTCATAGGTAGGTGAAGAGAAGCCTGCTGAGTGATGGTCTCTGGCAGCCATTATCCCCCTCAGTGTATGGTAACAGTGAGCAGCAGGCAGGAGATAAGTAGCGCACGCTGCAAAGGACATGGCTTCTACTGCAGTCTTTGTGTGGGCCTTTTGTGTGTTGCAACCTTTAACCCTTAACACCTGGCAATGTTAAAACTCTTAAGTGGTTGGCCCCAAAGACTTGATACTGAACTGCCCCAGTGGTCCTTCCTGAGCTGACGCTGGAACTCTGAGGGGAAGAGTAGGAATGAGAAAGGAAGAGTTAAAAACTGGGGTGAGCAGGGGAGCAATAGCTGATGACCCAAGCCAGCACGTTTATTATCATCACAGCTTTATTAGCATCACAGTTTATTAGCACCACAGCTCCTTGTGTGATCCTCAAATGGGGAAGCAAAGCACAGGTCCATAAAGTTCCTCAGGCAGCAGAAGTACTGTGAACTCAAAGGTCCTCAGTTCCTCTTTGCAAGGCACGTGCTGGTACAGAAATCGGAGCATCTCACACCTCTGTCTGCAACATTTACCACAGCTTTACAGTGAAACTGTCCAGAGACCCGGGGCCAGCCCACTGCTGCTCTTACCAGGCAGGACCCTGGCAGGTAACAAAGTCCAGCATTCCTCTCGTTCCATCCGCAGGGTTTCAGAAGGCCTCTGGTTCTACCTCGTCCCCCACATGCTAGCTCCCTCAAACTGTTCAAGTAGCCAAAGCCTGCAGTTTCCCTTCTTCTGCTCCTTACCGCCTTTCATTCTTCGGGCTCAGCTCTCTGTCCTCTCTTGCTCTCTCCTCCCATTGCCCTGCTTCCTGCCCTGGCCACGTTCGTTTAGTAGCTGCTTCAGAAAGCAGCCTTCCTTGCCCATTAGCAGCTCGGCCTGCCATGAACAGCCAGGACCACGGCCATGTCTGTACTCTTTTAATGTCTCTATTGCTGCACTTTGGGTACCAACTCAGCCCACACCACTAAAGGTAGGCAGGAGAGGATAGCTGAGTGGAACCATGTGTCAGAAGCCTAATGTTACACCAACGCAGGGGCAGGAGAGAAGCCATCTGTGAGTAGCTTGCTTATTTCATTTAAGAAGAGCTGTTTAAGTCAATCAAAATGGTTTTTTTTTTTTTTAATTTGGACCAGTTGCAGCCTTTCCCCTCAGCAGCAAACACAGTTATTGGTTTAGCTTTACAGTTTTTTAAAAATATTTATTTATATTTTATGTGCATTGGTGTTTTAGGCTGCATATATGTCTGTGTGAGGGTGTCAGATCCCCTGGAACTGGAATTAGAGCCAGTTGTGGGCTGCCGTGTGGGGTTGGTCCTGTGGAAGAGCAGCCAGGGCTCTCAGCCACTGGGCCACCTCTCCAGCCCCCTCAGCCTTACTTCTTAGCACGCGCACCCTCCTCCTGGCCTAGATGAACATGCTTGCAGAGTCACATAGGACACACTGAGGCCTGTGATAAAAACCTGTGGCCAGAATGCCTTCAGGCAGCGCTGCTGGAGCCTGTGCGAACAGCTGTGATCTTTCTGATGTTTTCTTGAGGTGTCTGTGGAGTGTTAAAGATTGGGCAGAGATTGTGGCTGATAAGGGTCATCCAGTGTCCAGCTGGTTGTCTGATAGTTTTTACTCGAGGGGGACAGGTGTCAACATCTTGTTGTGTTCACAGGAAAATAATTGTAAAGATTTTATCACTGACACTAACAGTGGTTTTTAGCACATTTTGATAGTACTTAGCACCTTCCTGTTGCTAGAGATAGCTAGATGAAGGAGCTGTCCCCAGTAACTGTCCTGAGCTCTCAATAGTGCTCAGCTGTGTTGTCCCCAGTAGCTGTCCTGCAGGGGACTGTCTCACCAGCTAGACCCATTCTCTTGTAACACCAGTAATTGCATCCTGAGTATATGAAAGTTCCCCCCACCTGGGCGTATACCTGAGCTGCGTAAAAGTGGGGAGGTTTCTGTTATTTAGGGACAGAAATTGGGTGAATTACAGCACTTTGGCTGCTTTGCTTAGATGGAGTTGATTAGCCTAATGTCTAAGGAAAACTAAAACACAGTCTGGTGATTTATGTGCTGAGCAGCACAGAACTGATGGTCACTTCCTGATAGTTCTGGCTGAAGATCCAGGTGCTGAAGAATTCAGAGCCACGAGGCAGGTGCCAAAAGGAGACTACTGCCAGAGAGTCCTGTTGGGGTCACACTGGAGTCAGTCCTGCTGGGGTCACACTGGAGGTCTGGCCTTGTGAGTGAGGTACACAGTCATTGGTGCTGAGACAGTGGTGCTCTGGAGGTCAGCGCTGAGATGGCCCTGAAAGGTCAGGTGGTGAAGAGCAGGTTCTGGAGGTCACTGTAAAGAGTCCCGTGCTGAGGCGACAGGCTCTTTAGAGATCTGTGCTGAGGGATCAGGCTCTTTTGAGTTCAACACTGAAGCTGACCGAAGAACTGGGAGAATTACTGCTAAAGAAGCTCCAGAAGAGCCTGGAATCTAGGGCTGAAGAGTTTTCTCTGACAAGTAGGGTCGTAGTTCATACTCTCTGGGAGCTGAAGAGTAAAACAGTAAGGAAGAGATAGCCAAGCAATTGCTGCCCTTGCTGTTGTCTGGGCACTCAAGCAAGCTTTTCACGGGTTTGGCTTGACTTCTAAGGGAAGTGATGGCCCTTCCAGACATGCTTGCCTCAGAATTCACAGCTCCCGTGGTCACCCAAAGAGTTCTTTAGGGACATAAGAACAAGACAAATGATGACCTTCTAATTAACTATTTGTGCCATTGAGCATGGACAGCCTTTTTTTCCCCCTGCATAATGCTGCTATGTAGTTATAGACAGGTGTATGCCTTCAGGTTGTGTGGAGCCCGGTGAGGCCCTAGAGCCAGGGCAGGCAGGGCATCTGTAGTTGGCTCTATGGTGGTTTGAAAGACAACTTCAATGTGTGGAAAAGACATGGGTCCCCTCCCCAAAAGCACACTGAAAGTTAGTGAGTGGAAAAGGAGAGTGAAGAACTTTATTAGCATTCCTAAGCGCAAACTTAATGGAACCGAGAAGTCAACCTCTAGCTAGGAATTGCTTATTTCTTCTCCACATCATTCAAAGTGCTGTGGTTCAGAGACAAATGCATTCCCTGCTTCAAGGATAGAAATATGCTCCATAACTGAAAGTTAGCTGGAGGTCTGGGGTGTGGCTCAGGGACAGAGTACTTGCCCTTGAGGTGCCAAGTCCTGAATTCAGTCCCTCGTATGCCAAAAACCACCACTAAAGCAAAGCAGGGCGAGGTAAACGTCACAAAGTGCCACTTAATAATATAATATAATGTAATATAATATAATATAATGTAATGTAATATAATAACCAAGCCAGGCAGGACTCCCCTCTTCAAACTTAATAGCTAAAAATAATCTTGAACCCTTGATCCTCCTGCCTCCTCTCCATAAGTGGTAGGATTATAGGAATGGACCATCAGACCTCACTTAAGCTGGAAGCTCTATTAGTAAGTTGTAATATTGCTCATTCAACTGCACACCTCCAAACTTGTGGAGACAGGGAATTGCATGTGCCGGTAAAGGAAGGGCCTGTGGCCATCTGGGGATTTTAAAGTGTCTGCTAGTGCTGTCGTAGTTTAATGTTGCCCTTAATTTCTTGTTGTTGTTGGCTGTGATAACTGAATTGGTTCGTGGCAGCTTCGTACACGCACACAGTACATTCTGTTTGCTCTCATCTCAGCCCTTATCTTTACGCAGCCCCTGTTGGTCCTACAAGTCCCTTTTCCACAGTCATCCCTGTTTGTTTTGTTTTATGATTTTAGCCAGGATAGTCTGTGTGTCAACAGGCTTAGAATGATCCATTGGATCCTGGTGGGCTCACTGTTTGGTACAAACTGAGGGAAATGATTGTCCTTCCGCCAGACTCCACCAGTCACCAGTAGTTCAACAGGTAGAGCTGGGTCCTGTGATCTTCTCCCTGACTTATAGTTAGGTTTTAACAGGCTCTAACTTGTGCATGCCCAGTACAGGCAGCCATAGCTCCCATGAAATCTTCTCTGCAATGGCTGTGACATACCTAAAATAAGTATTTCATGCAAGGCATTGGTGGTGCATGCCTTTAATCCCAGCACTTGGGAAGCTGAGGCAGGTGGATCTCTGAGTTCAAGACCAGCATGGTCTACAGAGTGAGATTCAGGACAGCCAGGACTCCACAATGAAATCCTGTCTTAAGAAACGAGAAATTTAAATAAATAAAGTATTTCGCATCTCTTCTCCTACTTGTCTAGCTCTTGCATTCTTTACACAGTTTTCTTGCAGTGTTCCCTAAGCTTTAAATGAAGTGGCACAAACGTCCTGAACAGCTGTAAGTCTCTGCACTCACTGCAAAGATTCTCTGATGAAGGATGAGAGTACCACTTCTCTATGGGTATTACAGTAGAAGGGGAAACACTGGGCATTGAAAAAGTCAAGCAGGAATGGAGATGGAATGATAGAGGAATGAGGGAGTTGGGAGGGAGGGTTAACCAATGTGAAGGCTATATGAGAAAGTCATATGGAAACTCAGTACTTTCTAAGCCAATTTAAAAAAAAAAAAATAGAAGAAAGACATTCTGGGTGGCTAGATGCTGCTGCTCCTAGAACAAAAATCCTAATACCAGGTATGGAAGGAATACCTTCTTATGAGTACTTGGCCAAGGGGCCCCCAGAGGTTCCCCAAACAACATAGACTGGCCATTCCTCTTGACTAGTCACCAGAATTAAGATCCTGGAAGACAATAAATCCTATCGCCAAAGTCATGCTGTACTTCGGTTACAAGAAAGCAAATTGAAAATAAGCTGGAAGTTTGCTCACTCCTGGCTAGCTTTCCTAGAACCTGAAGGTGCTGTGTAAGCCACTTGGGAGCTAAGACTTCAGTAGCCTTACTTCGCTGTGAACCCTACAAACTACAGTGCTAATCTGCCGAGATAGGGCCAGCAGCACAGTAGCAGCGTAGCTGCTCTGAAGGTAAACAACCACTATTGGATTAGCCTTGAGGCCTGCTCCTACAAAACAGGATAAAGGCCTGACGATATTCAACCCCAGCAAAAATTCATGGCTAGGGAATAGATCTACTGAATACTTTACTACTGTGGTTTAACTAAATTGACATGGCACCAGACTTCAGTCTAAATATTTATGTTTATGCCCTTTACTTTATTTAATTTAATTTAATTTTTATTCTTATTTTTTGGATTCTAAGAAAGGGTTTCTCTGTATAGCCTTGGTAGACCAGGCTGGCCTGGAACCCACAGAGCTCCGCCCACCTCTGCCTCCTTGAGTGCTGGGATTTCAGGCATGCACCGCTGTGCCCAGCTTGTGGCCGGAACTTTTCAAGTCTTTCTTTGGAGGCTGGGGAGATGGCCGAATGATTAAGAGTGCTTGCTATTCTTCTAGAGGACCCAAGTTTGGCTCCCAGCAGCCATGTGGGACAGGTCACAACTACCTATAACTCCAGCTCCAGATCTGACATGTCCTTGTGGATTCTGAGGACAGTTACACGCATGTGACACCAGCACATACATACAAACACACACAGTTCTTTTTAAATGCACTGGCGCACATGTAAAAAAAATGAAATCATCTTTGCATCAAAATTGAGTTCTTGTTCATTTCATTGGTGTGTGCAGTTTGAGAAAAGAGAAACAACTTGGCCATTTCACCACTCTGACCGCCTCGTTTGTGAGGCCAAATGTAGTTCCATCTAGAGAAGGTAATAAAAAGTGTCAGAGTTCTTTTGCACTAGTTCCATGTTATTACATGGAAATTGGGTCTAAACTGGTTACTGCACTAGAAGTTATATGACTTTTTATACAAGGTATTTAGAACACAGTGCATGTTCTGTGCATGTCATAACAGTTTTGTACTGTTTCTTAAAGGTAGACACAAGAAACTGAAGGATTTTCACTTCCTTTTCACTATTTTTTCTTTAGCACCTTACTTTTAGCCGGAATACCCGAGCATTGCTAGATAAAACCCAACCAACTTCATTTTTCTACACTTTTTATGCTGCTTGATTTAAGTGTATTGATGTTATTAGCTCAAATTTAATTACAGTTTTATTATAGTGACTCAATTGCAGTATTCTAGGTCTCCTGTGAAAAATCAGACCTTTGTGTCTAAGAAGTGCTCTCTACAAATGTGTGGTCCATTACGTGCTGATTCTTCCCAGTTTTCCTCAGTATTTTGAAATGTTGGGAAGCCTCTCATTTCACTTGCAGTCCATCAAACATGCGCCACCTTGTAGCACATCCTTCCTCCTGTTGTGGCATCTCTAGGTAAGTACTGACGTGCTTCACCTGGAAATTTCTTAACAACATGGAACACATTTCCCATTTGGATTTTGTTTACTGTTCCAGATGGTGAGATGAAGATCAAGATCGGAGAGCCAGCTTCAGAGGAGGAAATGACAGGGCAGATTGAAGCATTGACTGAAGAGTCTGTCAGCCTCAAGGAGGATGTTCTCCAGAATCCTGAAGGCAAAGAACTCTGTGAATTTGGGGATGAATTGAATGACCAGAAGCTCTTTAAAAGACAGTATAACTGTGATGAATGTGACCAAAGCTTTGCTTGGAATACAGGTCTTATTAGGCACCAAAGAAATCACTGGGAGAAACCTTATGAGTGTGATGAATGTGGCAAGGCTTTTCGGATAAGCTCAGCCCTGGTTCTGCATCAGAGAATTCATACTGGAGAGAAACCCTATCCTTGTAATTGGTGTGTTAAAAGTTTCAGTCGGAGCTCAGACCTTATTAAACATCAAAGAGTCCACACTGGTGAAAAACCTTACAAATGTGATGAATGTGGGAAAGCCTTCAGTCAGAGCTCAGATCTTATTATACACCAGAGAATCCACACAGGAGAAAAACCCTACCAATGCAGTCATTGTAGTAAAAGCTTTAGCCAGCGCTCGGGCATGGTTAAACATCAGAGAATCCACACTGGAGAGAAGCCGTATATGTGTAACCAGTGTAGCAAACGTTTCAGTCAGAGCTCTGATCTCATAAAGCATCAGAGAATCCACACTGGGGAGAAGCCATATAAGTGTAATGTGTGTGGGAAAGCCTTTAGTCAGAGCTCCGACCTTATTCTACATCAGAGAATCCACACTGGGGAGAAGCCATATCCATGCACTCACTGTAACAAAAGTTTTAGTCAGAATTCAGACCTGATTAAACACAGAAGGATCCATACTGGAGAGAGGCCATATAAATGTAGTGAATGTGGGAAGGCTTTCAATCAGAGCTCAGTCCTTATTCTGCATCAGAGAATTCATACTGGAGAAAAACCCTATCCATGCAATCAGTGTCCCAAAACCTTCAGTCGGCTTTCTGATCTCACTAATCACCAGCGAGTTCACACTGGAGAGAAGCCGTACCCATGCAGTCAGTGCAATAAAATGTTTAGGAGAAGGTCAGATCTTGTTAAACATTACAGAATCCATACTGGTGAGAAGCCCTATGAATGTGATGAGTGTGGGAAAACTTTTAGCCAGAGTTCTAACCTTATTCTCCACCAGAGAATCCACACTGGGGAAAAGCCATACCCTTGCAGTGGTTGTTTTAAAAGTTTTAGTCGCCGTTCAGATCTCATAAAGCATCATAGAACACATACTGGAGAAAAGCCATATGTATGTAGTCTGTGCAATAAAAGTTTTAGTCAAAGTTCAGACCTCACTAAACATCAGAGAGTACATTCTGGTGAAAGACCCTACCATTGTGATAGTTGTGACAAAGCCTTTAGTCAGAGTTCTGACCTCATCCTCCACCATAGAGTTCACACGGGAGAGAAACCATATGCATGTGCACAGTGCACCAGAAGTTTCAGTCAGAATTCAGACCTTATTAAACACCAGAGAACCCACACTGGAGAGAAACCATATAAATGCAATGTGTGTGGGAAGGCTTTCAGTCAGTGCTCAGCTCTTACTCTCCATCAGAGAATCCACACTGGAGAGAAACCGTACCCTTGTGCTCAGTGTGGCAAAAACTTCAGTCGGCGCTCTGATCTCATTAACCATCAAAGAATCCACAATGATAAAAAGCTGCAACTTTGATCCCTGCGGGAAACCTTCAGCACCATGACCCATCTTCCTGAATGTCAGAGGACCCACAGAGAAGAGAAGCTCTACCCTCATGTTCAGGGCAGCAGATGTCTTAACCTGATCTTAGTGACTTTAAGCTGAGATCTTTAATCTCGGCACTCGGGAGGCAGAGGCGGACAGATCTCTAAGTTCAAGGCCATCCTGGTCTACAGAGCAAGCTACACAGCCAGGGCTACATAGAAAAACCTGCCTTGGTGAGAAAAAGGAAGAAATGAGAGGTGGGGAGAAGGAAGAGGAAAGAAGATCCATTCTGAGGTAGAAGACTGCATAAATGTGATAAATTTGGGAAAACCTGTAGTGTACAAATTCAGATGTCATACAAGAACATAATCTTATACTATGATGTCCATGAAAAAGGTTTTTATCAATGTCCAGCCCATGTTCCACTTAAAAATACTGGAAGATGAATTTTGTAGCAATTAAACTTAGACCTGAGAATTACTGATATTAAGGAAATTCTGAGGAGCCCTGGGAGTTGTGTGAAAACCTTCATTGTTTATCATTTTTTTAAAAGAAAGTGAAAATCGAAATTCTTTGCTATAATCTAAGAAAAATCTTGTATTGAGATACAATTCACAAAGATTTATATCATTATAAAAATGTATAACATTAATGCAGAATTTATCAATTTTTAAAATGTGGAAAAATCTCAATCAAATGTCAGATGGAAATATATTCATCTTAGAAGCTCAATCTTTACCGAGTCTAAATTGCCAATTGCACACATCAGAAGTTATTTTAGGAATGTAAGGAAACTTGAAATCCTGTAGTTAAGATAGTGTTAATGCTGACAGCACACGTGTGCCCTATGCTTGTGCTGAGCGTCTATAAATTCCCTATGTAACCCCATGCCACTTTGTCTCAGGAACTTGTAAAGAAATGTATGTAAAAATTGACTATTTTTTCATCTATTGAACAAAAATTCAACTGCGGTATTACAGTAATGTAGATACAGTAGTTCTATGGTACCATAGGGGATGTCTCAAGGCATAGAAGTTGATCAGTCAGCTGATAATCTTGCTAAATTCAGGTAGACCATGATCAGGGAAAGTGCATCACCTCTGGTGTTAGTACTAGAGTTTCTCAGTTCCTAACATTAACAGCTCCAAATTTTTGAGTGTCAGTGACTCAAATCCTAGTGCTACTGTCTTCGCTGATCTCACAGCAAGAACCATCACTTACCAGCAGTTCTAGTCACTTTGTCAACAAACAGAGATAGCTGTTCCCATCACTGGTAATAAGCTACTCTCAGTGATAACAGCCCTGAGGGAACCGGTCAGCTTGCTTTATCCAGAAATCATAAATATGCAAAGCCACCAGAGAGATGTCATTGGTACTTGTGCTTTAGCGATGCATGGGCTGACCAGATAAGGAGGAGAGGAGGGGCAGATTATGTAGACAAAAGAAATAGACTTTCATGGTGTCCTATTGACAAACTGCAGATTTTATGCAGTTGTAGATTGTGAGCGGGGGGGGGGGGGAAGTGCTTTATTGAAGAATGGCAGGGTCAGCTGGTACACACTTGCTGCATAGGCGGAGCAAAGCCTCACTGCTGTTTTGTGCACTTCAGAAGATTTTGGCCTTCTGTATTACTTGGTCAGTATTGCATTTCTAACACCATTTCCTTGCTTAAACACTTACTGTGCAGTGTGTCTATAACTTGGATTTTGAGATTCCAGAATAATAAATTTTTCTTTTCACAATTTCACAAAAGATTCATTCTTACTATAGACCTAAAAACATCCTCAGATTTTTTTTTTCTTCCCTCAAATGAAAACCTGCTTTTTCACTTACAGATGATAGATAATACTGTCTTCTCTCCCTATCTTAATTGCTACGCCATTGCTCTTCATTTGGGGCCATTGTTCAGTAAAGCAAAGGTTATTTGAACATAAGCAATGGAGACTGACTCTGAGGACCCAGACAGCTTCCAAGTGAAGATAATACATGCAAAACGGACACTTCGGACAAGGCTGGAAAATGTACAGAAAGGACTCAAGGTTTTACCGTATTGCTCACAAATTGAATTGTCTCTAGAATTTTAAGAACTAGGTAACTAAAAACTTCAGAAAATAAAACTCACAGAGGTTTTTCGCTATATTTGACTATCATCTCTGACATGTAATTTCTAAAATCCTGGGCATCCCTAAGTTATAAGAACAATTAAGATAGGGCCTGAAGAAATGATTCAGCAGTCAAGAACACTGGCTGCTTTTCCAAAGGACTTGGGGTCAAATCCCAGCACCCACATGATAGCTCACAGCTATCTGTAACTTTAGTTTTAGGGGACCCAAAGGCTTCTGACCTCTGAGGCCACTGAGCATACATGGTGTACATTAAGACAAAACACCATATACAGAAAGATTTGTAAATGTTTTTAAAGACCAATTGTCTTGTTACAACAAACCCCCTTTGTCAATGAAGTAACATTGGAAAGACCTTAGAACCGTGGGAGCTAGTTGCCAGGGAAACTAACACTCAGTCCCACTCTGCCCCAACTTGACTTCCGAGAAAGAAGAAGAGCTGGAGGTAAAGTTCAAACACCAATGGCCAATGATTTGTTAATATATTAACATATATGTTTAATTATATATCTATGTCAACAAATATGCATATATATTTGCAAATATGCAAATATATTTGTTTATTCTATCTGTTAAGGAATTGTTAGGGAATCTCTCCAAAAAGCCTACAGGGCAGGGTTCAGAGCATCCGGGTTCTTGAAGTTAAAAGATGGCACTCCTGAAGATGGAAAAATCTGCCCCTTCTAAAACACCTTGTCATACGCATCTCTTCTGACATCTTGGGTTGTATTCTTTTTTAATAACCACGAATCTGCTTAGTAACAGTTCTAAGTTTACTGGGATTCTTGGAGCAAATGATCAAACCTATGGATGGGTTTATAGAGGAAACTTCTGACATATAATCAGGCCAGAACACCAGTGAAAAACATACGTAGTCATTGGCTGAAGCTGGCAGGGTCACTCAGGACTGAGACCTTCACCTAAGGGCTCTGTGATAATTCCATCACAAGTTGCCCTTTGACCACCACACACCATGGCACATGTGCATACACACACACAAATGTAAATATTTTTAGACTTTTTAAAGTTGCTGATGACAGATCTGACATTCTGCATGCTGGCGGTGGGTATCCTCCCTTTCCCCTCCCCAAGACAGGGTTTCTCTGTAGCCTTGGCTGTCCTGGATTCACTTTGTAGACCAGGCTGGCCTTGAACTCACAGAGCTCCAAGTGCCTCTATCTTCCTGAGTGCTGGGATTACAGGCGTGTGCCACTGTGCCTGGCCTGTATACTTATTTTTATGCCTGAGTTGCTGTTATTTCCTTTCAGCTCTTAACATTGTTTCTTCTCTATTTTTATTTACTTACTTATTTTTAACAACTTGAATATGTTGGGAGAGGTTCTTTTCTGTCCATATCCTTTGGAATTTTAAACATTCTGCATTTGGATGTCTGTTTTTCTAGAAGATCCGTGATTCCCTGGATGGATGCTCTCTTTCTTTCTGTCTGTTTCCTTTTTTACCTTGTATATTCTTAAGTTTGGTTTCATGACCTAGAATCTTGGACATTGTGGTCATGCTTTCATGTTCTTTGACTTGCTTGGTTGGTTTGGATTGGTTCTCCTTATTGATGTTTGATGTATTTCTGTGACCATATTCTCCATCGCTAACATTCTTTCTTAACATGCTCAATATTTTCATTTTTCCACCCTATTTTTAATTTAGTTCATTGAATTTTTTATTTCCAATTTCTTTGCTTTTCCCAATTTCAACCTTCATGCTTACCTTTTCTTCCGTCCTGCTACTTTTTCGTCCACAGTACCACGAACACATATTTGGTGGCTTTTCTCCGAGGGCCTCAATGAATTCACCTTTTTCTGTCCTCTTTAGGTCACTGGTCAGTTTTATGCTGTGACAAAATGACTCAACAAAAGCAACTTCAGGAAGGGAAGATTTGGTTGGGCTCAGTCTGAGGATGCAGTAATTTCCCATGACAGAAATTACAGCAACGTGAGGGGCACACACGCACACACACACTCAGGGAACAGAGAGTGACATAGTGCACAGCCGCGTTCTGCTCCATGTTTGTTGTATGTGCAGGTGTGTGTGTGTGTGTGTGTGTGTGTGAAGATGCAGAGAACAGAGGTCAACACTGGATTTCTTCCTCAATGGCTCTCTTCCTTGTTTTAGAGACAAAGTCTCTCACTAAGTCTAGAGCTTATGAATTGGCTAGATAGGCTGGCCAATGAGGCCCTGCATCTGTCTCCTTCCCACCAGTACTGAGGTTAAAGATGTGTGCCACCATGTTCAACTTTGAGGTTGGTTCTGGGGATTTTAACGTGGGTCCTTATGTGTACACAACAAACAGTGGTCTCCTGAGCCATCTCCGCAGGTCCTCACTTTCTTCTTTTCATTCAGTTTTGGAATACAACCTCTGTGATGGTGCCATTCACATTCAGAGTGGCTCTTCCCTTCTGAGTTAAAACTCAGTAATGTCAGGCTGGAGAGATGGCTCAGAGGTTAAGAGCACTGGCTCTTCCAAAGGTTTTGAGTTCAAGCCCCACCAACCACATGGTGGCTCATAACCAACTATAATGAGACCTGGTGCACTCTGCTGGCCTGCTGGCTCAGACAGGCAGAATACTGTATAACTAATAAAAATAAACAAATCTTCAAAATAAAACAAAAAAACCTCAGTATTGTCCAAACAAACTTAAAGTTCTATCTCCTAAGTGGTTCTAAATCTCATCAAGTTGACATTCTCGATTAACCATCATGAATCCACTGTTTGTCAAGTTGACATCCATGCACCTCATTTTTAAATCATTCCTTCCACCCTTGGCCCTCAAAGGCTCATATCCACTTCATAATGCAAAATGCATTCAGTCCAACTTCAAAGGTTTCCACTGTATTTAACATATCCAACACTGTTCAAAAGTGTATTTTTTTTTTCTGAGACTCAAGAGAGTGGTTCCCTGTAAAATCAAAACATGAATTACATACTTCTAAAATAAACTGGCACAAAGTAGACACTCCCATTCAAACTATTTTAAGACTTGTTTTAATTAGCTTATCGAATGGCAAGTTTCTTTTTTTTACTTCATTATTTATTACAATTTATTCACTTTGTATCCTAGCTGTAGCCCCCTCCCTCGTTCCCTTCCAATTCCACCCTCCCTCCCTCTTCTCCTCCCATGCCCCTCCCCAAGTTCACTGATAGGGGAGGTCCTCCTCCCCTTCCCTCTGACCCTAGTCTATCAGGTCTCATCAGGACTGGCTGCATCATCGTCTTCTGTGGCCTGGTAAGGCTGCTCTCCCCTCAGGGGGAGGTGATCAAAGAGCCAGCCACTGAGTTCATGTCAGAGACAGTCCCTGTTCCCATTACTAGGGAACCCACTTGGAGACTGAGCTGCCATGGGCTACATCTGAAGAGGGGTTCTAGGTTATCACCATGAATGGTCCTTGGTTGGAGTATTCGTCTCAGAAAAGACCCCTGGGAGCTGGAGAGATGGTTCAGCAGTTAAGAGCACTGGCTGCTATTCCAGAGGTCCTGAGTTCAATTCCCAGTAACCACATGATGTTTCACAACCATCTATAGGGAGATCTGGTGCCCTCTTCTGCAGACAGAATACTGTATACATAATAAAGAAATCTTAAAAAAAAAAAAAAAAGACCCCTGGGCCCAGATTTTTTGGTTCTGTTACTCTCCTTGTGGAGCTCCTGACCCCTCCAGGTCTTTCTCTCTCCCCTTTCTTTCATAAGATTCCCTGCACTCTGTCCAAAATTTGGCTATGAGTCTCAGCATCTGCTTTGACACCTTGCTGGGTAGAGTCTTTCAGAGGCCCTCTGTGGTGAGCTCCTGTCCTCTTCCATTTCTTCCTCTTCTGTGGTCTGTCCCATTTGTCTTTCTGAAGGAGGATTGATCATCTTACCCAGGGTCCTCCTTCTTCCTTAGCTTAAGTATACAGATTTTAGTATGTTTATCCTATATTACATGACTAATATCCACTTATAAGTGAGTATATACCATGTGTATCTTTCTGCTTCTGGGATACCTCACTCAGGATGATCTTTTCTAGTTCCCACCATTTGCCTGCAAATTTTATGATTCCCTTGTTTTTAATTGCTGAATAGTATTCCATTGTGTAAATGTACCACAATTTCTGATTCTATTCCTCCGTTGAGGGACATATGGGTTATTTCTGGCTATTACAAACAAAGCTGCTACAAACATGGTTGAGCAAATGTTCTTGTATACTTAAACATATTTTGGATATATGCCTAGGAGTGGTATAGCTGGATCTTGAGGTAGCACTATTCCTAATTGTCTGAGGAAGAGCCAGATTGATTTCCAAAGTGGTTGTACAAGTTTACATTACCACCAGCAATCGAGGGTTCCCCTTTCTCCACATCCTCTCCAAACCCATGTTGGGAAAAGATAACTGTGAAGGGCTTCTAAGGACCACACATGGAAGTTTGAAGGCAATGCCCTAACAGAATGTTAGCTAGGTACAGCAGTATGCTGGCAGCCCATGTGACACAAGCTAGAGTCATTTTTGAAGAGGGAATATAAATTGAAAAAGTGCCCCCACCATACTGGCCTGTGGGCAGGCATGTGGTGCATTTTCTTGATGACTAATGGGGAAAGGCCCAGTTCACCCACAGTGGTGGGTGCTGTATGAAAGCTGACTGAAGAAGCCTTTAGGTAAAAGCTTGTAAGCAGCATTCCTCCAAGGCGTCCACATTAGTTCTTGCCTTCAACTCCTGTCTCTGAATTAAGTCAGGGCAGGATCTCAAATAACCTAAGAGTTTTAAGATGGAATAAACCTTACCCAAGTTGCTTTTGGTCTTATCATAATAAGCAATAGAAGCTCTCAGACAAGCAGATTTAGCAGTTAAACACACCTGGAACCAAATGAATCTGGAGGAAGAACTGTTGGAAGTAATATATGAAAAGTTGTTCAGAAATGAAAGCCAGCATTCAGTAACTGTCAGAATGCTAAGTATGTGAGTGGGGTGTGAATTGAGGAGGAAAACAGCAAAGTAACAGATGGCAGAGGTTGACAGAGCCCAAATCATAGAAGGCCACGCTAATTTTATTAACGTATATAATGCATGAGGTCTATAATTTAAAACTACTATGGTTTTCTACAAATCAGTAAGAAAATACAAATCTATATTAATTGGGACAGAAGCCAAATACAATTATCTTAAACAAGAAAGGGACTTTATTGGCTCACAAAACTTTAAAGTCCAGAGGTAGGGCAGGCTTAGGCACATCTGGATCTAGGGCCTCCAGAAGAATGGTATTAGAGCATAGATTTCTCACCATCCCTGCTAGCCTGAGTTTTTCCTTGGATACTTTCTCTATACAGGAAAAACGCAGGCTCACATTGTCCTCGTGTCCAGTATCTCCAAAAGCCTTCTTGCCAGTAGTTGCAGTTCTGCTGAGCACTCTCCTCAGCCTCCTTTAAGTTGCTGCCTACTCATCACTGTGGTCAGGATGCTGTGTGGCTCAGGCCAGGCCTGCTCCTGTGCTCACCAAAGCCATACGGAATGGGTTAACCACAATAAATAAGAATACTGTTACCATAAATGAAATGCTGAACAGATACCCACACATAACCCAACACAAAGGCAGAAGATGCTATGAATGAACAATCCTTAGGAAATTATAAGTGACCAATAAATACGAAAATAACCCAACTTTACTATTCATCACAGAAATGCAAATAAAATTGGTTTGTTTTTTGTTTTTGTTTTTCCTAATCTTTCTCCAAACAAATAAGGAGGATCAAGTGTAGGTAAGGCTATGTGGGGAAATGAGTACTTCTCAGAGTTGGTGGAAGATGGTACAGATGTCTTTTGGATGACTAAGAGTGTCTGACAGCAAATGTTTTACAGCCAACCATCTACCTTACAGGAATTAAAAGAAAGAGTATATAAGATGAAGATACCTTAACACTCATATATAACCCTGCTTATTTGGAAGGTGTCCACATTTATGTACATTCACATAGAAAAGTGTACAGTAAGCTGGAACGTGGAATCGACCAGAAACCCTGGGGGAAAATGGTCTCTATGCTGACATTTGTCTATCTTAAGTCTTGTGTGGTATAAACTGTACTCATTTATACTTTCATAAAGAAAGAAACGGGCAAGGCCAGAACAGGAAATAAAAATAGCTAAAAATGTTCTATCTTACTAATAAAGGCACAACAAAGAGATGTAAAAAAGAACTGGCCTGTAAGATGAGCAAAACATTTTTAGGATGCAGCACTGACAGGGTGCGGGTACACATTCTTACCATTAATGGAGTTATAAAATTAGTACAGCTTTTTAAGTTGTATTTCCCCCCAAAATGTCAAATATGTATATTCTGAGCCAACAAATCCATTTCTAGCTATTTTTATTAGAAAAACTATAGGTAGTACAATGTATGCCTATGGATGTTATGTATAACATACCTGTTATGTGTAAACCTACTAACCCATCAGAATGGGAGTTGTTTGGATGGACTGTGAGCGTATTCATGCAATGGAATACTATTTAGATATGCAAATGTCCACATCAGTGTGGAGAGGGAAAGCAAGTCTCACTTTAGTAGATATACTACCTCAGGTTTGCTGAGGATTAAAGCATGGAAAAGTACTTTAGTTGGTGCCCTAACTAAACCTCAAGGGTCAGCTATTATTTTAAAGATACTTGCTTAAACGTGTGTAGAGCTAAATTTGGAAGGACAATAAGCCAGATTACCATCATTTTTGGCTAAATACTTTTCCATCTTTTGTTATGCATTGTGAAAAATTCAAATAGACATATATAATAGCTTTCAAGTTTAACTGAAAATAACAAAAGATGTAGTGCTTACTAAACAGGATTTAAATGTCATCACTCTAGACAGAACGACCAAAACACCTGGCCTTGGGAGTCCACAGAACTGTTTTAGCTCTGACACTTCGAGTCACATGATCATTGGGTCTTGTTTTTCCAGCCCACAGATCTAGGTTTGACTGGTACTCCAAGCCAATGCTTAGCAAGCAGTTTCAGTACATGTAACCTTCCCTAAGCTCACACAGATATAAGACAGGCTACTAATGGTCAAGATTCAATGAAGTGTGAATGCGTAGAACCACTAAAGCCACTAAACAGTCTGTTAGGCCAGTGAGTGTGCATGCCTTAACACAACTGCTCCTCTGCTAACCAGAAAGGTGTTGGTTAGCCCACTGCTTGGCGTCTGCTACATGACAAGTTCATTACTGGGTACCCCCAAAATGATGATGATGTATGTAGGGATAGGTGTTACTGGAAATTACTTAGTGGGGACCCGAGGCCTAGCCAGTCAGTTAAGTAGATATCCCATCACTTCCTATTCCTGTATCACCAGGCAGACCAGTCCCCTTTCCTCACACAGCCTTGTCTGAGCTTCCTTCCCAACAGGTACACAACACATTCACCAACTCTAATGCACAGCTTTGGCTGTTGTGACAAATTTACCCCTAAAATTGTTAGGACTGACATACCACCCTGAGAGGTTACTCTCCCTTTATCTACTCTGAGTTCTGTTATCCCTGCAGTCTTTCACATGTGGCACCCCAAAATCCTACGGGAAAGAAGCCAGTCTTAATAAATAAGGAAAGCAAATCCAGGCTACTTTATCTTGGAGCAGAGGAGTTTGCAGCTTTATTGGACATTGACTTGTTTCCTCTCAGCCACAGAGAAAAGACCCAAACAAAAGTCCCTACATTTTCTTGTATAACTTAAAAATACATTATAGCATTACTACATATTTATACTTCAATAAATCTTAATCTATAAAGCACATTTCTTATAATTGTTATCAGAAAAATCTATGAACAAGCTTCATTCTGCCTCACTTCACCAGCTGGCATTGCATTTATTACTGTTTTTCAACAGGCTCACGCAAAAAAAAATTTCATTTTTCACCTTAAAATTTGACAAAGCATCAGATATAACCCAAATCACTGGATCTATGAAATATCTGTACTTGCATGGATCATTTTCCATGTAACAATGCCTGTCTTACATAAAAGCCTCTTTTCGTCCCCAATGCTTTAACTTCCAGAGCTTTCCATTAAACAGTAGAAACACAGTACTTGGATTCTTACAGAATCCTACTACTAAAATGTATTATTTTAATACTTTTTTTAAAAAAGTGTTAAGACCGTAAATTAAAAAAAAATCAATCAACTCTGCCAGTTAATAAACTAGTTATTAATTGTCTAGATGTTTAAAGTAGAAGAGTTCATTCAACTTAATGTGTAGTTAGAACCACAATGCTACTAGAAATTACGTTTGGATTTTTAAGCTTCATAAGCTTTCAAACTAAAAGAGTGAATCTTGAGCTCACCTCTGAAGAATGCTAAGAGCTGACTAGCTGCTAGTTCTCGGAGCTGACGTCTCTCCCTCCAAACACAACACATTAGTAAGAGAAGCACAACTCTGGGAATCTTAGAGGTGACCTGGGAATGCTGATGGGGAAACCCCTTGTGACTTACAGTGAAACAATTACCTACTTATGGCAGGATTACAGTACCCAGCACAGTGCATTGTCGGTAGAAATGTTTAATAAATGTATGGCTGTTTTAGCCTGGTGTTCAACCCTTTTCTACCAAAGGAATAAAAATAGCAAACCTGATATTGCTGCCCCCAATCAAGGAATTTCCTGTCCTTGACTAGGATGAGGGCAAAATGAGTTAGGTTTTTGAGTTTTTTCTAGAAGCCATAATTACCTTAATTTTACATTTGCCTTTCAACACGAGCATTTACTACAAGTTCTTCCTCAGTGTTATATTTACCATCACTTTCACGATGGTCTATTTTTACATAGGAAAACTGTTTTAATTAATAAGATACCCACAAGTTGGGTAAAATCAGTTTTGGTTTTTTTGTTGTTTTGTTTTCCTCCAGGATGACTGTATTGAACTGACGCCCTTCAATGTGTAACTCCCCAATTTTTCCCTTTCACTCTTTGCAGTTTTGCTACCATCGCTCATCTGAGATCTTAAGGCTCATTTGACTCTGAGGCTTTGACCAGCCTTCATCTTCTATTTTCTCAAATATACTCAAACTGAACAAAAGGGAACAGTAAACTTTCAAAGATGTTTTTAAGTGCTTGAAGATGGGCTTTTAGATTTTACAATTCCCGTGTTGCCTTTTAAAATAGAAAGGTGTGTACCTTTACAAAACAACACTCCAATGACCAACACAGAAATAAAGTATCTGTCTGAAAAAAAGGAAATTGTTAAAAAAGGGACAAAGAATCAGGTAGCTCATTAATTGGGAAGAAAAAAAGAAAATATAAACATCACATGGAAATTTTAGGTATTAACACCTGAATTATTTGAAATTTCAGTTTCTAAGAAGGTATAACACCGTTTCTTTCAAGATGATAATGGTAAATGAAGATTTTTGTTGTTATTTCCTGGTGGATTTTCTCAGTCAACAGGAAAAACTCGTTTCTGTATCATTTCGTGTTTTTAATTTTGTCTTCATTTCTGAAGAAAAAGACCTGAGTGCTGATTGTTTCCTCCTAATTTCTTAAACCTTCACAACATTCAAAAGTTTTTCTGCATTGTGTCTTCTCTGATGTCTAAAAAGATTTGAGCTTTGACTATAGGATTTCCCACACTGAACACATTCATAAGGTTTTTCCCCAGTGTGGATCCGCTGATGATTAATGAGCCCCGAATTCTGACTGAAGGCTTTCCCACACTCGAGACACTTGTAAGGCTTCTCTCCAGTGTGGACTCTCTGGTGTTGCACGAGGATGGAACTCCTGCTGAAGGCTTTCCCACACTCCACACAGCCGTACGGTTTCTCCCCACTATGGATTCTCTGGTGGAGAATAAGGGCTGAGCCCTGACTGAAGTGTTTTCCACATTCATCACATATGTGTTGTTTCTTTCGAGAGGGATTTCTCTTTCTTTCAAACCTGCCCTTGGGAAAACAGGTTTCTCCATATTTAAAAATCTGAGGAACACCTATATTAAGAGTGCCAGGAACTTCATGAGATTCTACTGCTGAAGCCATCTCCTGCTTTGGAGCCAGCGCTCCATTTTCTGTCCTAGCATCATCGTCTGAAATAAAGAGAAAAGGTAAAATTTCACTTAGTTCCTAGTTGGAGAGAAAGGAACTTGAAGAATAAAAAAAAAAAAAAAAAAAAAAAAAAAAAAAAGGGTGTTGTTGTTATTGAGACGAGATCTTATATGAAGCTGTCCCTACCCTGAAACTTGCTATGCAGTCTAAGCCGGCCTCGAATTCGCAGATCTGCCTGCCTCTGCCTCCCAAATGCTCGGATTAAAAGTGTGTGCCACCACGCCTGGCAAAAAGGCTTTCCATGAACTAAAAATAAACAGCTTGTGTACATCTATGAAAATATGCAGTTGACTACTCTCAGAAAAGAAGAAAAAAGGAAGATTATGAGGTTAATGAGCTAAGAGCATGATAGCAGAATGACACAAAAGGCTTTATTTAAATTTAACATAGGGGCTAGAGAGATGGCTCAGCCATTAAGAGCTCTTGATCCTTCAGAGGACCCAAGCTCAGTTCCCAGTACCCATGTTGGGAGGCTCACAATCACAACGCCAGCTCTAGGGGCTCCAGCTTCTGACCTGGGGCTCCAGCGGCACACACACACAGACATATAATATAAATATTAAAAATGATACAATGTCACCAAAAAGATTATAAGATAAAGGGGGAAAATGAAACAGATGTGACTAGGTTTGAAAAACTTTGGGGAAAAAAATCCAATGGCTATTAGAAATGGTTTTTTAAGAAATTACATCAAAATAAAACCATAATGTACAAAATAAAATGTCAAAACAGTAGCTACTGCTAAAATAAGTCAGTGTGTCACAGCCAATACTCAAGTGAAAGCAGAACAAAGGAGTCCTGATGAGAAAAAAAGGGAAAGAATTGGATGTGGTGGCAGACACCTTTAACTCCAACCCCCACAGAAAGCAGGGGAAGGCAGATGAGAATTTAAGGCCAGTTCCAAGAACAAAGCAAATACCAGTCAGGGCCATAGAGTAAGACCAAGTATCAAACAAACAAAACAAATGATCTGAGGGCAGCCTATGTTAACTAAAGCAAGACACTTAAAACTTAAATACACAATAAATGAAATGTTCCCTATGAAAGAAACTTGCCCCAATTTGGTATATGTTGTGGCAGCTGGAAAACTGTTCAAGTCTTAGCGAGCTGTGTCTAGAAAAAAAAGCATCAATCTTGTAAGTGACAGCACTGTCTCCTCGAGGGCAGTGAGGTAAGAGCAAGCCTCACCAACAACTGCCTTCAATGGTTACGCAGGAGAGTGGAGAGCTGATTCACGGTGAGCAGCACGCAAAGTGGCCGAAGAGGAATGGCGAGGACAGGGAGACCCACGGGCCTGAGGGACGTAGAAAATGAGACTGAGACACTTGAAAAGTCAAGTATGAAGGGCAAATTGGGGACATGTGACATGAAATAAATGCAACTTTCTGAATGTGAAAGTGACTATTACTAAAATGAGGCCAACAGAAGAAAATACTCTAAAATTTAGGGAGGGGACAAGTTTTCTTCCCATGAAAGTATACCTCCAAAGAACAAGTATAGTTCTTGAACTAGGTCACTGAACAACATCTGATGACAGGTAAAACCAGTGTTGAGCAGCCTGTACCTCTAACTCCGTTCCTAGCTCTAGCACCACTCTCTCACGGGAAGAACCCTGCTCATATCTGAATTTGTGGAGTGCCACTACCCTCCACCTCGAGGGCTGATTCCTGAAGCAATCTCAAACAAGACTCTTAGAAACAAACTGCAGCACGGCGATTTTGGTGTGCTAGGGTGTATAAATAAGTTTCCAGCATTAAGTACCAGTATATCGGAACACGTGGAGGAATTTTAATTGAGTAACATGGCTGCTCTGACAAGAAATCACATCCAAACCTGAGTATTCACCTTTAATCCCAAACAATGAAGCTAAAGTTAGTTGATAAAAGGAAGCAGCCATGTTTGAAAGTGATGTCTAGTTGAGGGGCAGACAAAATGAGGAATCAGAGAAAGATTTGACTGAATGAGTCAGAGAGAGGACACACCCAATTCTCAGAAGAAAGGAAGAGGAAAGAGAGTCTACTTCAGAGAATCACAGGGAGAGAGAGGAAAATTTTTTGCTTGGAGTCTTTTGTTTGGTTGTTTTTTAAAGTAGGACAGGTATACAGAAACAGGTTACAGAGAGAAGCTAACCACAGGTGAAGACAGAACAAGCCAGAAGATTAAAAAAAAAAGGCAGAATTAGTTTGAGCCAGGCAAAGCAATTCAGTCGAAAGCAAAAGAAGCCAGTTTGAATCAGTCATCTTGGAGAGGCGTTTGGGCCAGAATAGCTGAGTTGAGCCAGCCAGCAAGAGTTCAGAAAGTACAAGAAAGGCTTGGAATAGCTCTCTTCTCATACTCTTCTCTGAAGAAATAAAAACATTTATAGGAACAAAAAATTTGAGTGGATTATTACAATTATGATATTTTAATCATTTAAATCATATTATAGCTTGGAACCCTATTTTGAGTAAATATTTTGAAAAAGTAAAGAATTTACCCTCCTATCATTTGTGGGTTGTTTGTTTTTTAATGATTCAGGGTTCCATAGCACAAACCGCTCCACAGAATCCAATACTCGCTCTTGACATCTGAGAGAACTTGCACTCATATTCACATACTTGTATATAAGTTACATATAATTTTTTTAAAGATAAATTTTTAAGTTTCTTAAAAGGGCTGGAGAGATGGTTCAGTGGTTGAACATCAGCTACTTTTCCATAGAACCCAGGTTTAACTCCCAGCAGCTCACAACCATCTGTAACTCCAGTTCCAGAAAATGACAACCTCTTCTGACTTCCAAGGGCATCCAGCATGCACATGCTACACAGACACACATAACAATAAACATAAGGGAAAAAAAAAAAGACTCTAGATAGAACAGTGAAACAAAAAACAGGAAACATTTTAGGAAAACTTCAGTAATACAATAAACAAAAAGGTTGAAAATGTCAAATAAGTTCGTCGTATCAATATGGTGAGGCACACTAAAAGCAAAAGAGCATAAAACAGACGACAGATAAGCAATGCCATGAACAAAATAGACATGGGCTACAGTCACTGGCTGAGAAAGAAGACAAAAACACCTGAGGCCGGTGAATCAATCATCATAAAAAGTCAAGCTCGTAATGGTATAGGTATTTCTAAAACAGCAGATTAAAAGTGTTTTGCCACAAGAACAAGCAGAGCACTCTGGGAAATGTCACAAGGTATTCTGGTCCTTACCACAGTGTCTCAGAGAGTGAAGTTCCCAGGATGCCAACTTGAGCTGGTTCTCTACAGCATCAAGCTCAGAACTTGGTAATCCCTGAGCGTCTTCTTGAGATGCTATCTCTTCAACAAGCACTTCCCGTTTCCGACGATGGAGAGAAACCTGAAAACAAGATTTTAAGTTCGATGAGAAGTAATTTTGATAGTACGCTCACGTAGAGAAACCACACAAAAATATACTGGCGTCCTAGACAGCGGTGCAGCACAGGTATTGCAGAGTGCCAGGGAGCTGGAGAGAGCACAAACACACGTCTAACTCAGCACTGCCTACTGCTACGTCAGTGTGTCTGACTTGGGAAGCATGCTCACCGGCTGCCCAGGGTCATCGAGTTCACTCTCCAAGTCCTCTAGAACGGTCACTGCCTCCTCTCCATTCTCTGGGTGATGTTCTCGAACCCAAGTCTGTAGCTCCTTGGGTAAGATGGCAACAAACTGCTCCAACACCACCAGCTCCAGGATCTGCTCCTTTGTGTGTGTCTCTGGTCTGAGCCACAGGCGGCAAAGTTCTCGAAGCTGGCTCACAGCCTCTCGGGGTCCTGGTGAATCCTGGTATCCAAATTGCCTGAACCGCTGTCGGAAAACCTCTGGGTCAGGGATATGATTCCAGGAAATGCTTGATCCCTCTTCACCATCAGGATCCTCCTCTAGTTTCACCCTCAGAATTTTTTCTTCTTCATCTGGATTTGGGATGATAAGTATTGAATCTTCTTCCACTGACTGTGTAGACATCCTGTTACAATACTTCAAGAAAAGGCAATCAAGGCAGGATACAGACCTCAGAGAAATACCGTTTCCCTTAAAGGTACTCCTAAGGTACAAGAAATAAAAGACACGTAAATCACCAAGTACCTCAGATATTCAAATCAGCAGAAGATGTGTTGTTTTACTCAATTAAAAGTTCCAATCAGTGGCCTATATTGATTGAAATACTACCATAGTTGGTAAACTACAGCCAATCTATACTGCTGCCAACTACACTATCCATAGTAAAAGTAGTGTAAAGATTTAAATGGCTAAAAAGCATAGAAACATTTCATGATGGGAAAATAAGATGTTATTTATCTAGGGCCAGCAAGGTCACTCAGTTGGCAAAGGCCTGCTGCCAAACCTGATGACCTGAGTCCAATAGCCAGCATGTACATAGGAGAAAACTTACAAGTCTGGTCTCCACAAGTTAGACATGACACATACATACACATGCACGCACACACGTGAACACACACAAATAAACGTAAAATATTTTAAATTTTTTAAAAAATGATTTTTATGTGCATTGGTGTTTTTTCTTGCATGTTTGTCTGTGTGAGGGTGTCAGATCCTTTGGAATGGAGTTACAGACAGCTGCGAGCTGCCATGTGGGCAATGGGAATTGAACATGGGTCCTCCAGAAGAGCAGCCAGTGCTCTTAACCACTGAGAAAATCTCTAGCCCCATACTATTTTTAAATTTTGTGTCTGTAAGTCATTAAATGTAATCATAGTTCAGGCTATAATGGTAGAGTTGACAGGGTTCAACAATTTCAGCAAGATCTAAAACAACTGAATATTTACTATCTTGCCCTTTCCAGAAAAAGGTTGCCAATCTGTGACATGCAGTCAACAAACGATAATTTAATAATCTAAAGAATCCAGGTAAGAATCAGCCTATCTCAATGTTCTCCAACTGTTCTGAACCCTTGGGGCTCAAGAGGTAGTTCAGCAATTAACAACACTTGTTGCCTTTGCAAAGGACCAAGGTTTGATTCCCTGTACCACAAAACTCTCTTCTGACCTCCTTTGGCACCAGGCAGACACATGGTGCTCCTATACTTATAATAATAACCAAGTATTTAGAACTATGGGACACTAAAAAACATGTTTTTTGACATTTATTTTGTGCTTGTACATTTCAACACAAGTGTGGCCGTCAGAAGGCAACATGCAGAGTTGGTTCCCTTCTTCTGATATGTGGTGTCTGGGGGAGCAAGCCCCTACTTGATTAGCCACCTAGCCCACCCAATTTTTTGTTTTGTAAATCTGGAGTAGGAAAAAGGTCAACTGCCTCCTCCTGCCCCCCCACCCACCGTGTAATTAGAGACTATATCCAAAGACCTTCCACATGTGCTCTACTGCTGAGCTAATGTTCAGAAATGTGCATAAATACTTTGTTTAGGAACTCCCTAAACTTAAAATATATGTGAAAAATGTTCACTAGTAGCCCACTATGGTGTCCTAAACCTGTAATCCTGTAACTTAGGTAGAAGCAAAATCATCTTCATCTACATGGCAAAGTCAACATGGGCTATTAGGATCTTGTAGATTTTCTTTTACACAATTCAGTGATAGATCACTTAACACGAGGGAAGACACTAGTTCACATAACATGCAGATGTTATTCAGGCACCCACCACACCATACATACATTTAGCCTTACAGTGACAGGCATCAACTGCAGCAAACTCTATTAAGAAAAAGCACTCACAATTGCTCAAAGTGGACGGGAGTCTCATGCAGCTTCCCTAACTTTTCCTGCGGAGAAATCTGTGAGCTACTAAATTCATAACAGTGTGTTTACATTAGATTAAGAATAAGCTTTACAGCTACTGTTTATCACAGCCAAGAGTCTAAATAATAGAAACTTAAGAAAACCTTATGGAAAGATGATGACATAGAATCAGAAAATACTGTGTCAAAGTGACAGGTCATATAGCTACGTTAAATATGGAGTGGAAATGGCCTGACAACAAAATCCAAGTTATTTGTTCCTATTCCTGGACTCAACAGCTCAAGCATTTCTACGTAATAGAAATTGCTTTTTCTTCTACTTTGTACTGCACCAAGCTCGTGGGACGTGGAGGAACGCCGTCCGGCACTCGGCAGGACCCCGGTCTTCAGCGACCCCCCGCCTCACAGCGCCGAGCCCAGCAACTCCGCCGACGTCCTCTTCCCAGCATTCTCCGCGAAGGGCCGCAGACAACCAAGAACCACCCCGCCACACAGAAATAAGGACTTCCGCCCGGGACCAGCGGGACTACAAATCCCAGCAGGCGGTGCGCGAGGACCGCCGCCGGGACTCCCAGAACCCTCCGCGAGCCGCCAGAGGCTCGAAATAGAACAAAACCGGCCCGTGGGGGAGGGGAAGGCAGGCCAGCGAGGACCCGGCGCAGGAGATTCTGCGGACACCCGAAGTGTGGCAGGCCGCCCTTCCGCCGCGGGCCGGAGCTGCAGCCCTCTCTGCGTGCGCACGGGATGCCGAGCGACGCCGGCCGCCGGGCCCCGACCCGCACCCCCTCCTCGAACCCTGCCCCCATGCACCGCTAACCTCTGGCTCGGGACCTGCAGCAGCCTCGCCGTCCCGGGCAAACGCAGCGCCACCGCTTACAGCCGCTTCCCACAAGCCCCCAGCGCGCACGGCTTCCGGTCCGCAGGACGGGGGGCGGAGAGGGGGGGTTAGTGGGGGAGACGAAGCCCGGGGTTGCCATGGGGACGCGCGGTGAGCGGGGGAGGTGCGGCTTGATGACAATGGCCGCATTGAGGCTGCACTTGGCCTTGCGCCTCTGCCAGAGTGGCTATTGCTCTCTGCCCCACTTCACAGACAGGAAAGGGCAGCCAGAGGAAGGTGGACGGCAGTTTCACAAGTGTCCCGTGCTCCTCGCAGGAACCCTCTGGAGTAACTGACGAAAGTGAACATTTCAGAAAACAGGTCACAGTCCTGCCAGTCACAGTCGCTGTACGCTAAGTGTAAATCATTTTCTTTAACCCCACATCCTATAGTGCAGGAACTTTTTATTCCTGCTCCAGGGCCAAAAACTCGTAAGTAGTAAGGTTTGCACTTAAACACGTCCCAAAATGTTGTCTCACACTAGCTGTGTTTCAGAGATTATGGCAGGCTATCAAAGAAACAAGATGAAGCTAGTTGATCAAGATGGTAACTAGTTGCCACAGAATTGCAGAATATATACATGCTGGTTATTTCTTGCTAAAAAGCAACTGCAGGTTAATCACTTAAAGCAGACCGCCTCATTTCCTTATTTAAAAGTCCTCCGGTGGTTCTCAACGACCTTAACTATGATAATAAAAGTTTGTTACATTGTCCTGTAGGTCGGCTGTGATCTATTGGCTGTCTTTTCCCTCTGACCATGACTCAGGCTTATTGTGCAGCTTCAGCCTCACTGACCAATGTCCTTTCCTACAGGTGGCCTCCACATGCTTGCGGCCACTCTTAGAAATGATCTCATTACTTAGGTGTGCTTTGTTTGAAAGTCCACTAAAGGTGTCTCTGTCCCAGTTACCACAGTATCCCCACCTAGTCTCAAGATGCTAGCCGTTACATAGAAAACATACTAAGTACACTCTCTTTGAATAAATGAAAGAATTGTGAGCTGGTCACATGTCAAACCTCAGAAATTGCACAAAAGGTCCCTGTTTTGGAAAGTCTTCTTAGAAGCGTAGGTCAAGCCTTGCAGAACATTTCAAAGATTCTCCAGCTTTGCCCTATTGTCTCGTTCAGGAAAGGACCTCTGCAGAGTGTCCTCAGCCTCCCTTGGGTTGGTGAATGAGAGAGCAGTAAACAAGCAGCTGACCAAATAGCGAGACTTTCCATTCCAGCCAGCGCTCACCTTCCCATAACCCCTGCTAACTGTTCTCTCTTCATTGTGAGGCTTTTATCCAGCGTTTTGACCCTCCTCTTTGGCTACAGCCAAGATTCAGCTTGGCTGCTCTCTGGCAACCTTAGGAGTCTATGGTGACTCCTAATAGCTAACTCAAAGCACACTGTTTTTATCTCTTTAAGAGTTTTACAACAAATTAATACTGAAAAACAAAAATGATAAACACTCAAGGAAAAATGTGTTGTTTTGTAATCTTCTTTGCCTCTTGATTCCATTCTCCATAGGGAGAGTCTCCTCAGAGTATTACTTCTTTGCAGGCACTCCCTTTGGAAAACTGTCATTTCAAGCCCTACTCTGAGGACTTTTTCCAGAATGGTAACCCTTGTTGTCTTCTTAAAGATCTAGTCAGGCTGGAGCACCATGGAGCTGGAGACCCTGCTCAGTTCAGGAAGAGTTTGTACTGCTGTCCAGCAGCCCATTGCTTGGCTCCCAGTTCACAACCACCTGTAACTTCAGCTCCAGGGGTCTGAAAACCTTTTCTGTCTCCACAAACTTGCACACACATAGCACATACACCACACACTCAATCACACACACGCCCATTTAAACAATAAGTTGTGGGTTGTTTTTGTTTTTTTGTTTTTTTTTTTCCGAGACACATTTTCTCTGTGTAGCCCTGTGCTGTCCTGGATTCGCTTTGTAGACCAGGCTGGGCTCGAACTAACAGCCATCTGCCTGTCTCTGCCTCCCAAAGTGCTGGGATTACCAGTGTGTACCACCATGCCCGGCTAAAAAGTAAATCTTAAAATGATTAGAGTATCCTGCTCTTCAGGACAGCCTGAGTGAGGAGTAGTCTCACATCAGATCTAACAAACTTGCACTCCATCTACACAGGCCTTGTAGCTGAGGCTTGGTAGAACATCAGATCTTGTTGGAACAAGATAGATGGGAGGCTTGTGAGTACTTATGACAAGACCATTTCTTTCCATACGTTCCTACAAGGTTGTCTGGGGACCTTCTCACCGCCTCTAGGGTGCAGACGATACTGCCTTGCCTTCGTCGTGTAGGTACAAACTTTGAAACCCTGCCATAACACTAGTGTCCCAGCAATGGGATGGTCTGTAATTCATTTTGCCCCTTTTATTTTGTGATCATTTGGATAAAAGAGACAAAATATTTTGTAGTTCTAGCACCTCTGGCTGATTTTGCTTGCTTTTTTTTTTTTTTTTTTTTTTTTGTAGAATTTAACCTAAATTTAAAACTGCTGGGCATGGTGGTACACACCTTTAATCCCTGCACTTGGGAGTTAGAGGCAGGTTGATGATCTACATATCAAAGTTTCAAGCTAGGCAAGATACCATGATGAAACCCTGGCTCAAAAAAACCCAAAAGGGACTCCTTTTTGAAAGATTTGTGTGTAGGCATGTGTCACTGTATATATGCGTGGGATGCCCTTGGAGGTCACGGGGCATCAGGGAGTCAGATCACCTAGAGCTTGAGTTACAGGCAGTTGTGAGCTACTTGACAGAGCAGTATGAGCTCTTAAACACTGAGTTATCTATCTGGCCCAAAGATTTATTTACTTTTATGAGTGTTTTGCCTGTAGTATGAATGTATGTGCGCCACATGTGTGTCTGGGGCCCTTGGAGGCTAGAAGAGGCATTGGATCCCCTGGAATTGCAGTTACAGATGGTTGTGAATTGCTGGTAACCCAATCTGGGTCCTATGGGAGAGCAGTCAGTGCTCTTAACTGCTGGTCCTCATTTCTTTACCAGCTAAATCTTAACCTTCCTTTGTCTTTATAAAAATGTCTCATTCATTAATTGACAAAAACAAACCAACAGAAGACAGACAGGCATTGCCTGGGTACCAGAGTCTTAGAAATGAGTAAAATGAAATTATGATTGTTTTATGCAAAGTACCAAACCTGTGATTGATAACAAAAAATAAAAAAAATGTAAAAAAAAAAAAAAGAAATTATGATTGTTTTAAGAGGACTAACTTACTAGAGAAATAATGAGATTAGAAAGTGTTTCCCAGGAATTGTGGAAGTGCTGCTGTAGAATAGAATAGAATAGCAGCAGGAAGTGTAGTGTGCCGAGAGGGAAGGCGGGCACCCTGAGGGCGTGGGGACCAAGAGGAGCCACCCTTGGACAAGGTTTGGATGAATAGCCTTGATTTTGTTTCTAAGTCTTTTTAAAAGGCTTCTTCTGTGTATGTATTTGTACCCACATGACTTTGTGTACACCATGTGCAAGCAGGTATTTGTGGAAGTCAGAAGAGGGCTGGATCTGGTGGCGGTTTGAATGAGAATGGCCCCACAGGTCACAGGCTGGAATGTTGGTCCCCAGCTGGTGGAACTGTTTTTTAAGAGATTAGGAGGTGGCCTTTTTGGTGGAGTTGTATCACTGGGCATGGGCTCCAAGGTTTCAAAAATCCCAGTGCAGCCCTAATTAAATAGCTACCGCACTTGCTCACAGGTTCTCAGCAACCCGCCATCCCCTCCAACCCGTCTCTGTCTCAAGCTTATGGGCCAAATATAAGCAACCAACTACTGCCCCACCACCATGGCTGCCTTCCTGCTGCCAAATTCCCTGCCATGATGGTCATGGACCCTGCTCCCCTCTGGAACCCTGAGCCCCAAATCAAATGCTTTCTTTTCTATGTCGGCTTGGTCACGCTGCTTTGTCACAGTAGTAGAACAGTAACTCTGGCAAACCAGCAGGACAAAGTTCCCAGACTGGCTGGAGAGCCTCCTGACTCGGGTGAATCCAGCAGTCAAACTGCCTGAAGGTCTGGCAGAAGGTCTCCAGGCTGGAGAGGTCACCAGTGGAGGCGTGGGTCCAGACCACCGGTGCACTCCTCTTCTGTCTTTCCCATGAGAATCGCAGCTGGCTCTTCCAGAGTTTGCAGAAGGCATGTTGATGGCTCTTTTTAACATTGCCGTTCGGGGCTGTTAGGCTTAACCCCAAGGGTGTGGGGCTCTCCTTACATACACTCATACAATACACTAAAAATAGGAATGGAGCCGAGCATGGTGGCACATGCCTTTGATCCCAGCACTCCTGATGCAGAGGTCTCTGTGAGTTCAAGGCCAGCGTGGTCTACAGAGTGAGTTCAGGACAGCTAGGGCTACCCAGAGAAACCCTGTCTTAAAAAAACAAGAAAAGAAAAGTAAAAGAAAGAAAGAAATGGAAATAAGACAAAGAACAAAAGTTTCTACAACCCCACAACTAAGATCAGAAATGCAAGACTGCAGAAAATGCTGCCCTTGTCCTAATATCAACCACTTTCAAAGATGCCTTTCTTAAGACAGCCAAAGAGCAAAGGCTCATTAACTCGTGTGTGTGAGTGACTTGCCCAAGAGGGGGATGAATTGTTACAAAACAAGGTCAGCCAGGACTGCAAAGGACCTGCCGGAGAACAGGGACAAGAGGAGGCTAACGAAAGTACTCTGGCTGGGGCAGGAGGTTCAAAGAGCCCCAAGAAATCCTCATGGGAAAAAGATTTGGGGGTGGATTTTTCAACTTCTGGTAACTGTTAAAACTATTGTTTATAAGGCATACGGTTCAGGGCCTTGTGAATGGTACGCAACTGTTCTTCCAGTGAGCTGTCTCCAGCCCCAGAAATATTATTTTGATGTTAGAAGAATCATTTTTTTCAGATTATTATTATTGTTGTTGTTACTATTATTTTACAATGTTTCACTTTGTATCCTGGTTGTAGCCCCTCCCTTATCTCCTGGTTCCACCCTCCCTCCCACTGCCCCTCCCCATCCCTCTTCCCTAGTCCACTGATAGGAGAGGTCCTCCTCCCCTACTGTATGACCCTAGCCTATCAGATTCCATCCTCTTCCTGGATCCTCTTCCTCTGTGGGCTGGCTAGGCTACCCTGCCACAGGGAAGTGATCAAAGAATAGCCATGTCAGAGACAGGCCCTGCTCCCCTTACTAGAGAACCCACATGGAAACCGAGCTGCCTGTGGGCTACATCTGAACAGAGGGTCTATGTCATCTCCATGCATGGTCCTTGGTTGGTGCAGCAGTCTCTGCAGGGCCGTGGACCCAGATTTTTTGGCTCTGTTGCTCTCCTTGTGGAGCTCCTGTCCCCTCCAGGTCTTTCTATCTCCCCCTTCTTCCATAAGACTCCCTGCTCTCTGCCCAAAGTCTGGCTGTGAGTCTCTACATCTGTTTCAATCCCCTGCTGGGTGGAGCCTTTTAGAGGACATCTGTGGTAGGCTCCCAATCCTGTTCCCTCTCTCATACTGCTTCCAGTGCCTATCCTGTTTGCCATTCTGAATGTGAATTAAGCCTCCTCCCTAAGATCCTCCTTGTTGTTTATCTTCTTTAGGTCTGTAGATTTTAGTATGTTTATCCTATATTATATGGCTAATATCTACTTATAAGTGAGTATATACCATGTATGTCTTTCTGCTTCTGGGATACCTCACTCAGAATGATCTTTTCTAGTTCCATCGCAAATGTCATGATTTCCTTGTTTTTAAAAGCTGAGTAGTATTCCATTGTGTAAATGAACCACAATTTCTGTATCTCTTCTTTGGTTGAGGAACATCTATGTTTTTTCAGATTCTGGCTATTACAAATAAAACTGCTATGAACATGGTTTAGCAAATGTCCTTGTATGGTTGAACACCATTCGGATATATGTCCAAGACTGTGGCTGGGTACACTATTCCCAATTTTCTGAGAAAGTGCCAGATTGATTTCCAAAGTGGTTTTACAAGTTTAGATTCCCACGAGCAATGGAGGAAGAAGAATTATTTTTTAACGGAATCACATATTCCTCATCTCCATGTATTCTAATTTTTAGTCTCTATTTCTCATTTTGACCATCAGTATTTTTACTTAACTATTACTTTACTGTTGAATATTCACCTTCTATTTAATTTTCAGTATTACATTTCCAGCAGGCACATCTTCCTGAACACACAATTTTTCTCCTTTCTGACTATTGGCTTCATGCATATTGGGGTCAAAAGAGAGTGGCAAATCCCATCTTGTATATTATCAAATAAATTGCAAAATAATGTCAATCATGGTGTCATCAGCAACAATAATGTCAGTTTCTGCAATGTGTTCCTTTAGTCTTTAAATCACTAGTAATCACATTTTTAGAACTAGGCAGTGTAACAGTGTTTGTAAGTTCAGCCTCACCCGATACCCAAATCTTGCCAGTGGCCCTGTTCTCCCTCTCCATGTCACCTGTAGTTTTCTCCCACCACACTCCAGTACTGTATGAGCCCTGACAATAGAGCCGAGACAGTAGAGCCGTGACAGGAGTAAGGCCTGAGGCATTGTGAGGCTTGTGCTACCCAATAAATACCTTTACGCAGACACATGGTGGAATGCAAACAGTTTACGAAAGACAGCACTTAGTAAAACCTCCTTATGTCCCCATAAAGGTTAGGAGGTTACTTCATCACCATGTTGTAAAAAAGGAATTTCTCAGGGACTAAGGGGCAGGGTGGGACCCTGAATCTTGAACTGACAAGGAGTAAGAGATGTGAGGCTCACAACAGCACAGAGTAAGAGATGTGAGGCTCACAACAGCACACCCTGATGAGTCCTAGGTCAGAACAGGAGTATGGGGCTGACATCTCTATGGACGGGCCATACAGCCTAAGGCAGGCTCTGGAAGCCACAGGAGGGAAGCCCCCGAAACACACTACCAGTTCAGCACTTTGGAAGAAATCAGCGTTTCCATACTGCTCCCAGCTCTCCACCTGAGATGGTGGAACAGATGGCCCAACACAAACTGTGGCTCGAAAAAACAGTGTCGCAGGAACAAAGGCCTTCCGACTCGGAGCCAGGACCTGGGGGTTCGTCTGTCCTTCCGGGCCGGGACCTGGCTCGATGTGGGCTCTGAGAACACGGGACAGACTGGTGCAGGTTGAATGTGCATGGGAAACCCTGAGAGGTCCAGCTCTATGTTGCTTTGGGTCTTAGGGCAGGTGGGAGAGAGGTTGCCATGGAGACCAGCTGCCCTTGGTTTGGCCTTCAATGCAGCCAGGGGATACCGCTGAGTGCACTTGAACTCTAATTAGTTCAGGGCCTGCACCTTGCTCAAATAAAAACCATCGTCATTTCTCGGAGTTCTGTCAACAACTAGGTAAAGTTACAGAAAACAACCCCCAAAGTCCTGGGCTCATGTAAACTCACAGAATTGGGTTTTGTCACAGTTTGTTGGGCCAATCTTTACGCTAAATGTAGCCATACTCCAAATGTCGATGTTTTGACATACCCAAAGGCCCACACCCTTTTGTTCGCAGAACATAGTTGCCTTATAAAAAGATAAGAAGCAGCCTGTACCACACATTTTGTCACTCCAACATTTGTTAATATATCCTCAAGTGTATTTAAGTGTGGTTGAAAAACTACATTGAAAACTAAATGTAGTTTTCCTCCTCTGCCAGCCTGAGGGGCTGGAGACAGTTTCATGACCACTCTCAACAGATTTGGGGAATGAATTCCCGAACATCACATTCTGCCCGAGGCTGGAAGCAGACTTTATAAACTTCTGGAAAACGCAGTTGTAGAGGGAAATAAAGTTAGGCAGGAGAGGTCTAGTGCTTGAAAAGCATTTACTAGTTTATCAACGGCAACAAAGACAGTCTCCTTTTGGCATCTGGCCAGAGGCTGTGTGGTCCCACACAAGCTGTGGGCACACCGGAAGAGCAGAGAACCTAGTATCCTCTGCAAGCCGCAGAGCAAAGGGCATCCGCAACGTGGCCCCAATCTGAGGCTAACCATCTGGAAGCCCCTCAGCCGTCCCTGACTGAGTTTGTGTTGGAAAGCTGAGTGAGCTAGAGCATGATAATCCACCAGTACCAGCAGCAGCAACAGACACACTCCTGAAGAACGGGGCTCTGTGTGCCGGGCGGCCTTCCCTTTGCCGCTTTCATTCCACCCGGGTCCCCAGCTTCGTGGACGGAGCTTTCCACATTCAGGCAGGTCCTTCCTCCTCAGCTGCCATCCCACCGCTCTCGAAATGTCCCCAGAGACACACTTAAAAGCGTACTTTTACCTCACGAGTGCCAGGCAGCTCTGCCCCCGAGATGCCTCCCCAGGCATAGGTTGCGTTACCCTCTCCTCCCCATCACGCCTACCCAACTGAGTCTCTAGTTCTGCAAACCCTCGGGTTACCGGTACCATTCCTTGTCCACCGTTGGCTCCCGCACTTTCCTACTGTGGGATCACGTGGGCTAGCTCACCAATTCCACCCACAACTCTTCAACTACTCATGAGGTCCAGTGTGAACGTCCAGTCTGACCTTTCCCCTTAATTCTCTATGGAACCGACTGTCACCAAATGTCCTTACTTGTTTCACAGGCGCCTTTAATGGACTGTAAATTATTCCTCACCTCCGATTCTCTTGTTCTCCACTTCTGGGCTAAGCACGCCATCCATTCATTCTCTCCAGAAGAAACGTGGGTTCTCTTAGGATGTCTTTCACTTGTGTACGCATGTGTCAGGAGCCTATGTGTCATTCATCATTGTGCTTGCTATGTCCTTTGTTCCCTGTGTGGTGGCTGGCACATCGACCGCTATTGAAATCCATGCTTTTCAAACATGTGGATAAAAACTTGAGGAATAAATGGGTAGCAAGAGTCACGGTATCATGAGCGTGAACTGGACACCAATGAATGAGAAATTTAATTTTATTGGTAACGGGAGCCCAAAGTTAATAGCAAAAGGAGATAAATAATGAAGACAAGATGTTAAGTCTGAAACTGAAAACCGAGATGGTTGGACTCGGGGCTGTCAGCGAGGCAGATAATCCGTGAGGAGGAGAGCCCCGTGTCTCAGAGAACGGCCAAGTTAGACGCGTTTTAACAAAAGCTCGCAGACTTCAGGACTCTCTGAATGTGAATCTTCTAGTAACCTTGTGTTTTTAGCACACAGTTCCATACAGAGTCTTGCTTCTTGCCAGTCATGGGGCTGATGAGATGATTATCTACAGACCGCAACTAAACGTTGTGTGTGTTTGTGTGCGTATGGCGCAAGCGCATATGCATGTGTACACACGCTCCAGTGCGGCATCTCCTTCAATTTCGGCCTTCCTTTGGGGCAGGGTCTCTCCCTGAACCAGGAGCCGGGCAGCGTTACAGATCCGCCGCACCACCCTGGTGTGACAGCAATCAGCTCAGTCCTAGCGCCTCGGCAGCAAGCGCTCTGCCCACCGAGTTATCCCCCACCTCACCCCCGGCCCCTGCAACTAAATACTTAATGATGTCGTGTCTGGGGTATATTACCGCAACAAATTACCACAAAGAATCGGTGGTTTAAACCATCGCAAGGTTGCCACCTCATGATTTGGAGAAACGCCTGGAGTCAACACGCTAGGCTGAAAGCTGGTTCCCCTTGCCCGCTGGTGGCTACCGGCAGCAATCCTCTCCTCCCTTGGCTTGTAGCAGCAGCGCCCCATTTCCTGCCTCAGCTGCTTTCCTCCCTGGCCGCCTATGACTTTCTCATCTTCCCTTAAATGGCACCGTTCAGTCGGACTTCATTTTAACTCATTCTACAAGCGAAAGAAGGACGTTTGCAAATAAAATTCACATTCATGAGGTCCCAAATAGACCATAGTTGGGGGAGAGTAGTAACAGTTCACTAAAGTTCGTATTTATTTGGCTCTTTTTCAAGTGAATGGACTCCCGCAGTCTCTTCTGTTGGCAAAAGACGTAATATTCTGATGTGCCACTAGAGGGAGATGTGTCACTAGAGGAGAGCCGGTTAATGAGCGGCCACGTGGGCTGGCTGAATACAGTAACTTCACCCATCCAGTTCCTTCAGGACCTAACGTCGGCTTTCCCTTACATTCTAGGCAATTGTGCTACACAGCGCCTACCCGAGCTACCTGGATGTATTTGCTTTTTCTTTACACCTTAGAGGGCGGGTTTCTAGCCACTTTCAACAACGAGGCACAACCCTGGCTTTCCTGCTATCCAGTAAACCATGAGTGTATACTGTGGTGCAAACAGGCAAGTTTACTAAGGTGATGAACACTAGCAGCTGGAAATGCAAGCGTGGGCCACAGCGCTGGGCTCTTCGGCTGTACATGAAGTTACTCGCAGGGCTAATCTGAGGTTAGGGTGACGGTACCTCCTAGGGAAGAGTTTTCATTTGCTACTAACCAGACTCCAGGGAGTACTACCAGCCCAGGGTCACTTTAAACCACATGAAAACCTTGTAACTTCCCCAAATACCTAGGTTGTTCAAAACTGGCCTGTGATTCTGTACAAAGACTTTGTGTCTCTTCCCCACCTGGTCCCTACCGGAGGCTGCTGCTGACTTTTAATATTTCTGGCCTTATTAGGCCTCTATAAAGGGAAAGTTTAAATGTTCCCTAATGGGCAAATCTTCTAGAAAGTGAATCTTTCTGTGTCTCTCTGTCTCTGTGTGTGTCTTTGTCATTGTCTCTATCTCTGTCTCTCTCTGAGTCTCTGTCTCTCTCATTCTTTCTTGACAAGAGCTGTGCTGCCCAGGCTGGCCTTGAACTTACTATGACCTTAAATTTCTAATCCTCTGTCTCTACCAGGGATTATAGGTGTGAGCACCATTTTTGACTTATACAGTGCTGAAGGTAGATGCAGGATTTGCTGGGCAGACAGTCTAATATCTGAGCTATGTCCCAGCCTTAGAGACTGAGTCTTGACTCTCATCTTGTACTATATAAACCTTGTCTTTAAAAGAAGATCAAATACCTATGTGCTGGTCAGTTTTTGTTCAAGTCAACTGGACACAAGCTCAACTGAGAAAATGCCTTTCTAACAATGGCCGTTTTCTGGGTTAATGATTGATGTGGGAGGCCCAGCTTACTGTGTGGGCTGCCATCCCCAGGCAGATAGTTCTGGGTTGTAAGAAAAACAAGCTGAATGACCCATAGAGAGCAAGCCAGTAAGCAGCATTTTGCCATGGTCTCTGCTACGGCGTCCATTTCCACATTCCTGTCTTGATTTCCCATCATAATGAACTGTGAACTGTAAGATTAAATAAACCTTTTCCTCACCATGTTACTTTGGGTCTGGTATTCATCACAGCAATAAGAAGAGAACTAAGACACCACGCACAACCTAAAACTAAAACTCAAAGTTTTTATGGGTTTTTGAGACAGGGTTTCTCTGTGTAGCCCTGTCTGTCTTGGAATTCACTCTATAGAGCAGGCTGGTCTCAGACTCACAGAGATCTGCCTGCTTCTACTTCTCAAGTGCTGAAATTAAAGATGTGCACCAACACTGCTCAGCCTGAGACCCTGTCTTAAAAACACCTAACCAACCAAACAAAATAACAACAGAAAAAAAAGGCAAATGAAAAGAAATTTTTTGCAAAATATATCTGGTGATGAATCTGCCTTCAGACTATATAAAACTCTGACAAGCAACCCAAGGGTTGGGAATATTGCTCAGTGGTAGAACAAAAGCCCAGTATGTAGAAGGCTCTAGGATTGGACCTCAGGAACACTTGCTCATGCATGCACACGCACGCGCACATACAAGCACACACAGAGACGGAGAGACAGAGACAGGGATAGCTAAACTTATAAACACAACCACAGCACTCTGGCAGCTTGTGAATATCTCCTAGAAAGATAGGTCTTGACCAGGCTTTCTGCTTCTCCATTTTCTATTGTTTCTGGAGTCAGGTCAAAGGTCGTTGGACTAAAACCCAGGAAAGGTTCCTGTACCGCAGCACAGACGCTACCCTTCTCCATTCAGTGTGGTCTCAAGCCCAGCTGGCACGGTTTGTGAAGGAGACACGGAGCTATACCAGAGCCAGGGAAAGCTGGAGAGCAAATTTTCCTGGAATAGTTGAGAAAGATCTGTGGTCGCTGGCGGTGGCCTGGCTCCAGCAGAGTAGGCTGCGTTCCTGGCTTTCAGCTGCCGTCCTCTGCTCCCAGGTTTGTGCCTTTCAGGTTTTCATCCCAGAGGACCCACCGTGGAGTGATTTTCTTAGTCCCTCGGATGTCCTGCCAGTGAGGTGAAAGAGAACAGTTACTATTACGAGTTTTCTGTTTACAAAATCACTCAGAATGGCAAACTACAAGCCTTCATTGGGACACAGATGTCTCCCAGGAAGAGCAACCTTTGATACATTTTTGTTTGTGTGTGTGTACATGTTTTCTGGGGGAACATATGCATGTGTGCATGGGTATGGGGTGATCAGAGGTTGCTGTTGGGCAGCTTCCTCAATCATCTTCCACCTTATTTCTTGGAAGTTGGAACAGGCTCTCTCACGAACCTGGAGCTCAGATTCAGCCAGACTGTCTGGTTTACAGGCCCCAAGGGTTCTTCTGTCGCCATCTTCCCTGACAAGAATCACAGATGGAAACTGCTGTGCGTGGCTTTGAACATCGGTGCTGGGGACCGAACTCTGGGTCTCACGCATGCACAGCAAGCCATCTCCCCAGCTCCTTTATCAACTAAGCTTCTCGGTGGAAACATAATTTAGCATTTCAAATAATGTCCTCTCTCTCTCTCTCTCTCTCTCTCTCTCTCTCTCACACACACACACACACACACGCACACACGCACACACGCACACACGCATCACATTTTTCTTCTTCGGGAAGCATTTTGTTAGGCACTCGCTAACAGCGTTCTCATGTGACTCTAATCACAGTACATGGCATTCCCCCTGCTATAGGGGCCGCTGTGTTGTAACACAGGAGTGCTGGTGACCCGCATGAAAGAGTCTTTTCTTGGAATTTTACACACTGATGAAAAAAAAGAGAGAGAGACACTCCCTCCTCTGGGAAAATGAAGCCCAGTGTGGAATTATTGTACATTTTCCAAATTCTGTTTTCCACAGTAGCTAGCCAGGGAGCACACACGCGAGATTTCCCTTTCCTGTCTGGGAAGGTCCATGCACGAACACTGGCACATTATAATGCAACGCTACGTTGCAGAGGTTAAGATCCTGGGCAGGCGTTTCATCGGATCACCCCTCCGCACACCGTCGCCACTGGGCACGGGCTAACCCCCTTTCCAGAACCTTCTGTCCAGGTCCTTCTGTCCTTCAGAGAACTCTGAGGGATGAAGCTTGGGAATGCAGATAGTGCTCAGGACTGTGGGGAGTCCCAGGAGCCCAAAAGGGCCTTCACCAGGGCTACTCTGCCGAGAGCCCTGTCTTTTTATTTTTTTTTATGATAGAGCAATAAGCACCTTTATTACATGAGTCATGAATGATGGTTTATTTGCCTTTCTGGGCTTTGAGCTTCCTCAGCTAGAACTCCAGCTCCTTGCCTTCTAGCACAGAGCCATCTGCTCAGCCACGCTGGCCTGGTCTTGAGGCCATGTAGACGAGAAGCTTGCCCTGCTGGGATTGCTCCTCCAGGAGATTTTGCTGGTTTGGGCCTTCTCTTTCCTTTCATCATATTTCTCTTGAATTTTCTTTGATAGCTTTTTGTTTAAAACCTCTTTCTCCTCGGGCGTCAGCTTGGTCCCCCTTTTGCAGCCCAGGGGCATAGTGGGACCTGTCAATAAACACAATGCAGCCCTTCACCAGGGTCTGTGTGGGTCAGCTGGTTATTGGATGCCTAACAGACAGCATCAACGATCCTTGTTTTGCTAGTACAGCACTCAGAGCCCCAGGAAAGGTTCCCCACATCCAATCTCAGGGCACGGTGCTTGTTATTGTCTTCTAAACTTGGACTGTGTGTGTATGGTGACAGCAGCAGGCCGTCCCAGCAGGCCTTCCTCCTCTTGTGGTAGGGCTTTCTCTCCCTCCAGTTGCCCCAGAGGTACCTATCACTTAGCGCTGGCTGTAAAGATTAGAGCCCTGTCTTAGCGTTCCACTGCTGTGAAGACACCATGGCCAGGGCGACTCTTATAAAGGAAGTACTAATTGAGTGAGGCTTGCTTTTGGTTTCAGGGGGCTGGGCCCATTGTCATCATGGTGGGGAGCTTGGCAGCACACAGGCAGACGTGGTGCTGGAGAAGCACCTGGGAAATCTATATCTGAATTCACAGGCAGCAGGAAGACAGAGGTCCTAGGGTTGGCATGGGTCTTTCAGACCTCAAAGCCCACCCCCCAGTGACACACTTCCTCCTTCAAGGCCACACCTCGTAATCCTTTCAAATAGTACCACTCCCTTAGCATTCAAACATATGAGCCTACGGGGACCACTCTTATTCAAACCATCACAAACCCCTTGCTGAAGAACCTCACTGACTCAGACACACATTCCTGGTCCCTTTTCCCAGAACTGGTGTGTGTGCGTGCTTATGCATGTGCTCATGAGTGCAGAGGCCCAGGGGTAACGCTTAGGTGTGGTTCCTCAGGTAAGATCTTACCTTTTCTGTTTTTTGAGACAGGCCCCTGGGGTCTGGGAATTATCAAGCAAACTAGAGCAGCTGGTTAGTGAGCTGCAGCTTCACTTCTCCAGCGCTGGGATTACGGAGCACACGGCCGTGCCAGGCTTTGAAGGTGAAGAGCAAACATAGCTCCTCTTGCTTTTGTGGCAAGCAGCGGTTGGCCCAGGCAGAACTAAGTTCTCAGAGCAGAGAGGGGGCATCAGTGGGCAAGGTCTCAAGAGGCTGGGGCTGGGAACACTGGTGCCACACCCTTCCTACCACTAACGTCAGTGTGTGGCCTGTTTCCGGGGACAGAAAGAGCCAGAGTTTTCCAAATCATTTTTTAACCCAATGGCATAAATAATCTCTAAAGCCAAGACTCTAGCAGAGAAATAGGCCTTTTCATTGACAAAGAAAAGGAGGAGGAGGAGGAGGAAGAAGGCTTCTTGAGGAATTTCTTCATTCTCTTTCTTTTCTTGAGTAATAAAAATGTGTCTTTGACATGAAAATAGAAGTGGGACTGTTTAGAGAGAGGAAAGAGACCAATGAGAGTTGGTCCCAAAAGGCCAAGGTGAGGTTTTGCGGAGTGGACGTGAGCAAAGGGAACAGTACACATGGAACACGGCAATATAAAACACTTCTCCCCCTTCTTTTTGAGGCAGGGTCAGCCGCACTTAACATTTGCACATTTAAACCACATTAGCAGCCAGGGAGGGCAAAGAGACTTGCTCCTACTAATGAGAACACATTAAAAAATCCAAACAACTTTGGGGGAAGACTTTCACTTTTGACCAAAGAAAGCATTCCACTCCCTCCAATCCCCACCTTTTATTTCTCATTTGAAGGCAATTTCAGGTTGTGCTGGTCTGTGGAGACAAACTGAAAGGTGAAATTCAAACAGATGACATTGGAAAGCGCCTCGCACAAAACAGCCTCCCCCAGGACGGTTTCGCCCCAAAAACCATGATGTGGAACTCTAAACTCACAGATAGGATGAGACTTGCTAGTAAGATGACTCTAAGATAGGGGATGCCTGGGATTATCCGGAGGAGGGAGCAATCAAGCCGCTGGATCCTTTAAAGTGGAAATACAAACTGTCAAGAAGAGCTGGGAGACACTTAAAGAATGTAGGGGTGAGACTGGTTCTGGAAACACAGCAGAGCGTTGCCAGCAGTGAAAACTAATGGCACAATACCAACTAGTTAACTTGTAAAACGTATTTGCAGATCCACTGTAAATATTTACCATCCCTGTCCTTAACATGACAGGACAGGATCCGGTAGGAAAAACTATTAATCCTTGTCTTCCAGACAAAAAGTGGTTTTTGCCCTTTTGTCCACTAGAGGGCAGAAACTGACTGAAAGGTTTCAACCGGATTTCTTTGAGCAGGCGGCCTTCATTTTGGTGGACTTCACAAGCTGTTTTGTGTGAATTTGTTTTGTTTTTGCGACAGGATCTTACTCTACATAGTAAGACATATCCATGAATAGTCTAGAACTCACTATGAAGACTAGGCTGGCCTTGAACTCACAGGATTCCATTTGCTTCTGCCTCCTGAATGCCAGGATTAACGGCGTGTATCACCACGAACTGTTCTGATTTCAATGTTAGGGCTCAGAAAAATGCTACTCCCAAATATCACGTAACCTAGCTACATTGCTTCCAAGTACACACCCGAAGGACTCATGTACAGTTCTGCCGTAGAGATATCTGCATACCCACACTTATCCTGCGGCTCTTGTCACATTTGTCCAGATAGTAAATGATATTAAATGAAATGCCCATGGTTGTAACAACGTGTAGACTGCCTTTGCATAATGCCAGCCCTGGCTCTGGCTTGTCGAGCCCTGGCTGAAGGAGTAAGGATGGAGGACTTTATACCATGGCTTGAATAAGGCAGACCGCCCACGGGGCTGAAGAGGCATATAAAGAGCAGCATCTTGCTATAAAGAAACCACGTTGCCTTCAGGAAAATGGATGGATCTTGAGATCATCGTGTTAAGCACAACAAACCAGGAAGAAAAAGCAAATATGTTTTCTCTCATATGTGGAATTTCTGGAGGTGAGTGGAGACAGAGAGGTACATGGGGGAGAGGGTAGATTAGGGAAGGGAATGGTAGAACAAAAAGGGGGTGCCTATGACCAAAGGAAATCATACGCCTGGATGAAAATGTTATGACACCCTTTCTTATGTAATTAATGTACACTAGTAAAACTAAGTCTAGCAAAAGCAAACGACGGCAGACTTTGTGTGCCCACTAAATGTCCCTTTTTAGCCTCCCAGCTCTAGTAGCTGCCGTTGTGACGTCTGAAAATCTGACTTACCTCACTGAGGTTAGTCACACAGTGTTGGGCTCTATCACTGGCCTATTTTAGTTCGTATGCTGACCTAAGGTTCTTGCGTGTTACAGTGCACAGCAGGTTTTCCATCCCACATGCAAATATACTACACTTCCTTCATCTCTTCACCTGTGACTGCGCGGGTGATTGCTTTCGAGAACATTTCTGCAGTGGACCTGGGAGTGGGTGCACATCTTCTCCAAGTCCCGTTTCTATTTGTTTAGTTCTTTCTACACCCAGGTACGGGAGCACAAATCAGTTAATTATTAAGCTTTATAGACTGTGCTGCTTTGAGCACTCTTGGTATATTAGCCTTCAGTCTGACTATAAGAATTGATGGCGGGCCTGGGGAGACGGCTCAGTTGGCAAAGTGCTTGCCATACAAGCACAAAAAACTGAAATTGGTCCTCCAACACACATATAAAAAGCTATGAAGAGCCGCAGGCCTATCCAGTGCTTGAGGGATGGGGGCAGGAGAATCTCTGGGGCTTTCTGGTCAACCAGTATAGCTCAACCACTGAGTTCCAGGTTCAGAGAGGGAGTGAGAGAGAGAGAGAGATCCAGTGTAAAAAACTAAGGTGGAGAGCAACTGAGGATAAGACTTGTCATCAGCATCTGGCCTTCACACACTTATAGACACACACAGGCGTGTGCACACATGTGCACAGGTGACGTCTCATGAGTGTCATCTGTGTTTAGTTAAAGTCTACTGTTAAAAGTCTACTGCACGCGTGGGCAGCATAGTGGTATTTAGTCACTTTTCGGTAGCCTTTTACTATCTCTGCGTTATAGTAAATTGTTTGCTCGTTTGATTGGTCTCTGTTTGATTTGTCAAGACAGGGTTTCTCTGTGTAGCCCTGGCTGTCCTGAAACTCACTCTGTAGACCAGGCTGGCCTTGAACTCAGGAGATCTGCCTGCCTCTGTCTCCCCAGTGCTGGGAGTAAAGGTGTGGGCCAGCACTGCCCAGTGGGTTACAGTAATTTTAAAGACACTGCTGTACACATGAAGCAGCATTTGTCACATATTTTGAGAGTTTTTATTTGTATTTTTTAATATTTAATTTTATGTACATTGGTGTTCTGCCCGCTTGTATGTGTGGGGGTCAGGTCTCCTAGAGCTGAAGTCGCAGACAGGTGTGAGCTGACGTGTGGGTGCTGGGAATTGAACCCACATTTAAAAAGTCAAAGCTGACTTTTTAAATTATTTTTATTTTTAAAAAGGGGGTTTAAATTAGATTTATCCATCTTATGTATGAGTGTTTTTTGCCTATCACAGGCATGGCTGGCACCTGCGGACGCCAGAAGAAGGCAGCAGATCCCCTAGAACTGGAGTTAGGGGTGCTTCTGAACCAGTGTGGGTGCTGGGAATCAAACATGGGTTCTCGCAAGACAAACACACACTGAGCCATTTCTGGCTGCCTCCCCCCTCCCCTTTTATATTATTTCCCATGAAATTAAAGGCTGATTATTCTAGTCTTTTGTCTTGTGCCTATATGTCTTTTCTTTTATAGTTTCTAGTTTATTTGGGGGTCCCCGGGAAGTACTTTTCACACTATACATAATTAAACTATAATTGAAAAAAATTTCTGCATTTTATAATTACTGGTAATATTCTTTGATATAAAGAACAAAATAAAAAAACTATGTATTTATGTGTTTTATTATTTATTTACTTACATATTCACTTACTGCAGTGCTGGGGTTGGACCCAGAGACCTCTGAACACTAGGCAAGCTCTGTACTGCTGGCCCTAGCCCACCATGATGGTTTTAAAAGCCAGTCCTAACACCAATGGTGAATAATCATCTCCGTCCAGCACTGACTTGAAATGCCATTCTCACGCCATTCACAGTTCTATCTGTCGGGTGGTTGCTCTTTTCTCCTTCATTGTTCTATTTTTTTCTTTGACTTTTAGCATACCTATTGTTTCAATTTCTATAACTTGGTCTGTCTTAAAATCTCATCTGTAACTCATTCCTAGACTTTTTCTTCAGATATTTTCTTGTTCTCAGCATCTTATATTCTAATAAATGGACTTTGAATCTTTTTTATTCAGGTTTAAAATAAATCATTTCACTTTAGTATTAAAAAGGGAGCAAAATAAATGCCACTCAGGTCAGGGACATTTACCATGTGAGGCATTTTGAGGTAAATGTGTTTGGAAGTTCTGCTTCAATTGATAAAAGGAACTTCTACCTCCTTATCAATTGCATCCTTGAAATCAGGATTTCTCTTTCTTGGAAGCCCTTTCCTCAAAGGTAAGCCATAAAATCTGGAAAGGCCATTCCTTTCCTTTCCCCATGACCCGTTATTCCAGAGTTCCTGGCGTAGGCCCCAACAGAAGAAACACTGCACTAAGAGTCCAGGAAGACTCACCCAGAGGCTTTTCTGGGCTTTTCCGTGCTCTATCACATTAGTTCCTGCCAGTCAGGCATGGCGGTGCCCATCAGGAATCCAGCACTTGGAAGGGAGAGTGAGGATGGATATGGAAAGGGCTCACCCCTTCCCATCCCTATGCAAGCAGCTGACATACAAAGGCACCAAGATAAATAAGACACACTTCAAAACTATACCTACCGTACTCAGACATGAGATGGACACACTAGGATGCAGCTCAGGGGAAGAACGCTTCCTTGGAAACACAAGACTGTGGAATAAAGGCTTTAAAGGGCAAACTTGGAGGGCATGTCTCAGGGGCCATCGGTTGGAGGTACTGGAATGAGGACAGGGAGCTACGGAGGGATGTGTTCCCCATAGCAACATCAGCAGAGTGTTTGGAGGAGACATTGAGGATGAGTTAGACACACATGAGAAAGCCAATTTGGGGAGTATTAAGTATTCGCACAGGTTGGTTGTGAGAATGTAGGCAACATACACTAGGCTGGAGGGCAGCTGGTGAAGGAGGTGGGGTTTCTTCGCCAGGACTTCCTTCAACACTGGGCAGACTCTAAGATCTCCTCTCTTCAAGTCCTTCAACACCAGAACAGAACATTCTTTTCGCCCACAAGTCTGGTCTGTTTCCCACACACTCTGTGCTCCCCACAGACACCCCACCCCCCGACCGTCCACCCTCCTCCACCCTCCCTTAGTTTCTGACCCTCTACCTTCCCTCCACACAGTGGTTATCTTCTGTGTTCAGGGAAATTTCTACTCAGACATCTGTTTGTTTCCCATGCCTCCTCCTCTTCTCCCTCCCCCTACCCATGTGTGTGAGAGTATATGTATGTGTGTGTACATGTGTGTGCACACACAAACGTGTATTCATATGTGTGTGTGTTCTGAAGGTGATTTCTCTAGTACAGTACTTAACAAACTTTCCTAACAAATGTCTTTTCTGGTCTTAGGTATTTCTTCCCTAAAGCCAATTTGCTCTCTAAGGCTCTTGTTTTGTTTTGTTTTGTTTTATTTTGTTATTTTTAGACAGGATCTCACTATGTAGCCATGGGTGTCCTGGAACTCAACTCACTATGTAGACCAGGCTGGCCTCAAGGTCACAAAATTCCACCTGCCTCTGCCTCCCAAGTTCTGGCATTAAAGGCGTGTACCACCATGTCCTCCAAGAATTTGGGGAAGTAAAAAAAAAAAAAGTATCCAGTTCCAGGATTGCTGTCCTTCTTCCCTTAGTCTCTTATCTGTCAGTTGGCCAAAAGACCCCAAAGCAGTCTGGCCCTTGGAACCCAGAAAACCCTCATGGACACTATGGACACAGTCTTTTTTGCCTCCATCATGTCTTTGGTTGTCTGGTCTTCATGCCCATCTGTTAACAAAAAGCAATGGGAAGTTAGCTGTGTAGCCATACCCTTCAGACCCCTAACACCGTTCTGGAAGATTGCACTCATTAAGCTGGCCTGGAGGGCAGAGTCATGGCACAAAGGAGCAGGGGTGACACAGGCTGTGCTTTCCCCTGGGGCTGGCCCTTTCTGGCTGGCACCTGAGGCAGTGAAATGCTGGTGTCAGCTCTCCAGACTGTCCCGAGAAACCCATGGTGCCATCAGGTCTCACACTCACTGAATAAACACGACTATCACTACAGTCATCTTTCTTTCCTCATTGGTGAGAATCAGGTGAGTCTTCTCAGGGGAAAAGAATGTTCTCCTATAGCCTCCTTCATGGTCTTTTCTCAACCTTGTTGATTTACAGATCGTAATCTGAATAAATTGCAGAAAGAAGAGAAGGAGGACACCAGAGGAGAACACTGTCCCTGGCTCTGTTCCCGGGACTTCTGTGGCCTGAGGTTCCCATACTCTCCTTCCCTGCGGGCTTCATACTGTAGAGCTAGCTGTCTATCCTGTACTAGGCTGGGCTGGGCCCTGCCAGCAGTTTGCCAGATGGCCGTGGCCCACATGCAGCACCAGCCCCTTATATCCCAGGTAGCACAGGGCCAAATGGGGAACAAGAACTCTGTCCCTAAGCTGGCTCTGGCTTCTGGTCTCTTGGGATCCTTGGATCCTCCTCTAGCAATCCCACCTATTGAAACACCTTGGTCCTTAATCCCTCCCTACTGAAAGAGCAAGGGACTCCCGTTCTGCTATACACGAACTCACCACCTGGGGAGTCAGCCACAGGCAACCCAAGTGCACAATCAAATCACAGGTGTCATTATCACCTGGTCACATTCGGATTTCTGGCTATTAATAGGGTCTGAGGACAGCCTGCTGGTTGCTATAAACTACCTGTTCCATACTGAGACACTCATTTCTGCTCTGTAGCCAAATCCTGTACAGCTGGAGGATGGGTAGGATTTGGGGGCCCAAAGAAAAAGCTGGCCCCTCACTGATGCCAAGTCCTGACCCCTTCTCCCTTTCTGGCAGTTCTGTCTCCTGGCCTTTCACTGCCTTCCTGATGTAAAACGGCCGCAAGCAGGAAGCAGTAAACCTTTCTGGGCACACATCCAGGCCTGGCAACATTTGCAGTGGGAGCAACCTTGGCTCAGTCTGGGTTGATTGATGGTGAGTGCTACATTCTCAAGTAGAGAATCATGGATTCAAGCCCTGCCTGGGCTCCTCAGCAAGACATGTATTCCTTTTTAAAGAGAAGGAAGGAAAGAAGAGAGGGAGAGAGAAGGAAGAAAGAAAGATGGAAAGAAGGAAGGAAGGAAAGGAAAGGAAAGAAGAATAAGTATCTTTTAGTTACAAAACAGTGTCAGGGTTGGGATTAGCTCCGTGGTAGAGTGCTTGCCTCGTAGGCACAAGGTCTATAAAGTCCTGGTTTTAGGTCCCAGTACTGTAACAAACAAAACAGAAGATGCTTTCTAAAAACTGGCCTGTGACCAGCCAGCCTATAACCATTGGCCGAGAGAAGCACTGAGCGTGGCCGAGAAAGGATGTTAGGAAAAGTGGTCGGTGAGTTGCTGTGGAACAGGGGGGCTTGGGAAGGGGCGTGGCTACAGGCGCTCCAGCCTGAGTTGGTAAAGGCCCTTGCTGCCAAGCCTGACAACCTGAATTCACGACCAGAGTCTGCACAGGACACACCCAGACCAAGTTCTCAGCACAAAGGAGCTAGCTGCACATCCCAGTGGGACAAAGACAGTGAACTGGAGACAAGGGAGAGGGGATAAAAAGGGCAAGGAAGAGGCGGAATGGATATTAGCCTCAGAGGGACCAAGGACTGCCTCGAGATAAAGAGGAGGCAGGTATGGGCCATAGGAAAATGGTGTTTTACAAGGGGAAAAGGGGAAAGCCTGTGTTAGGACGAGGTGTTTCATTTTAACTGGGCGTGTTAATTAGGGTAGCCAAAGGGGGGGCTTCTAATTGCCGGACTTCAATACTTGGATACTGGACCTTGGTGGTCACCCTTAGAAGGAGGAAGTGGCCAAATAAGGGAATAGACCTTGTGGCTTTAGGAATGTAAGCTAAGGGTTTTTGGCAAGGGGTCGGGGGCAGGTGAAGGTACAGCCTGTCGCTGCCTTGTTTGTCACACTCGGGCCTGTTAGAGACTTTCAGAATCGCCATGTTGGAAGGAGAAAACTGGCTCCCACAAGCTATCCTCTGACATCGACATGCGCAACACACACACACACACACACCAAAATAAACAAGTATTGTCAAAAGGAAAAAATTTTAAGAAGTTTTCAGAAGCTCAAGTAGAAGGAAGGGGAAACACATTTGAAAGAGATCTGGATGACTGGAATGATTAGGTCAAGCCTGAGATGCCTCCTCCCCAAACCCTGAGTGGACCTGGACCTGGGCCTGCCCTGCACAGGCTGACTACCCCCTTCTCCTTGTTACATCGCTGATCCCCTCCAGTCTGTTGACGGAATGTCGTGCACTATGGGAGCATAGAGGGAGCCTGGACCAGTCTCCCCACAGTCCCTTCTCTTCCCTCAGAGGAGGAACTTGTTTGTCTAGTTCAGTGGCTGCCATGTTGTCACACACAAGCTGCCCCACGCCTCACTGTCCACTCTCAAACATCCCCACCTTCCTCAGGAATCTCCAGGCTCATCTGTCAGGAGTATGAAGTGCTTTGCTGACTGCTGTGAGGGCCAGCCCCGCCTTCAAGAAGCCTGTAGAGTGGCAGGTGAGAGGCTGTCCAAAGGCACAGGAGAACGGTGGACGAGCCTCAGATGTTCACACGTAGGACTGTGGATAAGTTCCTGGGTAAGGTGATCCCCAAATTGGCAGGGAATGAGGATGGAGTCCTGGCGGGAAAAAGGATTTCCAGGCTGAGATTGTTGGGACCAGCAGCCTGAGAAGGACAGCTTACTGTCCACACATGCGTGTATAGCCAGTGGCAACAGATACCTCTGAATGATCTCAGCACTTTGAGGCAGTGCGATCTCATTCAGCTCCCCAATTTGAGGTCTTACACTGCGTTTGCGTGGGATGTCAGACGCGATACTGTTCT
>CM053764.1:18564497-18627928 GCA_028658305.1 Pachyuromys duprasi | reverse complement strand
TGTGTGATGTGTGTGTGGTGTGTGTGTGTGTGGTGTGTGTGGTGTGTGTGTGTGGTGTGGTGTGTGTGGTATCTGTGTGTGTGGTGTGTGTGTGATGTGTGTGTGTGTGGTGTGTGTGTGTGATGTGTGTGTGTGTGATGTGTGTGTGTGTATGGTGTGTGTGGTGTGTGTGTGTGGTGTGGTGTGTGTGTGTGTGGTGTCTGTGTGTGTGGTGTGTGTGGTGTGTGTGTGGTGTGTGGTGTGTGTGTCTGATGTGTGGTGTGTGTGGTGTGTGTGTGGTGTGTGGTGTGTGGTGTGTGGTGTGTGTGTCTGGCGTGTGGTGTGTGGGGTGTGGGGTATGGGGTGTGTGTGTGTGTGTGTGTGTGTGTGTGTGTGAGACATGCCTGTGGAGGCCAGAAGACAACATTGGCTATTGTTTCTCAGGCTCAGTTCACCTTACTGATTCTTTGTTTGGCTGAGTTTTTTTTTGGTTTTGTTTCGGTTTTTTGGTTTGTTTGTTTGGTTGGTTGGTTGGTTGATTGTTGTTTTTGAGACAAGATCTCTCTGCATATTACTGGCTGTCCTGGACCTCTCTATGTAGATCAGGCTGACCTCAAACTCAGATCTGCCTGCCTCAGCCCTCTTGAGTGCTGTGTTTGTTTGCTTGTTTTTGGGATCAGGTCTTTCACCTTTACTTGGCACTCAACAAGTAGACTAGGCTAGCTGACCAGTGAGCCCCAAGGGCCTTCCTGTCTCTTCTTCTCCAGCCTGGGATTACAAGTGTGACCTACTGCTCCTGACTTTCTTTTGAAATGGGTTCCAAGGAGCCAGCTCAGGCCCTCATGCTCGTGTGGCAAAGCACTTTACTGATTGAGCCATCGCTCCAGCCCACAGAAATTATGTTTTGTTCTTAACCAAGGTAAAATAAAAGAGACTGTATTTGCCCTCCCGTAGGAAGAAACCCCCACACATGAGGCAGGGAGGGTGAAAACCAGAAACAATGCTTGGATAAGAACAACAAAAGCGTTGACCTTGGGATGAGGAAAGCATACTGTTTCCTCCAGCTTGTTCACAGCTTCTAAAAACCAGCAGGAAATCCAGAGAATAAAGTGGACTCTAAAATAATTGTTTGTTGTGATCTTTGAAAAATGAAAGATGAGATTATTTGGGAAAAAGAAATCAAAGACAAATTCAATAACTGTGAATACAGACGAATAGGCACGAGGAAGACATTAATGCATTTCTGAAGGGAAAATCTCAAATACAATAGCAAAAGTAAACAACAAAGAGACTATGGGATGAGGAGGAAGTAGATGAGACAGAAGCCGTGGTTCAAGAGTTTGTAGTCGATTGAAAGTTGGCTAAAATATTAAAGCTCTATGGAAAGGCTGTGTGGGGCGTGGCAGCCCACCTGTTACCCCAGCACTTGGAGATAGGGTGCCCTGGAACTGTATTAGTAAGCTCTGGATTCAGGTGAGAGACCATGCCTCAACAAATAAGATGGAGAGAGTGAGGAAAACTGCTGACATCACCTCAAGCCTCACACATGCACACATGTACATGTGCCTGCACCTGTACACCCCCTGTGAACACACACCACACACAGTGCACACACATTTTTATAATTAAACACAGGCCAGCAAGATGGCTCAGAGGACAAAAGCACTTATTGCACAAACCTGACAACTGGGATTCCACTGTGGAAGGCAAGAACCGACTCCTGGGTGTTTTTCTCTGACCTCTACAGTGCACCATGGCACATATGTGCGCACATACACACACAATTACAACAGCAACAACAACAATAATTTGAAATTAAACCATTAATTCATAGCTTACTTTTCAGTAGAGACAATGAGATCTAGAAGACAACAGGATGTCTGTAAAAATAAAACACGAGGTGATGAACACTGTGGATGTGTGCTTCAGCAGTTCATAAGCAGTATTCTCAGAGGATGGGAGAGTATAAAAGGGTCTCAGGAAGTGGGTCGGGGTATGGCAGGCATCAAAGGAAGCTCCAGGAGATACTTCTCAGCAGGGCCGAGAAAACGGCCTGTGGCTGGAACAGCAAGTGAGTCATCTTGGAGGAAGCAAAGCTTCTGATACTAAGAGATGGATGGACACTGAAGCTGGGAAAGGGGCAGTAGACACAAGATGGAGAAGGATCTGAGTCTACTGGCAACGGGATGTTGAAGAACTTCCACAGTATCTCCATCTTGTTTTTGTTTGTTTGCTTGCTTGCTTTTTGTCTTGTTTCTCTCTCTTTTTTTAAAGATTTATTTATTTAATATATATGGGTACGTTGTCAGCATGTACATCTGCACACCAGAAGAGAGCATCAGCCAATGGTGAACTGCCCTGTGGTTGCTGGGGACTGAACTCAGGACCTTCAGAACAGCCCCCTCCATCTTGTTTCTTGGTGGGAGTCCCTAGTCAGGGGCAGTGTCGCTTTCCTCATACATGTATTGCTCGGTCTCACAATCTCTTCTTTCCTTACTTGGAGTGCTGTGAACTGTAGACAAATGTCAGGTTCCGCCTAGCCTACACTTTTGCTCCCTTGAGAGGAAGTATTATTAAGATAGCTATTTTGAAAGACTCTGATCACAGAAACTTCGTTACCACTTTTACTTGCTCTTTTGGTGTAGGCTTAGATTTTTCAAACACCTTCTTTATTTAGGGTTCTTAACCACCTCTACCCCTTCCCACACCCCAACCTTAGGTAGGAGATTAGTAGGGAAAGGGGCTGTAGACTTATTTTATCTACTTCCTGCTCATAAGGGTCAATAGGTTCTTTCAGATTACCAAACTCAGTTGTTGGGATAACAGCAGTCTAGTCAAACAGTAAAGCAGCAGCAGCAACACAAGTCAGCAGCAGCACAACGATTCAGTAGAAGCGACAAGACTCCACCCAAACGGCACAAGTCTGCTGAAGTGGCAAACTCTGCCAAAGAAGCACAAGAAGTCCTCTGGAGTGTTTTTCTCTCTCTGCCAAGACCACTGAAGGATGCAAACCATTGCAAAGTGTACCAGTGCAAAAACGTTGTCTCTCAGAGGACACCATAGGCATCTTAGTCTCCACGTGGGTTCCCTAGTAAGTGAGCAGGGGCAGTCTCTAACATCAACTTGGTTGCCTGATCAAAGAGCACTTCCTCTTGGCGGGGCAACCTTGCCAGCCCTCAGAGGAAGAGGATCCAGGCAATCAGGATGAGACTTGATAGGCTAGGGTCAGATAGCAGGGAGGGAGGCCTCCCCCTTTCAGTAGACTAGGGGAGGAGAGTATTGGGGGGAAGGGGAAGGAAGGTGGGACCAGGAAGAGATGAGGGAGAGGGCTACAACTGGGATATAAAGTGAATAAATCGTAAAATAAAAATAAAGCATTGTCTCGCTGTATGTGGGCTTCTACTTACCCCTCCTCAGCGTCCACACGAGGATGTTTTCCAGCCCACAAAAACCATGCCCCGCACACGAGGTGGTTTCTAGCTGACAAACATCACAAGCTTTTCATGGGAGGCTGTTTTCCATGGACAGAGACTTTCCCAGATCCCATACTTAGAACCAAAAAAATATTTTTTTTTTCACACAACACAACTGAGTTTCCAAAGAAACCAGAAACTTCCACTTCACTCTGGAACCAGTGTGAGCCATCTATAGAGAAGAAAAGAACAAATTAGTTCCCCTTCAAAGTTGCTCCCTCATGACTGACCTTTAATTTTCTTTCTAACTATGAGCTTCTGTTCATCACATCCTTCCTCCTTCTGTCTCCACTAGGGCAGAGGTTTCTCATGCATCCATACAGTATCACCAGCACTCCACATGACCTCTGAACTGCTCTGTTTTCTTTATCTCTGAAAGGCCCCTTCTGTCTGCTTTGCTTCTCTGCAGTCCTATTCTGATGTGTCTGGTATGCACCCTCATGTAACTTATCATTCCTTAAAAAAATAATCCATGGTGCTCTTTAGTGGGTGCTTCAAGTTTCACTGATGGCATTGTACCTTTAGGATCCTGTAATCTGGCCTAGTAGACTGAAACCCATATTCCCAATCTTTTATGTTTTGTTTTCGTAGCTAAAAATTTTTAATTTGGGAGGATCTAGTTTCTTTAGGGTTTATCAGTTTTAGCATTTGATGAGTTAATATTTCAGTTATAAACCGGGCACAGCGATGCATGCCTATAATCCCAGCATCTAAGAAGCTGTGATGGGATGATGTCACAAATTCAAGGACAACTTGGGCTATCCAGTGAGTACAAGGCAAACCAGGCCTACTTAGCAAGACATTGTCTCAAAACTAAAAATATGCAATGGGCTCTGGGAGACCCCAGAAGCCTCCAAAACATCACAGGCTACTGCCATTATAACTGGCCGATAAAAGCCTATTGCTGACAACACTGCAGACTTTTATTACAGGACAGAGAAATCAAGCTGAAATGAGCTAAAAGCTTCATCCCTACTGCTTAGTTTTCACACGGTGGAAAGGTGCTGTGTAGGATGCTGTGGGGGAAATGTCGTCGATGGTCCCGCCCAGCTGTAAATACTGCAGCGCCAATGCTGACCTGACAGACATATACCACACGGTGTAACAGTGCCATGGCTGCTCTGGCGGTAACCAGCTGCTTTATGATTGGACTTGAGGTCTACTCCACAGGAGGAAATTCACGTCTGGTTCTATAAAGCTGGTCATGAGCATGTGGTTGGGAGGTCATAGACTCTGGGGTGGGAGTGGGGTCTCTATAGTATTGCTTTGTTAAATAGTCGTGGTATCTAACGGCCTTCTAAATGTTTATATCTATAGATTAGCATTACAGTCAGCCTTCATCAGAGAAGCCTCTTATCACACGGGGGTGATTGTTAATACAGAAACTCCTAATGGGACAGAATGTCAAGAATAAGTGACAAGTCAAGAGTGTTCGTCACTAATTGGGTATCTATACGTTGATCTCTTCCAGGGCTCAGGATGGGAAGAATAAAAAAGCCAGGAGATGAAGAGATGTGGAACAAAAGGTTGTCTTCTCGAAGCCATTACACATTTTAACTCACCCCAGCTGTGGTGATCCCTACAAACCTGCGTGAGGTTGTACGTCATCAGTATTTCATCATGAATGGGAGAGGAGCGATGAGTTCCCACCCCTTCCTGGGGGTCTATTAGTAATTAATGATTTCTTGAATTATGTGTAGGAGAGGCAGTTTGGGAGGTGGAGGTGTCACTTTCTTCCGGGTGGTAGCCGCCGATGGATCGCCTATGATGTAAATACCCACACTCATTCAAGCAACTCTAATTAAACTTAGCAGTTCACGTACAAATTGAAGTCATGAAAGTGAGAGAGAGACCTACTGGAAGAAGAAAGGTGTCAATGGTAGAAAGAAGGAATGAGAGAGAGAGAGAGAGAGAGTAATGCTGTGGAAATGACTATAGGTCATTATTTAGATGTGTGAAACTGTCAAAGAATTAAAAAAAAAAACAAGCAAACAAAATACAAAAAAACAAAACCCAAAACCTTTCTTGCTATAAATTTGATAAGTGCTCTTCTTCTGATGGCAGAGCATGATAGAGTGAACAGTGTTGTCTTGGCCTCTGCACACACACACTCATAAATCCTCCAAAATCTTCTATGATTTTTAAGTTTTTTTAATTACATTTTTATTTTTCATATTATTTACAGTTTATTCACTTTGTATCCCAGCTGTAGCCCCCTCTCTCATTCCTTCTCAATCCCACCCTCCCTCCCTCATCTCCTCCCATGCCCCTCTCTAAGTCCATTGTTAGTGTAGGTCCTCCTCCCCTTCCATCTGACCCTAGCTTATCAGGTCTCATCAGGACTGGCTACATTGTCTTCCTCTGTGGCCTGGTAAGGCTGCTTACCCCTCAGGGGGAGGTGATCAAAGAGCCAGTGGCTGAGTTCATGTCAGAACAGACCCTGTTCCCCTTACTAGGGAACCCATGTGGACACTGAGCTGCCATAGGCTACATCTGAACAGGGGTTCTAGGTTATCACCATGAATGGTCTTTGGTTGGAGTATCAGTCTCAGAAAAGACCCCTGTGCCCAGATTTTTTGGTTCTGTTGCTCTCCTTGTGGAGTTCCTGTCCTCTCCAGGTCTTACTATCTCCCCCTTCTTTCATTAGATTCCCTGCACTCTGCCCAACATTTTTAAGTTTTTCCTTCAACTTTCAGCTCAATTCAATCAACATTTCCATTCATACCTGATGTAAAGTAAAACTTTTACTTCATTTGACCCTAGTGGAAGGCAGTCTTCTCAACATTCTTTGCTAGACAGTGCCTCCTTTTCTTCTAGAGTGTGGGAGCATTTTTAGAAAGGCCATAGAGCTACAGTCACACCAAGGCACAGTTTAGTTCTGCATCGTACGTGTGTCTCCTGACTGCTCCTCTGCAGGTCACCCTGTATTGATATCAACTCCCCTGCAGCATTTCTGGGTAATTGTTAGGACAACTTGCCCTTCTTTGCTTTTCATTATCAAATCGACTTAGCTATCTGGTAGTAGATAATCATATGTGCATGTCTTTATCCTGAAATTGCGTTTTTTAATAGGTGGCATATAACTGCTTAAAAAAAATAACACCCCAGTTTGGTAATCTAAGCATGCTCACTGACCATGACTACTGATGTAGTTGTATTGAAATCTTTCATTTTGACATTTATTTCTTGTGTGTACCCTCAGATCTTTGTTCCTCTGCCCTTTTTTCCTGCCTTCTTATCTGGTTTTATTTTATGATCCCATCTTATCTCATTTGTTGCCTCATTGGCGGTCACTCTTTGTTATATTATTTTTGTCTTGCTTTAGGGTATAGTACCCATCTTTAATGCACCAAATTATGTTCTATTACCCACATATATTGCAAGAATCTTACAACAACGTGCTTCCATCTCTTCCCTCCAGGCCTTTGTGGTATTGTTGTCATATATTTTACTTCTAAACCTAGCAACATATGGTTATTGCTTTTGCTTTAAGCAGCCCATTATCTTCATGTGAGATTTAAAAAATAAAAACATCTTCCTATTTCCTTATACAATTACTGTTTCTAGCTCTCATTTCTATGAGGAAATCCAATTCTCTGACTGATGTCATTGTCCTGTCTGTAGGACTTCTCTCTGATGCGTCTTGTAATATGAGTTTTCTGGTAATGGAGTTTCTTCTGCTTTTGTTTGAAAAACAGCTTTACTTTGTCTTCAGTTTTGAAAGATATTTTGTTGAATAATGAACTTTAGATTTACTTCTTTTAATATCCCCCCATAAATTAAGGACGTTGCTTCATGTCTTTGCTTATATTGTTTCCAGCAAGGAGTTTGTGGTTCGTGCCTATGTCTGTTCATATATAACACTCTCCCAGGGACAGGAAGAACAGCAACAAACTGCTACTGACTGGGCCTCTTGATGCAGACCCAGGTTTACGCTTCCCCTAGTTTTCCCTGTCCCCCTTCTATCCTTTCCTCCCAGCCCATCTTTGTTCCTTTGTGACTTCCTGCCAAGCCATAGAACAACTTTGTACGAGGGACCCCACAGATGGTACACTTGGCTAGGATCCAAAGAGGGCAGCCAAAAAAGAGAATAGCCACTCAAAAAGGTGAGACCAGATAGCCTAGGGCAGACTAGAAGCACTTAAAACAGCATAACTCCAGATGCCTTGATCCAAGTGCAAAACCGAACATGAATAACCAAGACAATATACCTCCTCTCGAAGGTGGGAAGCCTACTGCCATAATAGAAAACAAATTAACTAAAGCACAAGGTAAGGATGTCAAAATAGCAATTATTAATGTTAAGAAGCTTTAAAAAGATGTGGATAAAGGCTTTAAGGAAGATCATAAAAACACAAACAATTGATTGTAATAATGAAAACAACTCAAGATATGAAAGTAAAATTTAGCAATGAAACAAAATCACTAAAGAAAACCTGAACTGAAATAAAGATGAAAATAAAAAACTTAACAAAACAAAAACCTCAGAGGTAAGCCTCACCAACAGAAGAGAGAATTTCAGGTCTTGAAGACAAAGCAGAAGAAATTAATATCTTAATCAAACAAAAATTAAATCTAAAACAAACACCAAGAAATATGAAACACTATGAAAAAACCAAACTTACAAATAATAAGTTCAGAGAAAAAAGAAGAAACCTATGTCAAATGCACAGAAAATATTTCAAGCAAAATCACAAATGATACAAAAGGGTTATAAAACATAAAATAAGCAGGACCAGAAAAACATTTTCAATGATACATAATAATCAACACTAAATGAACAGAACAAAGAAAGGATATTAAAATCTGCAAGGAAAAAAGACTTAAGTCATATATAAAGCAGGCCCATTAGAATAACACCTTACTTTTTAATGGAAACTCTGGAAGCCAGAAAGGTTTAGATGGCTGTTCTACAAGCTCTGAGAGGCTGCAGATACCAGCCCAAACTACTATACCCAGCAAAACTAGCAATCACAATTGACAGAGGAAAAATATTTAACAATAAAAACAAATTTAAATAATCTCTGTGCCATAGTGCAGCTCTGCAGATGGAACTAGAAGAAAAACTTCAGTCTAAGGAGAAGGTTAACAATCCCTAAGAGGACAGAAGGAATAAATAATCTCAGTACAGTTAATCAAAGGCAGAACCCACACTACCACAACAAAATAACAGCAATTAATAACACTGCTCATTACTAACTCACAATGTTAATGGTATCAATTCTCCAATAAAAAGACACAGAATAACAGACTGGATTAGAAAACAAAACACATTATTCTCTTGTATCCAAGAAACACATATCACCATCAAGAATAGACATCACTTCAGGGCAAAAGAATGGAAAAAGATATTGTAATCAAATAGAACCAAGAAGCAAGCAGGTGATCCTGACAAAATAGACATCAATTGAAAACTAATCAGAAGAGAGTAGGAAGGAGACTACATATTCTCCAAAGATAAAATCCCCTATGAGAATATTGTAATTGTTAACATCGATGGACCAAATGCAAGGTCAACCAAGTTCATAAAAGAAACAAATGCTACAATAGTAGCCAAAATCACATGTCAACCCTAATACACTGATAGAGTGACAACAGTAACTCACTCTCTCCAATAGAGAAGTCATCCAGACAAAAGCAAAACCAAGAAATTCTGAAGTTTATGTGTAAATAACACAAAAATCAAATGGACCTAACAGAAGATTTCACTCAAACATTCAAGAATATATTTTCTTCTTAGCAACCCATGGAGCTTTCTTCAAAATTAATCACATTTTAGCGTGCAAAGCAAATATCAACAGATATAAGAAAAATAAAATAATACCCTCTCTCCTATCTAATGATCACAGGTTGAAGCTGAATATAAACAATAGAAATGACAAAATAAGAAATATACAAATTCATGAAAGCTGAACAACTCATAAGTGAATGAAAATTTGGTCAAGACAGAAATAAAAAGAAAAATTAAAAACTTTTTTTTAGACTTGAATGAATGAAAACACAACATACCAAAATCTATGGAAGACAATAAAGGCAAATCTAAAAGTCAAGTTTTACAGCACTGAGTTCCTGTAGTAAAACACTGAAGATCTCATCATAATAACTTTAAGGACACACTTTGAAGCTCTAGAAAAGACAGGAAGAAATAATAGCCCCAAATAGTAGACAGGAAGAAAGAATTAAACTTATAGCTGAAATCAATAAAATAGGGACAAACAAACAAAATGCAAAGAATCAATAAAATAGTTGGTTCTTTGAGAAAATCAACATAATTGACAACCCTCTAGCCACATTTACTGAAATATAATGAAGTTACAAATTAATAAAGTTAGAGATTAAAGGAAGATGTTACAGCAGGCACCAAGGAAATTCAGAGTATCATAAAAATACTTTAAAAATCTGTGTTCTGCCAAACTTAAAAACCTAAAAGAAATGAATACATTTCTTGTTATATGTGACCTCCCAAGGTTATAACTGTCTTTAACTTCAGTTCCAGGGAATCAGATGCCCTAGTCTGCCCAACATGGGCACCAGGCACACATATAGTATACAAACTTACACACATAAGTCAACCGTCATACATATAAAATAACCATGAAAAAATAGCCCAGGGCCAGATGCATTCAACCCAGAATTCTATCAGACTTCAAAGAACTAACACCAATACTTCTCAAATTATTCTTTTTAAAAAACCCAGAAACTGAAGAAACTTTTAAAAAAATTTTTATGAAATCACTATTATCCCAATACCAAAAGGACCCAACAATAACAATAAAAAAGGAGACTACAGACCAATATCATTTATAAATGCAGGAGTTCTCAATAAATTCTTACAAACCTAATTCAAGAACACATTAAAAAGATTATCCACCTTGACCAAGTTGGCTTTATCTCAGAGATGCAGTGATGGTTCAACACACATAAATCAATAAATCATCCACTACACAGACTGAAAGATGAAAACCACACGATCATCTCATTAGTTGTGCAGGTCTTTGACAAAATTCAGCATCTCTTCATGATAAAAGTCCTATTGAGACATACTTCAACATAATAAAGAGAATTTATAGCAAGCCCACAGCCAGTATCAATCCAAACAGAGGCAAACCTGCACCATTTCCACTAAAATCAGGAATAAAACAAGGATGTCCATTTCTTCAATATAGTACTTGAACTCTTAGCTAGACAACTGAAAGAGATCAAGGGGCTATAAATAGGAAATAAAACCAACATATCTTTATTTGCAAATAATTTTATGATTTTGTACATAAAAAGCCTACAGTTTCCACCAGATTTTTTCTACACTGTTAAACACTTTCTGCAAAGTATCAGTATATTGTGTTAACATTCAAAAATCAATACTGAAAGAGAAATCATGAAAACAGTACCTTTCATAATACCCTCATCTTGGGATAACTAACCAAGCTTGTAGAAGACTTGTATAATCAAAACCTTAAGACAATGAAGAAAGAAATTGAACAAGACACCAAAAGATTGCTAGGATTAATTTCATAAAGTTAGCTATCCTGCCAAAAGCAATCTACATATTCAGTGCAATCCCCTTCAAAACTCCAACACAATTCTTCACAGATCTTGAAAGGACAATTTTCAGCTTCATATGGAAACACAAAATACCGAGGATAGCTAAAACAATCCTGAAGAATAAACCACTGAAGGTAGCACTCCCCAGATTTCAAGTTGTCCTACTAAGCTATAGTAATGATAACAGCACGATGAAAATCCAGATATAATTCCCCTACTTATGGACATCTGATATTTTATAAAGAAGCCAAACATACTCACTGGAGAAAAAAATAGCTTTTCTAATAAAAGGTGCTAGTCAAATTGGATAACTGTCTGAAGAAGAATGTAAATAGATCCGTAACTGTCATCCTGCACAAAACTCAACCTCAAATGGATCTCAGTTAAGACCAGATGTCTTGAATGTGAGAGAATAGAAAGTGAAGAATAGTACTCAACTCATTAGCACAGAAAAGGACTTTCTGAACAGGACAATGATAGCATTGGCACTAAGACCAACAAGTAATATATGGAATGTCACAAAACAAAAGGTTTCTGTTTGACAAAGGACACCACTATTTGAGCAAAGCAGCATCTTATAGAATGTGAAAAAAACTTTACCAATTATGCATCTGATAGAGGATTAGTTTCTAGACTGTATAAAGAAAAAAAACCCAAGAAGGCAAATAACCCAATTTTTAAAAACGGGAATACAGAACTAAACAAAGTTCTCAAAAGATGAAATGACAAAGAGACACTTTAGAATGTTCAACATCTTTAGACATCAAGGAAATGCGAATTAAAACTACTTTGAGATTTTATCTTATCCCCAAATGACTAAGATCGATGGAATAAATGACAGCACCTGCTGGGGAGGGTGGGGGAGGGGAACACTTATTCATCGCTGGTGGGAAGGTGAATTGGCACAGACACTGTGGAAACTAGGTGAAAGTTCCTCAGAACGCTGAAAAACAGTCTAACACAGAATTCATCTATACCACTGTGGGGCATATACCCAAAGGACTGTACATGTCACTATAGCAATACTCATGGGCTCATCCATATTCATTGATGCTCTACTCACAATAGCCGGAAAGTGTAAACAGCCTAGATATCCACCAACTGATGAATGGATAATAAAAATATGGTACATTTACACAATGGGATATTATTCAGTGGTTAAAAAATGAAATTTGCATATAAACGGGTAGAGCTAGAAACAGCCATCCCGAGTGAGGTAACCCAGACCCCAAAAGACAAATATTCCATGTATTAGCTTTTAAGCTTTAGATATCTGTGCTTCAGAAGAACCATTGAGGTTAAGTATCTAGTAAGGGACCAGGAGGGGGGAAGAACTCTTCCAAGCAAGGGGAAAAGAATACAGTGTTACAGAAAAACAGACTAGGGGAAAGCTAGAATATGAAGATTAAATATGGAAGGGGATGGGATAGAAGGGTAAAGGAGAATATGTAGAGAGAAAACTAGCACTAAAGGCCTTTTGAAACCCATATATAAGCCAGGCATGGTGGTGCATGCCTTTAATCCCAGATTGGGAGGGAGAGGTAGGCAGATCTCTCTGAGTTCAAAGCCAGCCCATTCTACATAGTGAGTTCCAGAATGGCCAGAGCTACAAAATGAGACCCTGTCTCAAAGAAGAAAAAAAAGAAGAAGAAGAAAGAAGGAAGGAAGGAAGGAAGGAAGGAAGGAAGGAAGGAAGGAAGGAAGGAAGGCCATATGGAAACCTGCTACTATAGAAGTTTTCTAAACTATAAACGTATTTTATAAGAAAGAAAGTTAAATGGAGTCACCATATAATGGGGAAGGCAATATACCAACTGGACGTCTTATGCCACCAAGTAACTCTCAGTGACAGGAATGGGTCACATCTTGTTGAGTGTTTGGCCAAAGGATCCCATAGACCCCACAGAAACAGTGCAGGCTATTTACAAGGTTATGACTACTCTCCATACCCGATGATGGTGAAGTCCTGGTGCTAAAGGTATCATCAAACATGAAGGAAAAAAGCTGGCACTCAACTAGAAGCTTCACTCCACTGACTAGCATTCATAGTGCTGGAAGGTACTTTGCCACCAGAGGAAAAATAAAATCATCAACATCACCAAACTATAAAACCCATGACCTACAACAGTGACTGGCCTGCAAGACATTCTGGTGCAATAATGTGTGTGTGTGTGTGTGTACACAGGTGCATGGTTGGGTTCATCCACAGCACACACATTATAGGTCAGAGGACAACCTAGAAGAGTTGGTTTTCTCCTCCCACTGAGTGAGTCTTGGCCAGCACCTTCGTTTCACCAGCTCATAACTGCTAACTTTCTGTTCTTCCTTCCTCCTGCTGTCTGTCAGTCCATCAGTTTCTTTTTGAACTTCCTAAAGACCTTTTGACTTTATTTCCTAAATCTGTTGAATCTTTAGTTTCTGTTGAATCTTCAGTTTCTCCTGCTATATTTTTAATTCACCAGCGATTTCTCCTGTTTTTCTCCAATGCTTCTTTCTATGGTCCTGTGTTCTTGTTTATATGTATATCTACCTAAAATATTAATTACATTAGTAAGCATTTCTTATGTCCACATGGTCTTATCTTCCAAATAGCACTGTGAAATCATTTATTTGATTTCTAAAGTTTATGTTAGATCCTTTCTTTTGCTGTAGCTGATCCTTGCTTTCTCATTCACATTTAAGAAATGCTTAAAATCTAATTGGAAATTCGATTCCATTTCTACCACAGTAAAAGTTGAGTTTATATGGAGTAAATGTGACCAAATTGTATACTCATCCTTATGTTGCTCATTCTAAGTACCTAAAGAAAAAGAAAGAAGCAGAAAAAGAAAAGGAAAGGAGAGAGAGAGAAAGACAGACAGACAGAAGGGGTGAGTTTGACGGGCTAGGCATGCCACTCAGATGGTAGCATGCTTAGCATGCATAAAGCTCTAGCTTCATCTTCTAGCATCACTGTTTCCCCAGAGGTAGAGACATGAGGATCAGGTCAGAGTGAGCCTTGGTTACATGGTAAGTTTGAGGCCTGCCCTGGCTATAACAGACCCATTCTCAGAAACAACAAAAACAAAGAAGATATTATCTAACTTTTGTATGGCTGAGGGAATCTTATTTTACTTTTACAAAAAAACCCAGTTATGAATTTTGAGTTACAATCTTTCTCTGTGACATGTTCACACAACTGTCACATGAATCTCTGGCATCAAGAGTAGCTGTTACCTGGTCTCTGTCTACCTTATTCTAGGACGTCTGCAGGTTCTAACAAATGAGTCTTTTTCTTTCTTTCTTTTTTTCCTCCAAAATATTTTTAATGAAGCCAGTTTACCTCATCCTTTAAAGGATGAGGATTCCATGAACTTCTACCCTGCCTGTGTTCATGGCTAGTACCTCCCGCAAGATTCATGAGGCTGGCCACTGACCTTCGTAACACACCCAGCAGCTGAAGAAACATCCAACCACAGAATCAGCATTTGCAGCACTGAGGACAGACTCAAGGGCCTGCACAAGCTAGGCCCAGACCTTTTATGGAGTAGTGAAAACCACACAGTCCTTCAGCAGGTTTCTCCTGGGAACATTATTAAACTCAGAGGCAAGCCTCCAGGGAGATGGAAAGAGAGACAGGCCTGTTCAGGGTTCTGTGTGTGTAGGCTCCATCTGTCTTTGTGACCTCCCAAAGGGCTCTGCACAAGTCTGTTTGCGTGGGTGGATGTTTTGTGTTGGTAAGGGAGGAGCAGGGTTAGGTTTGAGTTTAGGAGTAACGATAGGCTGGCTTTGTCCTGTAGGACAATGATCCTGTGGTAGAAAGATTTTGAAGAAGGGATGGAGGAACAAGCACAACTGGTAGCCTCCAGTCTATTTTGCTATAGCCTATCTATGGTTTCAATGAGAAATGTCCCCCATAGGCTCATGTATTCAAACATTTGGTTCCTAGCCAACGGCTGTATTTAGGAAGGCTATGGATACTTTAGGACATGAAGCCTGGCTGAAGGAAGTAGGTTATTCAGGGGAAGGCCTGGAGATTTACTGCTAGGCCTTGCTTCCCACCTCAGTCTTTCCTTGGTTCCTGATTGACATCCTAGTGTGGTTTCACACTCTTGCATTGTCATGGAGCAGCCTGCTTCCCTGTACCACACCTTTCCTGCCCCTAAAGTTTTTCCTGTCACCATGGACTGTAGTTCCTTAAACTATGAGCCAAACTAAATATTTTCTCTCCTAAGTTGTTCCTTTTTTTTTTTTTTCCACCAGTGCAATAAGAGCAGCAAATAACACTAACACACTCTCATGTTCCAGATATTGGGCTGTGAAAACCTTTAGGGTACTACCATAGACCCTTCCCAAATTGCTTATCAATAGGTTTTAGGCATATGGATTGGGACAGAAGCCAGAGAAGCAAAGTAACAATAGGACTGGAAAACCAAGAGAGGAAGGATTTGAGCTCTGTAGAGCTGCAGAGGGGTCCCTGTGCTTTGGCTTCATTTCCATAGCAGTGATAAAAATACTCTGACAAAAAGCAACGTAGAGAAGGAAGGATTTATGCGAGTCACAATTTCAGGCTACAGTCCATCATGGAAGTAAGTCAACCTGTCAGAAACCTAAAACAAGTCATATCATATTCACAGTCAAGCGCAGGGAGAAATAAATGCACGCGTGCCTACTGCTCACCAGGCTGTCTCATATGCAGTTCAACCCAGGGGGCGCTGCCACCCACCGTGAACAGTCTTTTTTAGGTGAATTAGCATAATTACAAAAGTCCTTCACAGGTAAGCCCACAGGCCGGCACAATCCAGACAATGGTTCCTTTGGACTCTTCCCAGGTGTTCTGGGCTGTGTCCAGGTAACAATTAAACTATCACATTAACCCAACTGTGGCTGCACACACCTTTAATCTCGGCACTTGGGAGGCAGAATCGGGTGGATCTCTTTGAGTTAGAAGATAGCATGGTCTACACAGAGTTACAGGGCAGTCAAGATTACATAGAGTCCCGTTCTCAAAAACAAAAACAAAACAATAAATAAAGCTAACCATTACACCCACTCCGAAGAAAAGAAATACTAAGCCCAATGAGAAAGGTTCAAGGAAAGCCAAGGCAGCTTTGCACTTCCCCAGCCAGGCTGTGCAGTAAGGATCTGGTTGGAGGGGCAACGACCTGAGTCTCTTTCTTCTTCCTAAAGAGATTCAGTCACACTCCATGGGCCCTGAATGTGCGGTGACAAATTGTCAACTACCAACCAGTGATGCCAAGCCTTTGGCCCATCTATACGTGGTGGTTCTCCTGACTAGAATGCTCACAGGGTCAGAGGAGCTGTTGCATAGAGTAGAAAGACTAGCATCTCTTCTGTTCTCCTCTCCTGCAGTCATCAGCAAGGCTGTATTGATGGATGTGAGTCACTTGCCCTCTGTACAAGCGCATGTACCCAGGAGAAAAATGCTAGACAAGGGATTCTATCACTTTGGTTTTATTTTCTCTTTCAAGACACTGGGAAATGTTCAACCTCATGTGTCTGGGTTAATTGTGTCTGAAAGAAGGAAAAGCAAAATGACAAAGCAACAACAGACACACTTGCTAGATTGTTCACACATAGAACTCGGGGACCATTCCTGAGCATGAGAGAAGGTTTTTAGCCAAGCTTGTCTCGATCAAAGACAACCCATTTGCGGCCTTTGCTGACACACACTCATCCACACTTGCTGCTGCTTCGCCATTTGCCGAAACTTCTCGATTTCAGAGCTAGTTTGTAAATTATTTCCAGATATTTTCCCTTTGATGTTCCTCACTGGTGTATTTTCTGTAGTGTATAATTGCTGTGTTATTGATGTGACATAATCTTGGTACAAAGGGGTGGCTCGGTGGCTCAGTGGGTAAAGGCATTTGAAGCCAAGCCTGAGGATCTGAGTCTGATTCCCAGTGTCCACATGGTAAAAAGAGAAAACTGACTCCTACAAGTTGTCTTCTGACCTACACACATACACACACATACACCAAATAAATGCAAAAAAAAAAAAAAAAAACAGCTTAGATTTTGGTATAATGTTTTACTGCCTAGCAACTCTTTATTGTTTGCGTCTTGATATGTGTAGGTGTGTGTCCATGCACAAGTCACACTTGCATTTACATATTTACATAAAGGAATCAACTAAACAGTGTAGTGGTTAGTTTTAAATATCGACTTACCACAACCCACAGTCACCCAGAAGACAGTTTGAATGAGGGACAGCCTAGATAAGGTTATCTGTAGGTTATCTTGGTTGTTAACTGGGGTAGGAAAACCCACCCGAAATGTGGGGGCACCATTCCATTTGCTGGGCTCTGAACTATCTAAGAGTGAAGAGAGTGGCTGAAGAGATGACTCAGCAGTTCAGCAGCCCTGAGCTCAATCTCCAGCAAGCATAATGGGATCTGAGGCCCTCTCCTGTCTGTCATCCAGGCATACATGCAAATAGAGCACTCATATACATAAAACACATTAACAAGAAATCCTTTTCTAAGAGTGGAGAGAGCTGGCAAAGAGCAAGCAAGAAGACAGTGTGGAAGCATTTGTTTCTCTCTGTTTCCTAAACGTGGGTGTGGCATGACTGGCTGCCTGAGTTCCTGTCTCGAATTCCTTGAAATTATGGACTGTAATCTGGAACTGTAACCCGAACAACAGCAGCAGAAATGAAAGAAGAACATGAACTCAGATGGTTTTTTTTTTTTTTAAAGAATTGTGGAACTAGAGTGAGTGTGAGGAAGATGTGAGTGTGGGGTAACTCAAAGCAGGCAAGGCATTGGAGCACTTTCCTCTTTCATCCAATTTCTTATTTTATGCTGGAAACCGTGGCTATGGCGCAGAGAGTGCTCCTCATGTCACCCAGCTTCTGAAGACAAGCCAGCTCAGCTCCTGTCTTGTGTAGGCTGTCTTCAGGGAGTCCAGAGACAGGAGCCTCATGGGTGTTTAGGGTTGTATACCAGTTCTGTTTCGTTTAATAAACTCCATCTCTAGGTCATCCTGGCTCCTGCTGAAATTCGTTCATATGTTGAAGCCAAGGATACAGTTTTACCTGAGTCAAGGTCCCTAAAGACCAAGGCAATGCCCCAGGGTGTTATAGTTGGTGAGTGGAACTGTGCTGTCTTCATGTCTGTTGCCATGGCAGGAAGAAAATGAGGACACTGGACGCCGGTGAAGCTCATCTCCAGGGTCTCACTGTTGGCTGTGCTGCTGGCCTTCATGGGAGCCTACGACCTGATTTGAAGCACTTCTCAAGATTCATGGTTGATTGTGAGCCTAAAACTCTAGACAGGTTGGGGAGCCATTCTGGGCATTGAACAGTCTGTGTCCTCTGTCCTCTACTTTCATGCAGCATGAGGCTCCTGTCTCCAGTTTCTTTGCTGGGGGAGAGCTTGGGAACATATAAAGGTCCCTATGTACTAAAGGATAAATGTAACGAGCAGGGAGAGAAGTGGCAAGCCCAATGACACACAGAGAAGTAGATGGGTTCATCTCTGACTGAGTGAAAACTTGAGGTCTGTAACAGCACCAATTGTGGCTTGTGACCATGGCGCTGCTGAAGGAAAGCCACGCCAGGCTGAAATCCAGGGACTCTGAAACGGAGCTTTGTAGTGGCTTGCAGGTTTCCACTGGTCATTTCTTTAAAAGCTGAAGACTTGCAATTAAAATAGAAATGTGTCCAATTATTTCTGTGCCCTGTCTGAAAGGCTGTAGCTGCTAATGAAAATCACATGTCTCGGCTGCACTTCTTTCTGTTTCCAAGCAAGTTGCCCCACAAGAGAAATTCCTTCTATTCAGCAAAGCTCAGAAAAACCACACTTCCCTCTCATTTTTTGGCTACTGGGGTTGCCTGCTGCCTTTTATGAGTCCCAGCTATGGACTGCTCGTAAACATCATGGAAAATGTTTTCACTTCTCTCTCTGTTCTTTCCTTTATAAGACATGACAGGGTGATAGGACGCCAATTTATATGTCAAAGAACTAGATCAGAAGACTGGAAGTATTCAGTCCCAGTCAGGTTCAATGAAATTTACCAGGAGCAACAGGCAAAGAGCTGGACCCCTGTCACTCAGGGCATGGTTAGGCTACGGGAAGGACGTAAGGAGGCAATCAGGTGGCCAGGAAAGAGTGGTCTGAGGAACAAGTTTATCCACCATGTGAATGAGGCTCCAATGACATGGTGACAACATACTCTGAAAAGGGCAGAGTTTCAGCTGGGCGCGGTGTCGCACGCCTCTAGTCCCAGCACTCAGAGAGGCAGAGGCAGACCATTGCTGTGAGCTCAAGGCCAGCCTGGTTTACAAAGTGAGTCCAGGACAGGCAAGGCTACACACACACAGAGAGGAGAGACCGTGGGCATGCATACACCCAGCACATGGCTGGAAGTCAGAGAAGAAGTCATGGGAGTCGGCTCTCTCCTCCCACCATATGAGACCAAGGGTTGAACTCAGGTGCTCATCTTGATGTCAAGCTCTAAGCCATCTTGCCAGCCCAAGATGTCAATTGGCCACTCTGCTTACCTCTATGTATGATCCATTGAGCTATGTGCCTTTCCATTCACACCACCATTGTCTCAATTACTCCACTTCCAAGTTTCTTTCCTTCTGTTTGTATGAGGGAAGAAATTTTAAAGAAAATGTCTTCCTATATACCTGGCAGGTTATATTGTCTAGAACTCACTATTTAGCATGGGCAGGCTTACAACTCAATATAATCCTCCTGCCTCTGCCTCCCGAGTGCTGGAATTAGAAGTGTGCACCATCACACGCAGCTGTTTAAAAAAAATGTTTTAACTATTATTCTGGGTCCTTTACATTTCATATGCACTTGGGATTGGTTTGCCAGTAGGATTTTGAATAGGACTCTGTTAAATCTATAGGATATTTTAGTGAGAACTGCATTTTCGGTTTGAGGCAGGGTCTCTCTGTGTAGCCCATGCTTGCCTCAACTTCATGTCCATCTTCATGATTCAGCCCTCTGAGCACTAGGATTTCAGGTGTGTGTTGCCAGCTATCGACCTTTTAGATAGCAGTGCTTTTTAAATCCACAGGCAATATAGTGTTCCATTTACTTAGGCCTTTAATTTTTCTCACATTTTATACTTTTTACCGTACAAGTTGTGTATTGGGGGGATCTTTTGTGTGCCTTTTTTTTTTGCACGCACATGTGTGTGGTATGTGCACACATATGTGCATTTGTTCATGCATGCGTGCATGTGTGGAGGCCAGAGGCTGAGGTCAGGTATCCTCTTCTATCACCCCCCATTTTACTTTTGGGGGCAGGGTCTCTCATGGAACGTTCACCATGCCAGCAGCCCCCAGGCTCTGCTTTTCACCAGCAACCCGGTGTTACACATACACATTTGCACTGCCATATCCAGATTTTATGTGAATGTCGGGGTTCAGAACTCAGGGCCTCATGCTTGCACAGCAAGTACTTTATCGACTGAGTCACCCTGCATCGCTAGGACCCTCCTTCAGTTAAGCTTCCACACCCCCACTTCAGAAACTCCCCAAGATCATCTGCAGCTGAGGGGCGGCGGGGGAGGGGCTGTGGCTGGACTCTCACGGGAGGGTCTAGCTGTCTCCTCCTTCTAAAGAACAGTGATAATATCCCATCACCCCCAGCAGAGACCTAGCTATTACTGCATTGCGATGCATTACTTGTTGCCATGACTACAAGATCGCCACAGCAACCTCTGCTCCCTGATGGCCAAAGGTCACAGCAGACTTAGAGGAAATTGTTACACCACAACACTTTATCTCATGTAAGCTGATCACTTGACATGCTCTGTTACACTATCAGCAAGCTGACTGTCACACTGAAAGACTTTTTTTTAGCAGTTTTTTTAGTGGTAGGTTAAGTCAGGACTATTAGCAAAGTAGTATGTCATTCCTTATTTATCTGACGATGTGTTTGGATGTTAGTTTTGCTGGATATAAATTTACTTGGATACTTTGAGATGCCATGCAGGGTTTATAACTGTTGCTTCTCTAAAGACGGGTTTTCCCGTTTTCAACTTTCTGCTTTACTTTTTGTTCTTCACAATTTGATACAATCAGGTGAAGACTTCTTCGTGGTTTTCCACTTGGAGTTTACCGGGACTCTTTTGTTTTCAATTAAAGCAAATGCTTTGTTTTATGTGGAGCAACCTAGCATTTATATAACATTGTAATGTTATATTGTTATATATGTTGGTCTGATGCATTTTTAAACAGAAAAGGAAAAGAAACTCAGGTTATAGAGCCCTCCCCCAAAACAAATTTCTTTTTAAAAAAGATGAGTTTTCCTCAGTGGGCCAATGTGATACATGTGCCCAGTGGCTAGTCATGGCTCATTTCCAGCGCACTAGTGGCTACTGAGATTAAAAAGAAAGCCTAGCTTTGGGTTTTTGAACCCCAAATTAATGCTTTCCATTCAAATAAGAGGCGTGCTCAGCCAATACAGCTTGGCATTTCTTCCTCCCTTTCTCGTTCTTCTTGAGATTGTTTGCAGCTGGTGGGCTCGATCTACCCCACAAACTCCAAGCCTCCCACTTTTCTCTCTTTCCTCTTTGTTTTCGGGATAAGAGTTCATCTACTTGAAAACTCACTAAAATTTGGGTACTTCAAGTCTACTCCTGACCCCTGTCAATCAGTGTTTCTCTTTGCTGTGAAAAAAAATTTCAACTCTAGACTTTTCCATGTGGTTTTTCAAAATTCTTATTTCTTTATTGATATTTCTACTTCTCCAGTCATTTTCATAATATTTTCCTTAAATTCTTTAAACATGATTTTCTTCAATTTTTTTCAACATATTTCAAATAGCAGCTTTCATATGTTTGCCGAACCCAGCATCTGGAGCCCTCAAAGACAGTTTCTATGGACTTTCTCAGGAAGGTACACAGTTGGTCTTCTTGTACAATTTGTAAAGAGTCAGTTTCCTAGCTCTGGCCATCTCAGGAACAACTTCCATCTTTCCAGCAGGGTCAAAACTGAGTTTATATTCCCAGGCCTGGAACCCAACTGCTATCCTGATTCTTCAGGTGTTTTCATGTTTGTCTGTTAACTAGTAAAGGATGTAAAGAGGCAAGTTGCCATTATCCATCATCTAAGCTAAAGCACACAAGTTGTAAATTGTTGCCTGTCTTGACCTAAAGCTTGCCCACTCCTTTGTTCCCTTATCACTCGAAATTCCAGGCCACCATTCAAAAGAAGACATGACTGCAAAGAACCAAGCCAAGGTGAAACCAGGTGACCTGCAAAGACCCAGTCAACCCTTGCTTAACCCCTGTGTCAATGCAACAACAGCCCATCCCATGGCTGTTCCCATCCTTTAAAATGTCATATAATCTCCCTTTGGGGATGAAGTTCAGATCCCAAACTGGCTGCCTCCCTGTGTGAGCAGAAAATAAAGCTTACATTTTAAGCTTCTGTCTCTGAAAGGAGTTTTCTCAGCTTCCACCCCAAACTCAACAGTTCACGAGTTTTTGTTAAGATGTGGATGTAGAGGAATGTTAATTCAGAATGTGGTTATTCTGGTAAGAGATCACATCCAAAGACCTTCTAGGTCTGCGTGATCTGGCTGGAATACAGACATGCCTTTAGTCCAGGAGACAGAGGTAAGCAGATCTCTGAATTCAAGGCTAGCTTGGAATAGAGCATGTTTCAGGTAAAGAAAAGCTTAGGTCCAGGTGTGGTGGTACATGCCTTTAATCTCAAGCAATGAAGGTTAAAAGTTAGTTTGTAGAAGGAAACACCCATGTTTGAAAGTGATGTCTAATTGAGTGGTAGAAACAGTGATGAATCAGAGAAAGATCTGACAGAATAGGATACACCCAACTCTTACAAGAAGAGAGAGGAAAGGGAAGCTACTTAATGGGCAAAGCAGATAGAGAAGAGTCAGATTTACCGGGACAATAATAGATTGTAGAGAGAAAACAAGCTAGACACAGGTGAAGACAGAATGAGCCAGAGAATGAAAAGGAGCCAGAAGAGTAGGGCAGGTTGCTGGAGTTAGTTTGAGGCCAAGCAGAGTAATTCAGAGGCCGAGAGAAAAGCCAGGTTGAATAAGTCATCTGGGAAAGGAGTTTGAGACAAAACAGCTGAGTTGAACCAGCCAACCAGAGATGCTTCTGCCCTACTGGTAAACTCCTCGTGCCTCCTCTCTCTCCCCTCCTCTTCCTTCTTCTCTTTCTCCTGTCCTTGCTTCTCCTGTCCAGCCTTCCTCTGCCCAGTGATTGGCTGTTCTTTTTATTAACCAATTAGAGATAATTGGGGAGCATTCTTTACATAACATTGATACAGGAGATTCTTCAGTAATCTTGGCAATGCCCATGTTCCAGTTGCACCTGATCTCGGGGCACAAAAATCAGCATCTAAATACAAACTAAGACCAACCCCCAACAATAGATGGCACAGGCAAAGCCAGGAAAAGTGCCACATACCCCTACAATATCACTTGGGCTGACATGGTTTTTGTCTGTTCATTTGTTTGACTGAGTTTCTTACTTTTTTAGATTCTTTTCATCTTTTAGGAACTTCTTTTCCTTCTACTTTTTTCCTCCTTTGTTCAGGTGTCTTCAGAGCAGCTCAGAACTGCTCGGTAATGGCTCCAACCCACTTAGTGATATACACTGTGTGAGCTGCTGACCAGTCCTCAGTGGCTGGCTGGACAAGCCAGTGTTCAGTAGGGAACAGCTGGATGAATACAGAGGGCATCAGACTAGTCAGCCGGCTCTGGCTGAGTATCAGTGAACCCAGGAGCTGGCACGTCCTTTCACCCTGGAATTCCTCCTTGGTTAAAGCCTTGTCTGCAGAAGCCTGCTTCTCCTTCTCAACTTCCTCTGGGTCTCTGTGGAAGTAAAGGCCAGACATAATCTCTCATGGTACTCAATAAGATAGTGCCATGTATTCGGAGTACTTCCCAGGCCAGCATCCACCATGTTAGATCCAAGGAGTGAGCTCCTTGTTGTTGCATGGGACAGCAATGTCCACATAGCACAGAGGAGAGTCTGTGTTGCACAGGTTGACATAATGGTGAGCAGGTTGACGTAAGAGGCCTCTGCGAGGGGCTGGTGGTCAGCCCTGGGATCAGTCACCACTAGAAGCTGTGGCTCCCTGAAGGCTGCTTGGATGAGGTTAGTAAAGGTCCCAGGTGGGAAGCATCCAGCAATGGGATTGTCTCCTGTGGTAGCAGTAAACTTCAGCACAGCTCGCTGGCCAGCATTTCTGGAGGAGATGACGCTGACATCAGCAGGGTGCTCAATGGCAACGCTAGTCTGAACTGCAAGCAATAGCTTCTGCCAGGTCCTCTTTAGATTTATGATGGAGATACCATCACTCTTCCTTTTGTAGATGTACTGCTCCATCTGGAAGTCAGGGTTGGTGCCTCTTAAGTGGGTTCCTGAGACAGAGAATTTGAGGACACTCTCCTCTTTCATCTGTGTAAGTTTCCCTTTAAGATACGATGGGAATCAAGAACAACTCCATATGGACTGTCCCTGGGCAGCGTGGAAAGCTTGGCTGAGTTTCTTGATTTGTTGCTCAACAATTCCATTCTATTTGTTTTGAGAGGAGACGCTCTGTCGACTTCACTTCCATAAGAATTAGTTTCAGCTACATGTGCTCCCAAAGAAAAACAGTTATTTTAGAGCATTTGGATATGAAGAGGTGGTAAACATTAAGGTTAAATTTAGCAAAACTGCAATAGTGTGACCTTGACATTTCTCTCAGAAACCAAAAGCATTCTTTAATAGGCATGAGCTTATTCTGAAGATCTGAATCTTTGATTTGAAAAAAAAAAACAAAAAACCTACTTGTCCAAACAGCAAGAGTTTCACATTTTCCTAGCAGGAAGTATTTCATTTAGTAACAAGCATATATGTTAACTAGAGCCCAGATTAAAGAATTCCAAATTCAATTTTGACCTTGTTTGTTACAAAGGCTGATATAAATGTTTTCCTGGCATCCTGTGAGAGGTGGGAGGCTTTCTGAGGTCATGATTTATGTATTTTCCATCCTCACCAAAATGGGAACGCTGCTGAGGTCAATGTAAAGTTCTCAGCCTGACCGCTTCCTTTGGGTCCCTTCCAGCCCGTGTCTCCTTGCCTGAGCATTCATTCTGCAGCTGGTTCAGCATGAAAGGAAGGTTGGGAGGCAACCCATGCCTGGCTTAGGATCCTCAAAGCATCAGGAACAGGGCATCCGCAGACGAAGGCCTTTCTATTGGAAGCACCACACGCTTTGCCTCACTGTTCCCTTCTACTTGGAACACTCCGTGCTTTTTTCCCCCCCTGCAGACGCTGGTTTTTAGGCCAGAGCCACCCATTTCACCATGACTTCTCCATCTCCTGGAAGGGCTCCATGGCTCATATCTGACTCTCTGGGGCCAGAGGCATTTAATGGTCTACCTACCTCTGTCCCCGTCTTGACGATTCCCAGTCCTGGTCCTTTGTGTCCTCGCCTTGCCCTCCTTAGCCTGGGAGACACTGTGTCTCCCATGTCACTCCACTACTCAAGATCTACATGGCTCCCTACAGGCTACTCAAACCAGTCAAGGTTCTGCTGACTCCTCAGATCTGATCTACTTTCCAACTGGAAGAGTGAGGGAGAGGGGTGAAGACAAGGCGTTTAGACGTTTAGACTGTCAAGAATTCACTACTAACTAAATGCCATTGTCTTTGGAACAGAAATATTTTTTTTAAGTTAAAAGAATAGTTATCATGTTTGTGTTAGGCTACCTCACCTGAGCCTGCAATACTCACCCCAAGAGTCATAGACTAACTAACAAAATCCTCAATACCAGACATGAGAGGCCACCTTTTTAGTTGTTGCTTCGCGTTGTCTAAGAGATTCCCAAAATAATATAGACGATTATTTGGATGCCTCTCAGAGGCTGAAGGTAAGTTCCAATCGTGAAGACAACATGCAATTCAGATCTAAGACCTAGAGGATCGGAGCTGGATCTGATCTGAACGCCTCCTCCCTGAAGATTAGCTCTTAGAGTATTGGAAGATGCTGTGCAAGCTTTCAAGGAAAGCAGCACCCAGGGGTCCCACCCAGCTGCAGTGCCTAAGAACTGCAATGACCATCATGACATGATAACCTTACAGGTTCAGTCCTGGCACTCATATCCCGATGGTAACCAACAGCTCTGCAGCTAGACCTACGACTCACTCAACAAGAGGGGAACCATGCCTGGTACTGGAAACGTAGCTAACTATCCAGGGCTAGTGAAGTCATGGATCTTAGAGGAGAACCTTATACTAAACCAGCACAATCCCTAACTGTGTTCTAAATATCAATCTTCCAAGCTTTTTTTTCCCTTCAAGATAGGGTTTCTCTGTGTAGCCTTGGCTGTCCTGGACTCACTTTGTAAACAAGGCTGGCCTCAAATTCACAAGATCCACCTGCCTCTACCTCCCTGAGTGCTGGGATCACAGGTGTGCACCACGGCGCCCTGCTTTAAACATCATCCTTATATTCATAGACAGTGAAGCTCTCATTCCTCATAAAAAAAAAAAATCTTCTCTTTACAACAGGAGACCATTACAGAAAACCACAACCAGTCAAAGCACAGAGGACAGTGATTACAGGGTGCCCAGCCATAACTGATACATCGAAATATAACACTTGTACTTAAGGCTCAAGGAACATGGCAGAAGAGGAGTGAAGACAGTAAAAGTCAAATAACCACGCAATATGCTGTGAGATTGTCTCCTAGAAACAACATGGAAGCTCACCCCGGATACTGCAACAATATGGCTGCCTAAACAAGACCTGAAGAAGTGTAACACCAATACCATGGAAAGGGAACTCGACCCTACCCACAAAGAACTACAAGCAAGTATGGAATGCCGAGAGCAGAAGAAAGAGTCCTCCTCAGAGATGAACCCCCAAATTGGTTATCTAACACCAAATGGTCAGCCCTGAAAACATATACATCAAGTAATACTAAATGGGCTGAGCAGTTTGTATTTGTGTGTGTGTCTGTGTATATATATGCTAACAATAACAAAGAAAAGTAGACCATGATTTTGAGAGAGAGAGAGTAAGAGGGGTACATGCAGTGGGTTGGAGGGAGGAAAGGGAAGGGGAAGTGATGTAATCATATTTTAAGTTTCAAAACAAATAACTGAACATCTATACTCACTTTCACACTAGTAAATATATCTGGTAGTGAGCAGCATTCCCAAGGTCATACACACTGTAAGTTGGAAAAGTACAAAATAAAATCAGTTTTCTGTGTATGTGTGTGTGGGGGGGGGAGCCAGTTACAGAAACAGTTGCCATTAGTATGTTTCAAAGGTGTTAGTGGGAGTGACTCAGATTCAGCTGACCAAGGTGAGGCCATGAGCTCAGGGAGAGGCTGCTCTGACCCAGTGTTTGCGGCTTAGTCCCATGGAGCAAGGACTGCCCTCCCATTACTGATTTTTTCCAAGCATCGCCTGCTTGTGGGCTGAACTGTGTCGCTCAAAAGCATCTATTGAAGTCATAAGCCACAGGTTGTGTTTGGAAATAAGCCCATTGCAGAGGTAACTAACTGAGGTGAGCTCATGAGGGTGGGTCTTAACCCAGTGTGACTGATATCACAGAATGAGAAAGGAAAATGGTTCAGAGACAAAGGCACACAGGCAGGCACTGTGAAGATGGAGCAGAGATGAGTGAGGCTGATGGAAACCAAGGGACCCCAGGGCTTTCCGAAATCCTGGAGAAACATGAGAGAGAGCAGCAGTGACGATGAGCTGGGCATCATCATCTCCAACAGCAGCATCTGGTCAATGTACACACAGTCTTGAAAACATGGCACAGACATTTACAGAGTCAAGTGCAAAGGGTTCCCAACACAACAGCCCTTCCAATCAGCCTTCCCCTTCCTCCATACCCCAAAGGTACCCCTCACCTGTTCTCCATTTCTATAGCCTTGACATTTCAAGAATGTTATGTGCATGTGAAGACACAGAATGTAATCTTTGAGGTTTTTTTTTTTTTCTTCTAAAAACAATTCTCAGATGGTTCACTAGGTAACTATTGGTATCAACATTTTGTTCTCTTTTTAGCTGTCGAGTAGTGTTCCATGGTGGGCATAAACCGCAGTGTGTTCAACCAAATTCTGGTTAAAGGCCCATATACTGTTTCAAGTTTGTGGTCATTACATATAAAGATGTTATGAAAATTCACCTATAGGTTTTGTATGAATGCAAGTTTTCATTTCTCTGGCATAAATACTTATGGACACAAAGGCAAGGCTGCATGCTATTTGCGAATTAATTTTTAAAGAACCTCTGGCCACTTTATTTTGAACTGTAACCTGCCACCCCCTGCCATTCCCTGCCACCTTTCGCCCTGTATAACCTTTTTGGATCACTGATGCAGACCCCAGATCTGAAGCCAGTCCTCTACCAGCACAAAGACCTCAGTGCTCACAACTGTAGACTGGTTATGATGAGAGGAGAGACCTGGGCACGTGACCTTCAGGCAGAGCACCCCATCAGGTTATAAGAAAATCATTTCACTTCAAAAAGTAAAGTAGTGCTAGCCCCAAATAAAACTTACTACCACAGGGAAGCTGAGCACAACTTTGCTGCTGCGTGAGCCATCCAAGCAGAGCTGCTTTTCGAGCAGAAGGTGCCACTCCAGCCAAGCTTCCCGGCGCCCACCAGTCCCGGGGGAAGCCTTCCCTTTACAAACGAGCAGAGAGACTCTACTTAGAAACATTCGCACAGCCCCACATGCGGGGGAATCAAGACAGGTCTGTATTTCATGCTGGAGAGTGAAAAGCAAATAAATAAAACTCCCCGTCACGGCAACAGGCCAGCTCGACTGTGGGAGTAGACGTCAAAAACATGCCTGGGTTCTGCGGAAGCTTCTGGAACAAATTCAGAATCCTATGTACTCAGCTGGCCCCAGCCTGGGCCGAAGAGGGGTATTACTATTACCTAAATTAATCTCTCACTTTCTTATTATATTGATCTCCTTCACCTTCCACATTTGTTTGGCATATGTACTTACCAGGTGACTGCTGAACAAATAATTTGATAATGTTGTAAAATAATGCTTTGGCCTGACTTAAAATGGAAACACTTATACCATTCCCACTGATGCCAGATGGTGTTAGCCCAACTACTGTGCTGCTGTCTCGAAAACACGTGGAGTTGACAGAAACTTCAACAGCAAGCCCAGATGAGCCCAAGCTCCCAGGCCTTTTTTGCATACACACACTGTGGCGGGGCTTAATTTAGAACTGCCATGGAAACCACCATGAGGTATGTATGTCTATGAGATTGTTTGCAGAAAGGTTTAACTGGATGTGGTACCAGCATCCCATCCACTGAAGTCCTGGACTAAAATGAAGAAAGTGAGCTGAGCACCAGAGGTAATTTCTTTCTGCTGCCTGGCTGCAGGTACAACGTGACCAGCCTATCATGCTTTCCCAGATGGGATGGGATGGATCCCCTCAAACTGTGAGCCAAAACAAATTCTTTCTTTTTTAAATATTTATTTATTATTTATACAACATTCTGCCTGTACACCAGATCTTACTATAGACGGTTATGAGCCACCATGTGTTTGTTGGGAATTGAACTCAGGACCTTTGGAAGAGCAGCAAGTGTTCTTAACCTCTGAGCCATCTCTCCAAATTCTTTCTTTCTTAAGTTAGCTTTGTCATGTGTTTTACTTACAACAATGGGAAAAGGAACTAATACACCCACTCTTCCCTTCTGCTGCTTGGCCTTGCCACAAAGTTCATGAGTGTCTGTCTATGTGGTGGGCATCCAGGTGTGGTAGATCTGATGTTAGGAACTTCTGTGTCTCCACCTCTAAAACAGAGATGAAGAACTCTGGACATGGTCCAGACACTTCTGGGTACAAGTGCCTGTGTTTCCTCCCAACCCAGGGCCTTGCAACTTGAAGTCCTCTGCGATGTGTGATTTATTTCCCTGCCTGTTTTTCTCCTGACTTTATCCTTCCATCTTTTTCATTCTCTTCTTCCTATACTAGGCCAGATTTATTAAACTACTTAATTATAATCTAGCCTTCTCCTGGAAGCCTCGGCCTCCACAGTGGATATGTGTAAGACATTGCAAGCTGTGTGCAGTAAGCTACCATGTTCAGTGGAATCCTGTAACTCCCCAACCCAAAGGCTCACAGCTCAGGGCAACCAGAGGGGTGATGCAGGCCAGGGTGCAGGCTTCAGCCTACCCCTGCTAGATCTGCTTTATACCACAAGCAACCTGACATCAGCTAGGTAGTCCTGAGCTTCATCACTCACCTAGGGCATTGTGAGAACCCCAGAAAACTGGGGTGGATGTGAGAAAAGAGGTTTCACTCCAGGCCTCAATGCAATCTCTGAGAAAGATAATCAGTCTGTGGGAGGAGAGCAGAACCAATTGCGGAGTCTTCAAAGACTAATTCATCAAGTATGATGGGCACTGTGGGCCATGTGGGTAGGAGGAAAGGCAGGTGCCTGTCCAGGCCTGCAGAGAACCATACCTCAGCATCCAACAGAGGCCCCAGAGCTTGAGTTGATGAGGCAGGAAATACTGGGGTTGTTTGATGGAGCTCCTGTATTAGTCTGCTTGGGCTGTCATAAAAGAATCCCGTAGAGTAAGTTCTATGACCAACAGGACATTGGTTTCCATAGTTTTTGAGTCTAAAAAGTTAGGATGAAGGTTTATGGCCAATTAACAGTCCCTCTTCCTATCTTGGATACAGCTACAGAGTCAGGGGTTGGTGGGGGGGACGACGAAATCCTGATGTCTTAAATGTTTGTCTATGTTTGAAGTGAAACTTTGTCCTCCATGTGGTGATATTGAAGTGGTTAAACATGTAAGAGAGTGGTCTAGTGAGAGGTGGTTAGGCCATTGGGATGTAGACTATGGTGGTATGAATGAGAATGGTCCCTATCGGTTCATATATTTGAACACTTGGTCAGAAGTTGGTGGAACTGTTTAGGAAGGATTAGGAGGTGTGGCATTGTTGAAGGAGGTGTTCCTATGGACTTTGAGGTTTCAAAAACCAGAGACATTTCCAGTGCCTCTGTCTTTGTGCCTTGTCCTTGAGAATCAAGATGTAAGCTCTCAGCTACTGCCCCAGGGCCAGTCTTGTCTGCCTGTTGTCATGCACCCCACCATAATAGTCTTAGAACTATGAGCCACAGATTAAAGACAACATAAGTTGTCTAAATTGTGGTGCTGACACAGCAATTGAAAAACAACTGAACTACTGCTCTTAGAGGTACTGATGCAGTGCTTCTAGAGTCCTATGTAATTTCTGGAAGAATAAATTGTCCAAGAGAACAAAGTTGGTCTGTCCTCCTGCTGTGCAGATTCCTGTCTCCCAGGTAATCTCTCTCTCTCCTGCATTCACTTTAACCACGATGCTCTCCACCATGATGTACCTTAGCCAGGGGCTCCTCCTCAGAGGCTGCGGCAATGGTTCCACCCAATCTTGGCCTTCCAACCTCCCAAACTATGACCTACTGAAACCACTTTCTCTCTAAAGACCCCAGCCTCAGCTTCAGGTGTTCTGTTACATTCCTAGAAACGTAGCTGTACTAATCCTAATGAATCACGGCTCCACCCTTATGACATCACTAAGACTGAACTGTAGTTTTCCAAATATATTATGATTTTAGGCTTCAACATATGAATTTTTGGTGAGCACAAGCCTATGGCAGGTTCCCAGGACATGGTGCTCCATTTCTTTAATTGGAAAAGGATCAATGATATTTTAGACATTGGTTTGATCATGGTTTGCTTATGGGGCATGTTGAGTGACAGGTCACTAACTGCTTTAGGAGGAGGTTGGGGCCATGAAGGAGGCAGAGCACCTTGCCTTAGCAAAAGCACAGCTGAAGATGCAGACATTATGTGGACAAGATACACTGAGCTCGTGTGTCTGACTTCAGTCTGACAGCTGGGCAGAAAAGAAAAAGGAAGCTCAGCCTCTAATGCCTTAAGATAGCACACTGAATAGGGGAGGGAGGGTAGACCTGGGAGGAGAGGATGGAATATAAAGAATAAAAAGTGAATAAAAAATGTTTTTAAAAAAAGACAGCACATGGATCCGCATGTGTCCTCTCCCTCACACAATGGGGTTAACATGGCAAACAGTGTGCATGGCACCCCAAACCTTTAATTTTCTTCTCCTTCAGTGTGTAGCCACTGGTGAGCAATTTTGGCCCAACATGTGTTTCTTTTGTCGTGTGTTGCCTCATTCAGGCCCGAAGCAATAGAACCAATCCATCATGAATAAAACCTCCAAAGCTACAAGCCAAAAAAATCCTTTTCTCTTTGTAAATTCATAATCTCAGGTATTTGTTCTAGTAACAGAAGTCTGACTAACACAAACCCTAATCCAAAACCAGACAAAGACATTACAAGAAAAGAAAACCACAGACCAATATTCCTCACAGATACAGACACAAAAATCCTTAACAAAATATTATGAAATTGAACCCAGAATTTTTTTAAGGGTCAATACAGCACGTCCCAGTGGATCTGTTCCCAGGAATGCAATATTGTTTTATTATTTCAATATCAATAAGTTAGAATAATCCATCACATTATCAGAATTAATGAGAAAAAAACCCATACAACCACCTCAGGAAATACAAGGACAGCATTTAACAAAATTAAATGTTTCATCATGACACAGATTCTCAGCATAGTGGAAAGAGGAAATGTCCTTGGTCTGACACAGAGAATTAAAAAAAACAACTTCCAGTTAACACCATACAACACAGATGGTTTCTCCTGAAAATGGGCATGTAGCAAGAATGTCCACCCTGACCACTACAATCCACATTTACTGGAAACCACTGTTCACTGGAATGACAGCACCAAGAAAGTGAACTAGAGGCTAAAAAAGACTGGAAAGAACTAAAATGAACCTTTGAGTGACCATCCAGCATCTCTGGATATAAGAGTGCATTGTAAACATAGTTGTATTGCTAGGTACTAATAATAAATAATTAAAAAATACAATTTATTAAAAATTCCATTTGACTACAAAGGTTGAGGGACTACTCACCAGCTGATATATATTCACAGTTCCCTACACATGTGTACATCACACAGACACACACAGACACACACATACATGCACATGTGCCTATCACACACATATATGTACAACCACCCATGCCCATACATTTTAAAGTCCTGTATATGAAATCACATGATGACAAGTGGCAAAAAGCTAGCTTACAGAATAGAAAAGAACATTCTTAGGCCATCTACCTGGTAAGAGTCTAGGATCCAGAATATTGAAAAATCAATCTAACTCCACAGCAGAAATGACCTTCATACACACTGCTCCCACAAACACAAAGGGGCAACAAGCACATGAAAAGAAACACAGCCTCATTAGTGCAACAAACAGCAGCGAGGCAAGATTTCAAACCATAAAGAAAATGGAAGTGACACGAGCTGGTAAGTCTATGAGGAACAAGGACATTGTACACTGCTGGTGGAGGGTGAACCGTATCACCACTCCTGAAAAGAGCTCAGTAGTTCCTGATAAAGCTAAACATGGAGTCATTTTATGACTCAGCAATTCCTGGATGTACACTCAAAAAAATGAAAATAATTATTTTAGCAAAACCCCTGTATAGATGTGCATGGGCACAGTGTTCGTACGACACACAGATAGCTTGTTCGTGGGTGTGATGCTCAGAAGACACAAGCATAGCGCAGAGTTCACAAGACACAAGCATAGGAGTCCATCTCATGGTGTTCACAAGACACAAGCATCGGTGTGAAGTAAAGGGTTTATGTAGTTCGTGCTTCCCAAAGGCAGTCATGGCAGGAGTTCAGAGAGAGGAACCTGGAAGCAAGAGCTCATGCAGAGGCTATGGGGCAGTGCCACTTACTGGCATGCTCCTTGTGCTTTGCTCAGCCTGCTTTCTTATAGAACCCAGGACCACCACCCCTTGGGTGGTCCCACCCACAATGGGCTGGGCTCTCCCAAATCAATCACTAATTAACAAAATGTTCTACAAACCGATGGAGGCATGAATCCCTGGGACAAGATGGAGACCTGGCATGGGATAGGCTCTTGGGAGTGTACGGGGTTGACTCTAGCTGACACTCCTAGCAGCAGGGGATATGGAAGTGGCCACCTTCTACAGTCAGGCATGGCTTCCAGGCATGACCCACAAAACCTACAACCCAAAATTTACCCTGTCAACAAATGCGCAGGGATAAAGATGGAGCAGAGATTGAGGGACTGGTGAACCAATGACTGGCTCAACTTGAGGCCCACCCCATGGGAGAGAGCCAACCCCTGACACTATTACTAATACTCTATAATAGCCTAATAATATACTAAATAATATACTACTAATAATATACTAAAAATATTCTAAGAATCCTATGCTTGCAGACAGAAGCCTAGCATAACTGGCCTCTGAGAGACTCCACCAAGCAGTGGATGTAAACAGATGCTGAGACCCACAGCCAAACATTACATGGAGCTCGGGGAGTCTTGTGGAAGAGTAGGGGGAAAGGAAAGGGTGACCCAGTGGAGACAAGAACTCCGAAGAAGACCAACAGAGTCAACTAACCTAAGTCCATGGGGGCTCACAGAAATGGAACCACCAACCAAAGAGCATGCATGGACTGGACCTAGGCCCCCTACACACAGATGTAGCTGATGGGTAGCTCAGGCTTCCTGTGGCTCCCCTAGCAATTGGAGCAGAGCTGTTTCTGACACGGACTCTGTCGCCTGCTTTTGGATCACTTTCCCCTAATTGGGCTGCCTTGTCCGTTGGTGGGGGAGTAGTTCTCCCTTTTTCTGAGGGCGGGGGCGGGGGCGGGATTGGTAAAGAGGCTGAAAGGGTGTGATCAGGAGGAGAGAAGGGAGGGGCCTTCAATCGGAATGTAAAGTGAAAAATAGAAACATCAATTAAAAAGAAAGGAGTAATAGGCCACACACAGATGTACAACTGGTTTTCAAGACAGCTCGCTACTGTCTTCACTGCAGAAGGAAAAAGCTCTTCCAATGATAGTACGTGAACACCAGATTGCCTATATTGGTAAATAAAAATAAACCTTGTTCCCTTTCAGAAAGAGAAAACTGTAATAGTTCCCAAGACAATCAGGGACAAACATCGCCATGATTTTGGGGAGGTGGGTAGGGACAAAGCTTTCTTGGAACACACACACACACACACACACACACACACACACACACACACACACGGAAGAGGAAAAGAAAAGAAAAAGAAAACATCTTGTAAAAAGATATACAAGAAAAATCTCCAAAAAGGCCATTGAAAGAAAAATTCAGCTCATCAGAATGAAAAGAATAGATTCCCTATAGCCTAGCTGGGTTCCACTTCTGGGCTCCAGAAGTCTGGCTCCTGTAAAAGCTGCAGTCAGCTCCTTTCTGTCACAGGGAGTGACAGGGTGGACAGGCTCTGAGAAATTGGTGTAGCTCCAATCAAGAGCTTCTCCATCTAACAAAAAAGCCCAGACTTGTAAAGTCACTTCTTCAGATACCTCTGGGCCATGGTTTTCTCTTCATTCCCTCAAGCTCCAAATTTCCAGGAACTTAAGGCATTAAGAATCAGGTTTTGAGCACCATGGTACAACTGACAGTTCTCACAGACCTCCAAATACCCAGGCTTGAGGAGTGGTTTACACTGAAGACACTGAAGCCCTTCAGTGTAAGCAATATTTATTCATGGAACTTGCTATATGGACCAAGCTGGCTTTATGGCAATCCTCCTGCCTCAGCCATGAGCACTAAGATCAACAAGCTAGGCATGAACAACCACCTGCAGCATAACTTTGGATCAGTAGCTCACAACAAAGCCCTCGAGTATAATGTTTCAGAAGAACCCTGAAGAATGGGACCATGTCTTCTGAAGATGAGTATATCAAGGCCCCTGGCATTCTTGACCTGACCCTTGTGCACTGATGTCAAACCTAGATCTCCAGAACACTCAAGTCCAGTGCTCCCACCTTATTCTCAGGCCCAGTCCTAGGAGAACAGGGGACCAACCACTGACTGCTTCATCAGCATTAGGGAGAGGCCAGTCTGTGCGGAAATAACCTTCACTGAATCTACAGAATGACGAGGGAGTCAGCCAGGCATTTTTGCTTATGTCGGCATAACGTTGTAAGGGGCCAGCAAAAATCAGAGCGACTAACTTCAACATGTGAGGGCAGGAAAGAGTGAGCCACAAGGTCATGAGAGTAGAGTTAGACATTGAGAACCCAGGTGAAACAAACAAGCAAAAAGACAAAACAAAACAAAAAAGAAACAAAACAACCAAATTACAACAACAAAACAAAACCCAGAAAACCAAATAGGGCTAATGGTGCAGGTTGTAAAACAGGCAATGGAAAGGCACAGGTACCCCCACCCTACCCTAGAAGCTCTTGGGCTAGCCTAGCCTACCTGGTGAGTTCCAGGCTAGTGAGAGACCTTGTGTCAAAAACAAGATGGACAGCATCTGAGAAATGACAGCCAAGGACACACACACACACACACACGCAGAACCAAAACCCCCAAACCTGATGAACTATATCCCTGCAGTCAGTGTCCTTATTTCCGTTTGGTATCTAGTGATTTAAAGAGTCCCCAAGTTGAGCTCTGGGTTTTCTGAGGTGTGTTTGTTTCACCTTCTCTTGCTCACACTTTCCTGAGCCATCTCCTTGGCTCACACACATTGAGGTTAGTGGCTCTGGTTTTTTGATGGCCCCTTACTAAGTACAGCGTTAGGCAGACATAGGCAAAATCGCCCAGCACCTCTGGTTTTCTGTGCCGGCTCATACACAGGTACAGGTCACATGCTGGATAGCAAAGCACCAGAAGGCAGGAAAGGGCTGGTGAAAGGCAGAAGACAGGAGGCTAAAACACTGCGTGAAGCTTAGGACACAAGAGAGCTGGAGAGATGTACAGGGACACAAGGCTGCGGCGGCTGCTGTGTCAGGCTTTCGGAGCTGCATCAAGCATGCAGACCTTCACGGTGTATGGTGTACTTCAGTCTTTCAAAGGTGTGTTTGCCTGCATCCTTCTTCTACAACTTCAGTTATATTGTGTATAATGTGCCACGAATAGGCAAATCAAGAGTAGTTGCTGAACATGGTGCACACACCTATAATTTGAGACAGAGATGGGGGTTGGGAAGTGGGAGTTCAAGGTCATCCATGGCTACATAGCAAGTTCATGGCCAGTCTAGGCTACATAACAGTCTGCCTCAAAATAAAAACGAAAAGCCCAGGGCTGGAGAGATGGCTCAGTGCCTAAGACCACTGCTGTTCTTTCAGAGGAGCTGGGCTCAATTTCTAGCACCCATATGGTGGCTCCCAACAGTCCAAAAGCCGAGTTCCTGGGGATCCTGTGTACCCTTCTGGCCTCAAAGCATGTAAACTAACAACAGCTAAGAACTAAAATGAAGCCTGTTGTAGAATTCTTGCTTAGCAGAAATTCAAGATTCCATGCCAGCATTTCATAAACTGTGTAAGATGATGCACACCTGAGACTCCAGCACACAGGAGTTGGAAGCAGGAAGATCAAAAGTTCAAGGCCATCCTCTGCTGCAGGGCAAATTCATGGCCAGACTGGAATACATGACACCTAGTAGTCATAAAACAATAATAGTAAATAATAAAATTTAAATAAACAAAAACCTTTAAAAGAGACTCCAATGATATGTTTAAGGCATTTCCCCTGGAGACAAGGAAAACTTTTCTTTAAATACCCTTGGCTAACCTCTCTCTCTTCTAATCCCCTCTCTCCCTGTGGAGCAATTGCAGCCTGAGAGACTCACACTGTATGAAAATCAAAGTGATGTGAATTTATAAACTCACAGATGGCCGCGGGAACGGATGGACTGGAGTCTGAATCTGCAGTCAGATGGGGGTTTAAGTTGGTCACAGCTGGCCACCACTGGAAACAACTGCTTCCTTTCACAGCCTCTATTGGGTAGAATGTAGTGTGGGTGATCGGGCATTCAGAGTCACTTCCAAAACCTTCCTGAAGGGAAGATCTGCAATACATCATTTTTTAAGGCAGAAACCACGTTGATGAGAATTTCTTGTTTTTTTCAAGTCCTGTCTTAGTAATGTGTTGCCTTTTGAATAAATAAATAAATTAAGCCAGGATTTTAAAAGTACATATTATTAGTCCTGTGGGTGGTATAATAGATACCTGAGAGACCAAAAGTGCTTGCTCAGTACGCAGGGGCTCCTTTGCTTTCCTGTGGACTGGAAGGCTGTGTTCAGATTCACTGATGGCTAAGCTTGACAGGTTCAGGATCACTCAAGAGACATCTGAGTAGTTTTTGAGGGTGGTTCTAGAGAGGTTTAACTGAGGAGGGAACATTTGTTCTAAACATGAGCAGCACATTTTGGTGAATTGGGGTCCTGGAATGGATGAAAAGGAGAAAGTGAGCTGACTGCTCAAATTCTTTTCTCTCTCCTTCCTCACTCTGGATGCACTGTGTCCAGCTGCCTCGTGCTCACCACACCATGCCATGCTGCCAACCTGTCCTGCTATGATGGACTGTACTCTCCAACTGTGAACTAAAATAAATCTTCCCTTAAGTTACTTTTATGGGATTATCTTGTCATCGTAATAAGAAAAGCAAAGAATACAATGACATCAACCACTGAGTGAAGGTGACTGCTTCAAAGAAGGCAGGGTGTACCCTTCCCCTTGACTCACTGGGTGTCTAGTAAGGAGATGCCCAGAAAGGGTACTAGCTAGGTCACAAGGCAGCAAGCCTCGAGTCCTGGGGATGACGGGAGTGATGGCCTTTCAGGTGGGTCATTCATCAATGCGGAATGCTTTTAGGAAGCACAAGTTATGTTCAGAATGAGGCCTGTTTAGCAGGGCATCCTACTTATTCAACTTTTGATTTTGTTGTTTAGTACTAAGGGTTGAACTTTAAGACCCTGAACATTCTAGGGAACTGCTCTATCGCTGAGTCATCTCAGCTCAAGCACAGTGTCCTAGGTACATTAAGTGCAAGCATGGTATGTGTGTGACACAAACCAGCACAGCTGTGGAAGTACCCTGCAATTTGAACCATGGGTTCAGAGCTACAGGGCTGGGAACATCCCAGTGCAGTGCTGGAAAGTATTCAGCACGGCGCATGGGCAGAAGCCTGCAAGATCTGTAACACAGCCATCCACGGGGCCCACGGGACTTCACCAGCCTCAAGCCTCATTGATGGAGAGAACACTTTTCCAGTTTCTTCCCTGCTTGGTGTGCAGGCCAGAGTTCTTGGGGGCTGTGGGTTGCTCCCACGTGGAAAGTCCCAAGGCCGCTGCAGGATGTCCTCCCCACTGCCCCATCCTGTCCTTATCACAGCTGCAGGCAGCCTGGGCCACATTCCTCCCTCCTGAGTCATTGTTGCGGGCCCAGGCTTCTTACAAACCAGGCCACCGCCTGCTCAATCTATGCCTTGTCCTTTTCTTCTCCACACGTTACCAACTTCTTTTTAATTGCTGTAGGAAATTACTATCATCCAAGGAAAGTTCTCTGTTTCTTTTGTCTTTTCTGTGTCCTCAAAAATCTAGCCTATGCCATCCCTGCTTCTGATTATAATATGACAATACATTTCTTTTTACTTACATCCCCCTGAATACGCCAACACCATTTTGACGAAGCAAGAGCCTACTCTGGTTTCTTCAGTCCAGTTCCCATCATCTTTCTGGTGCACTTCTGACCCAAATGCTTATCAGTGTCTTGCATTCTTGACCATCCTTCTCCTGCATTCTACCACTGTTACATCTTCATCCTGTTCCCTTTAGAGATAAGGTCGAGACTCAGGCTGGCTTGAATTTTCTGTATTGCTCAGGTTAGCCTCAAACTCATAATCCTCCTGCCCCAACCTCCCAAGTGCTGGGATTACAGGTGTGTGTCACCATGACCAGCTACCTTGACCATCATTTAAACTCTCATATGGCAGGGTATGGCTTGACATTCCACAAGGATGGATAAAGAAATGAAATAAGACTGGGTAATGAGGTAAGTCATGGCTCAGCAGATAAGGGCACCTGATGCATGAACATGAAGAATAGAGTTCAAATACCCAGCACCCGTGAAAAAGGCCAGGTGTGACTCCTTGTACCTGTAATCCCATCACTTGTAGGGGTAGAGACAGGAAGATCACTGTGGTTCAGTAGCCAGCCTAGATCTAGCTTCAGTAAGAGATCCAGACTCAAGGTCTGGTCCTATGTGGTTCTGGGGCATGAGCCCGGGGTTTTTGTGCATGCTAAGCAAGCACTCTGCCAGCCGAGCTACATCTCAACACTTCCGTGGGGGTTTTCTTTGTCTCCTTCTTTTGTGTTTTGAGACTGTGTCTCATGGAGTATACTGGTCTCACACCAGTATATAGCTGAGGATAACATTCAACTCCTGATCCTCCTGCCTCATTCCATGTGCTGGGACAAAAGCCATGCTCCACCACAACTGGGAAACATTTTCAGACATTTTCTGCTGCACTCAGAGTCCACAGGGAGTCAGTCTCTTAGACCGCAAGGGTCTCACCCTGGTGAGCAAGACAGCTATGAAGTAGAGATCCATGGAAGGATGGCCAGGCAGAGAAAAGGAAAGCCTTCTAGAGAGGCAACTGCTGAACTGGGTGCTGAGGGATGATTGGCTGCTCCAGGTAAGAGGGACAGAGAATGAGTTTGCCATGATATGGGAAAAGGATTGTGACATTGGATACAACTTATTTCAGGAGACACCAGACCAGAGATGTCATTGGGACTTAGGCGCTCTGAGAACAGGGAGATGAGCATGCAAAGCCGCAAGTCTTCATCAGGATCTGCTCTGCAGAAGAGATGAGGATAGTGAGGTAGGAGCCAGCATGCTTCCCCTCCCCCAACAACTCTCCCTTCCCAGAGGCCTCAGCATAGGCTTGGGCCACAACTCTCCTGCAGCGTGGGTCTCCAAGACTGCTTCCTTCATGGTTAATAATGAAACAAGAATGTTGTTCTGTAAGCACTGGGGAGACAGCATGTGACCTGCGCAAAAAAAAGCAACCAGCCCACCAGGAGGTAGTGGCGTAAGCCTTTAATCCCAGCGCTCAGGAGGTGGAGGCAGGCAGATCTCTGTGAGTTCATGGCCAGCCTGGCCTACAGACTGAGTTCCAGGACAGCCAGGGCTACACAGTGAAATCCTGTCTCAAACAAACAAACTAAAAGGGCAACCAACAGACCCCACTGGTTACCAAGTACAGAAGGGAGCTGGGTTCTTCTTTGAGGAAGAGACTGAATACCAAGGGACACTGGATACTTACAACAGTATGGCCTTAAAAGCTCATCTTCTGGTCCTTTCTGATTGTGTGTGTTAGCCTGTGTGTTTGGATGTGTGTATGAGGAGAGAGAGAGAGAGAGAGAGAGAGAGAGAGAGAGAGAGAGAGAGAGAGAGAGAGAGAGAGAGAGAGTAGGACAGAGTTTGATGTCAGGTCCTTCCTCTATCATTCTACACCTTATTTTTGAGACAGAGTCTCTCACTGAAGCTCCCTAATTCTGCTAGATTGGTTGGCCTGAAAGCCCTAGTGATTGCCCTGCCTCTGCCTCCCCAGCAGCAGGCACATGTGTGCCCTGCCACTCTTTGGGTGGGTGCTAAGGCACAAACTCAGGATCTCATGCCTGTGTGGTAAGCACTTTACTAAGCCATCTCCCAGCCCTTCCATTTCCCATTACTTTGATTTAGAAGGCAAAACAAAACTTAGCATTTTTTCGGATGACAATGGGTCAGCAAATCTTCAGAAATGAAAAGAAGCTCACTGCCTCTTGTTCCCAGCTCTGGCCTGCCAAGCTCATCAACCCAAATTCAGTTCCATTAGATTCAATGTCTCCTAAAGGAACAAAGCAACCACCTAAGGAAATTTCACAACTGACAAAGACATCTAGTATCTTCACTCCCACAATTGGTTTTCTATTACTCTGAAATTTCACAAAGGACATACGATGTGTGAAACTCACCATGAGGCCTGGTGATGCCAGTGAAAAGTGGGCTTAATTCAAGTGTCTCCCAATCCTCCCTTCCAAGAAGGTATATTGGTCAGGGTTCCTCTGGGAAGCAGCAGGAAGGACTTACATCACTGTGAGGTACTGGGACCCTCATTCTTTTTCTTTTTCGTCTCTTAGGCCTTCAGTAGATTCGTAATCCCACCTGTATGTTGGTGACCAACAGACTTTACTCAAGCTCCTCTGCTTTAAACATTAATTTAATCTCAAAAGTGCCCCTGAAGAAACATGCGCACATTTGGCCAAATTCCTGGGTGCCATCACAGAATGCAGTGTGGGTCATGCATTGCAGGATGGGTTGGGTGTGCTTACCTATGTGGAGGCCGGGCCTGCTCCTTGCCCTCTTCAGGTAGCTCCAGGCAAATCTAAGAGGAAGCAGGGGCTGAGGTGTCCTGAGGGTCGGCAGAGAGCTCTGCTTACAGCCCTTGCTGCTCCCCAGGAGCTGTGCTGTGTTACCCTTAAACTTTGGGTTCCCTAGACCTGAGGTGAACACTCTGCAGGGTGGTTTTAAGCATGAGACACACTATAAGAATAGATGTTTTGCCTTCTCCTAGGAGTGGCCATTGTCCCATCAGTAATGGCTGAAAGTCTCTGACTCAGGGACAGAGGGGGCAGGCCCATGTACTGATGGAAGAGGTGAGCTCATAGAATGAAGCACTAGAAGGGTACTATACCAGCTACATGAGCCCGAGTTCCAGGACAAAGCATCGGTAGTCTTTTAATCTTGAGCCAAAACACATTTCTCTTCCTCCCTTTCCAAATATTTAAGTTTCCCTTCTCTGCCACCCCCCAACCCCAAATAAATCCATTTCCTCCCTAGGACTTACCTATGACTCACTTGGCATGAGCCAATTTGTATTTTCTTAATTTTTAACCATAAAATGGCATTCATAATGATCTGTTGCTGCTGCTATATCAGAATATCACATACTAAGTAAATTACAAACAGAAGTTCATTGTACTCCTGCTTCTGGAGGCTGAAAGGGCAAGAGCAAGGCTTGAGCACCTGAAGAGGTGCCCTAAGGCTGAGCTGCACCATGGTGGAAGGGTCACGGTGAGAAAGCAGTGCTGGATCCTAGGGGATCCAGCTCACAACCTCCCTACCTCTTTCCTGGAGGCCTCAGGCAGGCTCAGACCATGTTTCCTGTGTGGATGACCCAACGTCCCTGACACTGCTTCCTTCGCAGAAAGGCAGTTGAATGCACACAGCACAGTTTCTCTACAAAACTTACCAGACAGTCAACCAAGAAGTGTGGACAACTGTATGAGCGGAATCTCTTGAGGCATCGTTTTCAAGGTCTGGTATTGTGTTTGGAGAGACTTTTTCTTTGACAAGACCAGAAGCCCTCCTCTTTATCTGCAGTTACCAGTTTCCTCCCCACTTGTTATTAGGAGAGATATCAGTCGCCAAGGTCTTGACTGGATGGCTGCAAAAGCCCTTCAGTATTCCACACTGCGCAACTCTAGGCTGTGCCATCCCACGTGCATGATGGAAAGAGCCAAGACGTCAAGCCACCAGGCTGGTGGATGTGACTCATCTTCCTGAGCCCGGTGAGGAGAGCTGTGTTTGGTGTACACTGTGCACCTGTCAGCGGCCAGCATCCTGTAAGCCAGGAAAACACTAACTCTTCCAGGAAGGGCTTTGTCTGCAGTTGGAACCGAAGCCACTGAGTCATGGAAGAATCCCAGGTGGGCCCGGGAGTCCTGTGTTTACAGGAGGAAGGATTCCCTGCCTCCACCCTACCTAGTCATCAACACAAGTGGACGACTAGGCCTCATATTTGTTTGCTTTTAAGGCTTTACGGTCTGCTCTCCATGGGGAACAGACAGTGGTAGGATACACAAGGAATTCCAAAGACATGAAGAACAAAGGATGGGGAGGAGATCCAGCAGGCACTTTGCTGGGCTCCTTGATCTTAACTCTGCAGGAGCTTGTTCATCAGGGTCTCGGCTCTCCCCCCTACTACACCTCACTCCCTCCTGGTTTCAGTCATAGATCACCTTTCTTTCTTCTCTCCTTTCTTTCTTCTCTCCCTGCCCTCCCCCCCCTTAAAGACAGGATCTCATGTAGCCACGGCTGGCCCCAAACTCACTATGTACTTGAGGCTGACTTTAGATTTCTGGGTTTCCTGCCTCTACCTCCCAAATGCTGGGATTATAGGCGAGTGCCACCAGCAGTCATTCTCTGTAGCTCTGGAGATTGAATCCAGGCTTCGAGCACACACTCTGCCAACCAAGCTACGTCCTCAGCCTTTTTGTTTATTTGGCTACTCAATCTACATCTTCCTTTGACCCATATAAAGAGAACTGGCTTGTTAAAACACACAGAATAAAGTGGACTACACGCCTAAGATAAGCAGTAAGAACAACTGACAGAAATCCAAGACAAGCACAAGGAAATCTCTGTCACGGGATGTTCAGTAGCTGCCCACAGGCTGTAAATTTCCATCCAAGATGAATGAGAAAAACAGTCAAGCAGGAGGTTCGGATCGGGAAAGACCCACCTTTCTTGTGCAGACTGTGGGCTGTGGCACATCCCAGCCAGACCTCCAGAGGCCGAATGTAATGTTCTGAGCTTTCTCAGTTAGACTCTAATCCTGCTTGTTGAGTTTATCAGGACATGCATTTCATGAAGGATTAATCATTTAAGACTGAACTGGAGACTGGCTTAGACTACAGGGTTGGTTAGTTGTACAAGTGGAACAAAATGTAACTCAAGCCCAGGTCTGAGTGCTGACCCAAAAAAATCTCACCTTGTGGAGCAGTAGTCCTGGGAGGCTTCTGCAACACGTGCAATAGGTGTCTGTGCTGGGTAGTTTTATGTCAGCTTGACACATTCTAGAGTTATCTGAAAGGAGAGATACTCAGCTAAGGACATGCCTCCATAAGATCCACTTTAAGGCATTTTCTTAATTAGCAGTAGATGGGGCGGGGGAGGCCCAGCCCATCATAGGTGGTGCCATCCTGGGGCTGGTGGTCCTGGGTTTTATAAGGCAGGCTGAGCAAGCCATGGGGAGCAAGCCAGTCAGCAGCATCCCTCCATGGTTTCTTTATCAGTTTCTGCCTCCAGGTTCCTGTCCTGACGTCCCTCAGTGATGGACCATTACCTCTAAGTGTAAGCTGAAACAAACCCCTTCCTTTCCAAATTGCTCTGGTCATGGTCACCACAGCCACAGTAACGCTAACATCTTAAGTTTCTGTCACTGTGACAAAACGCCATGACCAAAGAGCAAGTTGGGGAGGAAAGGATTTACTTGGCTTACACTTCCATATTGCTGTTCTTTATAAAGGCAGTCAGGACAGGAACTCAGGGCAGGAACCTGGAGGCAGGAACTGAGGCAGAGGCCATGGCGGGGTGCTGCTTACTGGCTTGCTTCCCATGGCCTGCTCAGCATGTTTTCTTTTTCTTCTATTTTTTAATTTATTATTTATTACAATTTATTCACTTAGTATCCCGGCTGTGGCCCCCTCCCTCATCTCCCAATCCCACACTCCCTCTTCTCCCCTATGCCCCTCCCCTAGATCACTGATAGGTGAGGTCCTCTTCCCCTTTTTTATAGAAGCCAGGACCACTAGCCTGGGGAAAGGTTCCACCCACCATGGGCTGGGCCTCCCCCCACAGATCACTAATTAAGAAAATGACCTATAGCCAAATCTTATGGACAAATTTCCTCAACTGAGGCTCTTTCCCCTCTGATGACTCCAGCTTGTGTCAAGCTGACACAAAACCAGCCTACACACCTAACTACGACAGTATCTTTGTAGGGCTGTGTCTCCTCCCCACCCAGGTCCTTCTTTAGTAAGCACAAGCCCAGCTTAAGTTCAGTGACAGCAGTTTCTTTCATCCCAACAGCTTGCCTGAGCTTAGCACTTCTGCTGTTTGCAGGGTGAATGCTGGTGAGTGTGGCCTGGGGTTTTTCAGTGTGGAATATTACAAGGGCCCTTTGCAGCAAGCCAGCCCAGGCCTTGGAGACTTATTTCTCTTGGAAACAAATGCAAAGAAACTGTTAGAGATAAAGATATGTTGCTGATCTTTCTCAAGAAAAAAGCCCCTTCAGAGACAATGGCAGACACTGAAAATGATGTTTTGTCTATATCAGTTTCTGTCATACTCCTTGCTAGGTTGTTTGGGAAGTTCCATAGAGACAGAGCAGCTGGATTTAGGCTGACAGATTCCAGACCTCCCCCATGTGTTTGTCAGGAGTGTGATTGACCAATAGCACTACCCCCAAAAGGCTTCTACATTGAAGGCTTGGTCCCACTTGGGCTCATTTGAGAGGTGACTGAATTGTGAGTGTGCCAACTTTCTCAAGTTTTCTTGTCACAGCAACAGAAAGTTGACCAACAGAGTTCTCTGACTCCAGGACAACATGGCCAAGATGACCTTAATTCAGAGCACCTAATGCTTCTTTCTTCCTAACCTACTCTTGTGTGAGAAGCTTCAGAAATTGAGTAATTTCTCTATTTAACTGTTAGTAATAAAAATACCATGTAATTGTTAAGTTTATTATGGAGAATTACAGGGTAGAATAGCATAATGAACTTCCGTGTACTCAGCACACAACAGTTGACTCGTGGCCAATCTTGTTTCAACACTACTTCCATCCGTTTCCTCTCTCCCACATCATCCTAAAACAAATCCCAGATATCATATCACTCTGCCCATAAATGTTTCAGCCTTTGTCTCTAAAAAATAAACCCTTTCCTTTAACATTATGATACCAGCATTCTGACTAAAAGTAGTCATAAAACTATTCTTAAATTCCTTCACACATCAAAATCTATCAAGTTTAGAATTGTATCAGCAACATTTTAAGCTATTTGTTTGAACCAGGATCCAAATAAGGCTCACATATTTTTCTCAGATGCGAACATATACTGGAAATAACAATGACCACCTCATGTAAATGATGTCTCATGTAAAGACATCATTTGTGACCTCTCCATAGAGCACCTGTCCTGTCTGATGACGGGTCAAGTCCTATGACCTCTTCCGAGGAGGCATGGGTTCAGAAAACAGTGATATCTAGTAGGTGCCATCAACAGTTACAAAGCACATTTGAAGCCTGGGTGGGTACATGCTTTAAGTTGGGAGACATGGCATAGGTCTATCAATGTGAAGTAATGTTTGAGCATTTGGTGCCCAGCGGTGGCTGGCAGTCTTGGAAGGTTGTTGAGTTATTCCATGTGGTAGAGCCTCTCTGGAGAAAGCCTCTCCTGAGGCAGGCCTTAAAGTGGTACAGTCTGGCCTTACTTCTTGTCTGTTCTCTGCTCTCAGGCTCCTGCTTTATACCTTCCCCATAGCAATAGACATATATTTGTCAGGCATTTGGTCATGGCAAGAAAAGTAATGGCAGTTCAAGGTCTTCCTCACCTCAGCTCTGCAAGATAGATCTCTAATATTCTGGTCACTCTAAGGTACACCTCATGGCTCTTCTCTTATAGTAAAGACGTGTAGCAAGGATTAGGACTCATGTCAGAGCAGCCTGGATATCAGTGTGACCTTAAGAAGACAATGCAATATTTTAGAAAGACTTCTAATATTTTTATACATATGAGAGTTTACTTGTGTGTATGTGCACAGCCAGTGATGTCAGAAGAGGGTACCATGTCAGACATAGTTGTGAGTCACTATGTGAGTGCTGGGAACCAAACCTCGGTCCCCTGCAAAAGCAACAAGTGATCTTAACTGCTGGGCCTCCAAAATCTGTTTTCTTTGACCTAGCTAATTACTTTTCCTTTTAAAAGCTGAATTTATTCTTTGAGCTCTGAAGGCCAATGTCTAAATTCACCAACCATGTGACAGAGACAAATAAGTCACCAGCAGGACATGCTGTGTCCGATAAAGGCATCAAATGTTTCAAAACTTCCTGACAGCACAGTAGAAACCATAGGAAGCTTCCAATCCAGGGAAAGGCCAGCAGGCTTGAGGCTGCAGAACAATCCTGGCCTGTGTGTCTTCGCTGCACATTCGTTGAAAATATTGAATGGGAGTTCACAACTTGCAAGCAAAATTCAGGGACTTGCTTGAGTTAACTTAAATGCGCAATTTTACTGTGTTTTCTTATCAAACAATTTTTACTTGAGGCAACAATTGACGAATGATTTAATTCAACTAGGAAGTTCACACATGGGGGAAAAATACCCAAAAATCCTCAGGGTAAAGCCAGACATTCTTTCTAAGGTGCAGAGCCGACAATTTCGGACTGACAGCAGAAATGTTTGTTTCTATGAAGAAAGTCACAAGCGCAGTGTGGTCTGAGGCCACTCGCACTCCCTCTCCACTTCCAGTCTCAGGGAACAATGCTTGTGGCCTTCCTCAGGGCCAGGTAGCCTGTGACCACGTCGGATGGCAGCCTGCGGATGTAGGAAAACTCTTCAATGGTGCTGAACCGCAGCTTGCTCTGAGGGTCTGTGTAGTTGGCCTGGGTGAAAAGAGGGAAGGACGGAAAGCTGTTGGTGGAGATATTTTAAGTACAAACTTTAATCTTTTTCTACTTTATTCAAAGTACAATACATCTTCATTATGTTTCGCTGTCACCAAGAACACTAAATTGCTCCCTTTGGCAAAGACTCATTCACCTCTCCAGATTTGAGAAACACTCCAAGGGACAGGCTTGAGGAAGAAGAGACAGCCCCACCAGATCCTGGGTCACTCCTTATTGGCATCTTGGGGGCTGCAAACTGCAGATCCAAAACTGGTTTCTTTCTTTTTTTTAATGTAATTTATTTATTTTTATATTAATCACAGGTTAGGTACTTTGCATCCCAGGTGTAGGCCCCACCCTCATTCCCTCCCATTTTCCCCATCCCTCCCTCATCTCCTCCCCTCCCCCTCCAAGTCCATGGACGGGGAGGACCTCCTCCCCTTCCATCCGATCCCACAAAACTGGTTTCATAATGGTCACTTGTCCCTACCTTCGAACTCCCACCTCTGCAGAGACTCATGACTGGTCAGAGTGTGGAGAACAAGTGGTTGTTGAGTCTTTAGCCCTAAGCGGACCATGTCTCGCCCTTCTAAGGCTCAAGGACATGGGCAGAGAGATGTAAGAGCCAGGAATGGGAAGGAACACTGTCAGACAGTCTCCTATGAGTTAACATTTCCTTTGATGATGGCAACATAGAAAAAGGCCTGATTTGAAAAACAGTAACAAAGCTGTTTTGGTGAACCTGTGGCCGGCTGTGCAGCAGTTAAGTTAGCTATGTGGCAGGGTCGAGCCTCCCTCAGGTTAGCAGCACTATTTTGGCACATGGACTTGGCTTGGATTATCCAGCTCTACGTATGAACCTAGGTGTGGCGTCAGTGCGGCTCCATCTGTGGCAGCCTCATTCCTACCACCAAACTGTGCTGGGCTGGCCACCCGAGTCACAACTCACTGCCAAGAAGGCTGCTGTGCAAACAATTTGGAATACGGAGATTTTGTAGCACAGACAAAGTGGTCACCAACAAAAGTGGGAACAGAGCGGACCCAGGAGCCAACATGCAGCACTCTGAATAGAAAGGAGCATGCCAAGTAATATCCCTGAGCCAGATGAGCAACTATTCCAGCCTCCAGACTGGAGGACAAACAGACTGCCTGTCCATAGGGACTTGCCCAACAGCTTTACCCCTGCCTCCAACTTTTAGATGATAGACAGTGATCACAGTCCCCCATAACCTCCAGAGTCACAACATGGAGCACAGCTTCATAAAGAGGGCCTTCCTCCTGTGCCCAACCAAGATGAACTGTACTGCCACCTAAACAGACAAGACTAAAACACGCCATAGAGAAGGAAAGTTCCCAACTCCTACCTCAAAGCCTTTTGCTTCCCCCAGGAAAGGCACTGTTAGGTGGGGATCCTTCCAGACTTTTAAAATTTATACCCTCACTATACAACAAGCCAAGAAGAGAAATTGGTGTGTGTATGTGTATGTCTTTATCAGTCTACATCATCTGGCATCTCTTAAGTCAGGAAGGTGCCCTGGAACTCCAACCATGTTGCTTCACATGGACCTGGAGGTTCATAGCAGGGACACATCTCAGCAACATACCTTCATGGGACCCCAAAACTTTGTAATAATCTCTCAGAAACATTCCTGCCTAAGTTCCATGCACAGCCTATTTCTCCAGGGAGCTGCATAAAAGGCATACTGCCAGGTCATAGGGTTTTGTTTTGATTTGATTTGTTTTAAGGAGAAAGTGCCAAATTGTCATTCAAGGGAGCTGCGTCAATGCCCTTCCTACCCCCAAACAGCAGTGAATAAACATACTTAAAAAAAAATATATATATATATATATAGGCTGAAATGCACAACCAAAAACCATCGGTCCTTCCAGAAAAGACATGATGGTCTTTTCTGAGGTTGAAAGTCTGTCATCTATATTTCCTCTTCTGCTGCCTACCTCCTCCTGGCTTCTTTTAAAGGACTGTCTGTCGGTGATTTGGTAGTAGGGTTCTTAGTATGTTCTGAAGACCTTATATGCAGAGTTTAGATAACCTATGTATGTGTGGCAAGGCAAGGAATCTGATGACTCCACGGAGGCCTGAAGTAATGTTTTTACAAAATGATGCTGTGCCCCTTCACAGGTGAAAGGTGCTGTACCAACCAACAGCTGCTGGTTCAGGCTGAGGAGAAGGTGGGCACACCAAGGGGCTAGCTTCCACGCCTGTTTATAACCCACGACTGCCAGCTGCTCGAAATGGCTCAGGGCATAACAGTAACTGGGGCCACCCCAGCTCTCCTGCCTCAGACAACCACTGACATGAGTGAAGCACATAGCACAATAGACAAGAGGCAGCAAAGGACCAATGACCAAGAAACAGTAGTTAGAGATGCAATTCAGGAAACAATTCTAGTAAAAAGCTGTGGGTCAGCTTGCTAGGTGCATATACACAAACCCTGTAAAGAAAAGCCAGCAATAGAATAAACAAAAAAATTCTTTAAAAATTTTGTTTCTCTAAAAATTAAAGCAAGACTAATAATAGTTTATTTTGTGTTATCTTACAAGTAAGCCTACCAACAAAGAACAGAAGAATGCACTGTAAGGGGATTAGTTAGCACAAGAGCTTCACATTGCAGACAAGCAAGACAGTACTAAAATAAACTCACACTATGGGAAGATTAGCATTGGGACTATGAGGGCAACCATTCAGCTTTGAAATAAAAACAGGAGGCATGAATAAAAATTGAAATGTCTAGTTAGCCAGGTACCCTAATGAGGAAAGCACATGACACAGCTCCACAGCAGAGCATCCTATAAAGTACTGGACCAGCAGCCGGCTGTAGTGGCTTGAGTATTTAATCCCAGCATGTATGAGGCTGAGGCAGGGGGATTGCGTGTGCTCAGGAGTTCAAGACAAGCTAGAGATGTCACAGGAAGACTATCCATCTCAAAACAAAACAATAAAAACCTATGACAAAGTTGTCAAAACAAAGAAAATTTGAGAAACTGCCACAGTCAAGAATGGTAAAGAGTTACATTTATTATGTATGTAATTTTCTGTCTGCATGTACACTTGCATGCCAGAGAAGGGCACTGGATCTCATTAGAGATGGTTATGAGCCACCATGTGGTTACTGGGAATTGAACTCAGGACCGCTGGAAGAGCAGACAGTGCTCTTAACCTCTGAGCCATCCCTCGGTTACTGTAAAGAGTTGTGACAACTAAATATGATATGGCATCCTAGACAGGACAGGACACCAGGCTTGGCCAAATTTACTGTTCTCTCTCTCTCCTGTTTTGGACCTGCCCTTCTCTCTCCCTCTCTGTTGGTGGTACTAGGGTTCAAATCACCCTAAGCACAGGAGGCAAAGCTATGTCACTGGACTATACCTGGTCCCAAATGAAGACAATTGAAATAAACTGTGGTAACAATGCCATCTCTACTGGTTCGGCAATCAGAGCAAATGCACCACAGTCATTACTAGAATGAGCTAAATCTGGAATCTATGAGAACCACCACAGAACAGCCTCTCAGTTTTACTGTAACCTAAAACTGTTCCAAAGGGTTTAAAGGTGCCCAATTAGACCAACAGAAGTCCAAAACAAGGGATAAAGGCGCACAGAGGGAACAGAGAAAACAGCTGATGAGGAGGTCGATTAAATTCCCCCACCCTAATGGTCACTGAAATGTGCGCCACGTGACGCTATCATGTGCAGCCAGACTATGAGGCGGGTACAAAGCAAGACCCTCTCTACAAGAAACTCATTCTAGATACAAAGCAGACTAAGGCAAAAACAAACAAACAAACAAACAAACAAACAAAAACACAGGGCAGATAGGTCGTGCAAACTTGCACAAAAAGAAAGCTGGGATGGTGTTCTAGTTCATGCTGCGGTGCTACTCAAAAATACCTGGGTGCTTTGGGAAGAAATGAAGCTTCTGGTGCTGGAGAGGTGGCTCAGTGGCTAGGAGCACCGGCTGGATACCCCAGCCCCAGGATAACTTCAGGATATACCAGGGACACAACACACAGCCTGAACACTTTCACGCATAAAGTGTGTGTGTGTGCCTGTGCATGTGTGTGTTCTAAAGAAGAGGCTTAGTTAGCTCTCATTGTTGGCATCCTGGTGAGGGCCCCACTTGGCTGTATGTGAAGAGAACAGGCCAAGCACAGGAAAGCACGTGTGTAAACAAAGAATGAGGAAAAACAGGCTCTTTTCATGACAGCCCTCTCTTGCAGAAACTAGTCCACTCCTATGGAATCTGACCGATATGTGACCCATTTTAAAGACACATCATTAATTCATCAGGCCAACCTCTTCCTGGCTCAACACTACCATACAGAGGCCCATGTCCACAGCAAATGAGCCTTAAGGAAAACAAACACTTTAACCCAAACATGTAGCGGTATGATTTCAGCAGAAGCATACACCAGAACAGTGAGAAGAACTAGTTGAGGGAGGAGATTACTCGATAACAGAAGAAATTCTCCAAGTGTAATGTATAGAATTAATTTGGCCAGTGTGTGACACACGGGAGTCAGTTACCCTCATTAAACTGCAAAGCACTTAGAGGATGCACAGGTGAATTTCAGAGTTGCATGCTTCACTGCTTCTATTATTAGCAGAAAAGGGCGTGTTTCAAAGTTACCACAGATGAGGAGGGAGGAAGCTGAGTTGGAGTCTCTCAGCAGGCTCTGCACCTAGAGTGGGTGCAGGCTCTCTCTGCCTGAGTATCAGCGCTTGCTGGATCCCACACCTCCAGCTCCAGAAGCATGGAGGGGCCGCTACGGGCAGAGGAAGACAGAAGACCAGATCCACACAGTCCCTCATGGACAGAGGGCTCCAGCACCTTTAGATTCGTCAGTTACACATATGGCTTCATTTGGGAAAAGGCTTATAAGTGTGTGTGTGTTCTGATTTAAAGAGCTACTCTGTGCTGGATCTAGGGCACTCTGCGGGCATGCCAGGCAGGGCTCTACCACTACGGCCCAGAATATTTTCTTTAAACTACCATCAATTGTGTAACACACTTTAAAACCTTACGAGTTAAAACAGAAATGGATATTTCATTCATGTTGTCTCACAGAGTATCAGGAAAAAAAAAAAAAGAAGTGAAAATCCTGTGTCTTGCTTTCTGGAGTGATGGCCCTTCCAGGCTACCCACACACTCGGGTCACAGCATGAACTCCAGGCAGGATCTTCGGTTTAGAGCGACATAGCTGTGAAATCTTCTATTTAATGCTAATGTAGACAGATGTAATTATACTCACCAGAAGGCCTGAAACATCAGAATACTTCTTAGCTGGCTTAAAGGATGGAGGAGCATCAATACTAAAGTCTAAAAAGAAGAAAAGAAGATGACCAAATAACCTTCAAACTACCCTAATTCCCCCTCCTTTATTCTAAGCTAACATATGATAACAGTTCCTTGGTCCGTTGTGGTTACACCTACAGAAGCCTCTGGGGATTAGTCAGAGAAATAAGGGAGATGGCTCAAAAATGACACAGTATGTCACAGACTAAGTGCACCCTCAGCTAGGGTCTTGCCCTGCCACAAGTGACCCGAGTGGAACTGCCAGGTCCGTCTACCCAAAGGCTATTTTACAGCCTCCAGCTAAGATGGGCTGACAGTGATGAAAGGCCACACAGCCACTAACTGGCTCTGCACACCCAGACTCAGGCAGTCCACACCCAGATGACTAACTTGTCACCATGTGAGTCACCCCCATGAAAGATGCACAGCAAGACAGGAGGTGGAGAGATTTTGGAACCTCAAGTTTCCAGTGCAGCAGACCATCTAACGGCTTTTGCCCAGGGCAAGACATGCTACCGTAGGAGGCATTTGCTCACTGAGTGAGAGAGAGGGTGGCTGGAGACCTTCCCAGTCTCACATTACAGGTGGCCTATGTTGCTTGTGAAAACAAATTTAAAGAGTAGATTTTTAAATGAGAAGCCTAATAAAAACATGGGCATTATCACAGTAGGACCTACTTCTCCAGACTGAAATTTTAAAATAATGACACTAAAAACCACACACCCGTGACAGCACAAACAAACAGACTCAGTGAAAAGGGAATACATGCATAATATCCCTGGATGGGTGCCACTGTGTGGTTCTCAGGCTACGAACGTTTTCCCCCCTGAAATAACACAAACATGAGCAAATAACGTAGGCTTGTTGTGAGGAAGTTCCTGTCTGCATTACAAACACATGGAAGGCTCTAGACAGCTCACAGTTAGGATCATTCAGTTGCCATGGCAACGCCCTTTCAGCAGCAAGGATCTGTTTGAGGTTCTTCCAGGTTCTATTCTTCTTGCCAGCTACTGCGCCACCGTGGCCAGAATGCTGTTCAAATTAAAGAGGGTTAGAAGACACAAGTCAGTGGAAGATGTCCTTGGAGAATCTTGACACCATGCCCCTTAGAACTGTCAGGCACTTCTCAGTCTATCAGCAACTATTTGTCACCTTACGCTTTCATCTTTGTTTAAAAGAACATAGTTTTTAACTATTCATGGTTATATACCTATAATCCCGGCACTCAGAAGGTAGAGGCAGGAAAATTTGGGGGTTCAAGGCCAGCCTCAGTTACAAATGAGTTTGAGGCTAGCCTAGGCTCCACGAGACCCTTTCTCAAACAAAACAAAACAAAATTCTAAAATAAGCAAGCAAACAAAAACATCAGTTTGGGGGCTTTCCAAACCCACAAGTTTCCTGGTGATGGAACAGAATAAATGGCTATTTTTCAGGATGCACACAGGAAAATAAATTCTTTACTGGGTCCATCCTAGTTGAATTCACTTATGACCTCATCCCTTTAAAATAAATTTACCACAAAGTTGGATTTAATCTGGAGACCACGTCTCTAAACCCCCTCTGAGGGTGTGTCACTGCCTCATAATCACTAGTGTCCTGGAACGCTGAAATAAGCTTCAATCATGGTATGGCAAGCCTTCTGGAAATTTCTTTTTGTGCTATAACGATTAAAAACATGAAATGGAAAAGACTACTGACATATCTGCAGACCCTGGTTACAATGGATTGCCAAAACTCACTAATAACAAAATAGCCCTTTAAAGTTATAATTTGGGACACTGTAGCTGATTACTCAATACACAGCTCTCATGAATGAAAGGTATTCAAAGGAGTGGTGAGGAGTGCTCCCATTTTAGTTATCTACTTCAAGCTTCTTTAAAATTATTTAAGGGCAATAAAAAGCAGAGGGGAACAATCATAGAAAATCTCTGTCCTCTGGAGATTTCTGAAAAAGCCTGGCACACTGAGACATCACAAAAGGCCTTTCCTGTCCATTCCCATAGCCACCCCTCACCCCCGACTATCTCCAACAGCACATGGGAGAGGGTGATGAATGGGATTGAGGGAGAAGGGGATCCCAGAGGCACCTCAGGCCCAGCTTGATTGGAGGCTGCGGTGCAGTTGTTTACCCCTGTATTTGTGTAACACCTTATATGCTTACCACAAAGTTGGGATCCTTAAATGGCAGCGGTTTGGCAGCTTTTTCCACAGGTCCTGAGCTAAACTCGGAGGATGCCATTTTATTCTCACTCATGGCTTCAATGCTGACACCCTTAAAACAGGGGGAAAAAAATCTTTTAAGCCAGGTGGGTTTCACATCTTTGTTTGTTTGTTTGTAGACAGGGTTTCTCTGTGTAGCATTGACTGTCCTGGACTCTCTTTATAGACCAGGCTAAGCTTGAATTTACAGAGGTCTGCCTGCCTCTGCCTCCCTGAGTGCTGGGATTAGGGGTGCACCACCGAGCCTGACACGGCTTCCTTACTTTTACTGTCAAGAAGACAGACATGCAAGTGCATAGGGCTCCAGAAGGTAGCCTTAAGATTCTGGACCTTAACGGTCCTAATTTGATCAGAAAACCCAGGCTGGAGTTAAGTTTGGCATTTTGAGAAAAAGGAGGAAGCTAGAGCGATGTGGGTCAGCGGGCAGCTAGAGTGCTATGTCCAGTCAAGCAGCTGATCTGCTTTAAACCAAACCTTTATGCTAACACCTCCCAGAGAAAAGAAGAAAAGTTGTCTGACTTGTGAATCAGTTCCAAGACAAACACTCTAGGAACAGAGGCGGTGTCGTCATAGGTCAAAATGCATCATACCTGTCAGGTATAGGTTTCATGTGTCTCTCAATATTGACACTGTGCATCCAAATCCTTTCCAAGACATAGTACACTCCCAATGTTCCAGAACACTCTCTTGCCCCTTCCAGCCCCAAGGGCAACTGCTGTTCTGATTTTTCTACATTACTTTCCCCTCTTCCAGGACATCTTACAAGCGAAGTGTGACGCTGTGTGGCACGTGGCTTGCGCCTGGCCTCTTCAGGTCAGAATGGCGCCTTGATGCGATTACATGGCTCAGTAGTTTGTTTCACCCATTCTCCTATTTCTCAGCGGGGTGGAATTCACTGCATGGATGTGTTCAAACCTATTTATCCATCTCCCTGTCGAACACGTGGCTTATTTTCACCATTCAATTTTAAGCAGAGCTGCCATGCCATACACATCCACATGCAGCCACACAATTAAGTAAAGCTGTTGGTTAGTTTTTAGTCAACTCGACACAAATCACCTGGGAATGAGGGAATGACAATGAAGACTGTCTTAACCAGAGTGGCCTCTGACCTTGTCTGTGAGTAACTGTCTTGATTGATGATTGATGTGAGAGTAGTCTACTGTGGGTAGCACCATCCCTAAGCAGGCAGGCCTGGGCTGAGCAAGCAGAGCAAGCCAGAGGGAAAGAAAGCTGACAAGCAGCAATCCTCCACAGTTCTCCCATTAGGTTCCTGGCTTCTCTCAATGATGGGCTATGACTGGAAGTGAGAGATGAAATCATCCTCCCCCACCCTGAGTGACTTTTGTCATAGTGTCCATCACAGGGAACTGCCCAGCTAGTCCAGGCATGATGATGCATGCCTTTAAATATCAGCCTTTGGGAAGACACAGGCAGACAAAAATCTCTGTGAGTTTGAGGCCAGCCTGGTCGCCTTAACAAGTCTGATATGTAAGCTACATAGGGAGACCCTGTCTCAAACAAAACAACCCCCAAAATAAAGAAATCAAACTAGAACAACTGTCATGTTTTCATTTCTGTTGGGTGTGTACCTAGGAGTGAAGTGACTGTGTTCCTGAGAAAGTACGTATTTAACCTATAAGGTGTGTGTTGTATGTGTGTGTGTCCTCTCCGTGGGATTTATGGCAGCAACAGAAATAGGAAGACAGGGCCATTCACTGTCACAATAATTCTCAGAAAGGTCTCTCCTCAAACTCCTCTCCGGGGTCTCTGCATTGGCCTGGGCTCCTCAATGGAGACAGCCATCCCTGTCATCCTCCATCATTTCAGTCTTCCCAGCATTATGCAAAACCTTAAGCCTTAAGAAACTCACACTGAAATCTGGCTTGAATTTCTTTATTCACTTGTGGGTGTGTGCCAGGTGCACATGTACTGCTGCAGTTTCACCTTTCCTTCCTGAGCCATCTCACTGGCCCTGAATCCATGTTTTAAGAGGCTGTGATCCAAGGGCAAAAGGAGAAAAGCAGCTTCTAATTAGAAGGCTACTAGAGGCTCTCAGGAGACCAGCCAGTGTTCGGAGGAGAGAGGTCACCCGGGACAAATATGCTGAACTGCTAAGGAAGCAAAGAGATGCGTAAAGGAAAAGAAAGAAGACTACGACTGTGACAGGAGAACTTTGGACTGAGTGTGGTCGACTCCAGCCCCCACCCTCCAGGTGCTGGCAGGTGGAGTCTCTAGAGGGCCCTGTGGAAAGCACTCAATTCAGCAAGTCAGTGTGGACGGGCAGGCATACAGCTGTAGCGGGGAGAGGCCACCCCACCAAACCAAGCGCTTCTGGTCAGGGAGATGGGGGCCAGAAGCTTGCTGCTCCAGGCAGCAGCCTAGGAAAGAGTGCAGAAGGAATGAAGGTCTGTGAGTTGGCCCAATGGTGAAGCACTTACTTTGTATCACAGAAAAGCGACCGCTTCTCCAACAGTGGAGGCTTCTCTGCCATCTCTAGCCAGACGAACCCCAGGGAGGTCATACTGGTTTCAGCTTGCCCTTCCTCTTCACCCCCACTCCCATGTTACCCCACCCTTGTCCTCTGTTTCTCTCATTCAGTCCCCCTGAGACTCTGGTGTCAGTGCTGAGTCAGAAAGACAGGAAGGCCTTCAGTCAGAGGGAAAATCAAGTCTGCTGTAATAAAAATAAGATATAAGACGATCTACTGTTTCCATATTGTGAAAGTACCATTAACACTAAGAGACTTTATGAGGTGGAATATCCAGCCCTGAGACATGAAAGGCCCAGTGACGAGATGAGGAAGTAACCCCTGGAGCTAAGGGCTATGCCCTCTTTGCATTTCTAAAGGAGATGGTTTAAGTCCCAGGATAGAGAAATTGGCCTTGCTGTATCACACTGGATTCACCAAGGCCTGGGCCCCACCCACTTCTGCTGAACTGTAGAAGCCAACCAATGACTTCTGCCAATAGCAGCCCTCACCACTGGGATTCAGACTTCAGGACAACCTTGTCTTCCCTCTGGGGGCTTTTTAAAAGAAAGAAGGCAGCAGTTTTTGTCAACACTTAGGAATCAAAGACAGCAACATCTAGAGGTAATCTTGACTAAGAAACCAAGCCTGGGCTACACAGTGAATTCCAGCCAGCACGGGCTACATAGCAAGCCTCTGTTTCAAAGTGACCCACAAAGAGCAGAACATGGTAAAGCAGGTATTTAATCTCAGCACTGGGAGGCAGAGGCAGGTGGATCTCTGTGAGTTCAAGGCCAGCCTGGGGTACATACCACAAGTTCCAGGTCCAACAGGAGCTACAATGTTGAGAGTTTTTATCAAAAAGCAAACAAAAGACCTAAAAAGAAACAAAAATCTCATCTTTCTGTAGTGACTATGTTGCTTGGTCTAGGCATAAGTGAACATTAAGTTACAGTGTGGACAGACTATAGGAGAATATACACAATGCTGCTCATGAAGACTCCAATCAAGAGCATACAAGGGCTCTTTTTGGTGGCGCCTCCTAGGTAGGTGTCATGATAAAGATGAAGATCTTTCTAGCCACTGGCTGCCAGAAACTCATTGAAATGGACAATGAATGCAAGTTTCGTACATTCTATGAGAACCGCATGGCCACAGAAGCAGCTGCCAATGCTCTGGGTGAAGAGTGGAAGGGTTATGTGGTCTGGATCAGTGGTGGGAAGGCCAAACAAGGTTTTCCCATGAAGCAAGGCACTCCTTCCCACGGCAGGGAGCACTTGCTGTCGAGTAAGGGGCATTCTCATTGTAGACCAAGGAGAACTGGAGAGAGGAAGCAGAAGTCTGTTTGTAGATGCATTGTGGATGCCAGTCTGAGTGTTCTCAACTTCGTTAGTGTTAAAAAAGAAAGAAAGAACGAACGAAAGAAAGAAAGAAAGAAAGAAAGAAAGAAAGAAAGAAAGAAAGAAAGAAAGAAAGAAAGAAAGAAAGGAGAGAAGGATATTCCTGGGCTGACAGACACTACTGTGCCTCGTCAGCTGGGACCTAAAAGACCTAGCACAATTCAAAAGTATTTCAGTCTCTCTAAGGAAGATGGTGTCTGCCAATATGTTGTAAGAAAGCACTTAAAGAGAGTAAGAAGACCAGGACCAAAGCACCCAAGACACAGCATCTTGTTACTCCAAGTGTCCTTCAACACAAACACAGATCTATTGTTCTAAAGAAACAATGTACTAAGAAAAACAAAAAGGAGGCAACAGAATACACTAAACTTTTGGCCAAGAGAATGAAGAAGGCCAAAGAAAAGTGCCAGGAACAGAACACCAAGAAACATAGGTTGTCTTTCTGAGAGCTTCTACTTCTGAGTCCAGTGAAAAATAAGTCTTTAAGAGGAACAAATAAATGACCAGACCTTGGGAAAGAAAAAAAAAGGAGTATTCAAGGGAGCTGGGCATGATAGTGCATGCCTGTAATCTCAACATCCAGGAGTCCAAAACAGGAGACCCAGAAGAAAATTGAGGCCAATTTGAGATACATAGTGAGCTTCTAAGCTAGCCTGAGAAACACAATGAAATCCTGTTTCAAAAAACAAACAAAAACCACCATGCATGGTAACACACACTGCACGTGGAAGGCAGAGGCAGGCAGATCTGTTTGAGACCAGAGTGAGTTCCAGGACAACCAGGACATCAGAGAAACCCTCTTTCAATAAACCAAGAGTACATACAGAAGAAATTGGTCCGTTTTTTTTTTTAAATTTAGTTCTATGAACTGATAAGCCAGGATCATGATTTCAAGACCAGCCTGCCTTAATTTGTGTGTCTGTGTGTCTCAAAGAAACAAAAATCACTATTTTACAAGAGGCAGACAATGACATCAGTATTTGCATGAATTACTAAATGGGAGACAAGAATGCGTTCTTATTACATTTTAAAACAAAGCTAACTGAGGTAAGAGATGGCAGAAGACAGGTTACCTCTGACAGGGAGGGAAGAGCACAGTGACAGAATTGCAAGGCTGAGGCATGAGAACAAGATCAGGAGGGATTTCTGGACCACTCGGATCGCTGTCTTATCTGGATACTATCCACAGTTTGTGTGTTTCACTGAATGCAAACATATCAACCCAATAAAATGCTAAGTATGAGTGGGAGCGCCAATTACCAACAAAGTCCCTGAGCGAACGCGCCACACAAGCTGAGGAGCTTAACCATCTTTAAACCGCACAAGAACCCAACCAAGCCACTCCTGGTCCTGGTGTGCCAACACGCTGTCCTCAGCACTTTAGTCACTCTTCAACCTCTTTTTGTATTTTGTTTGTTGTTTATCGAGACCAAACTTGGTGTCCTGGAACTCGCTCTATAGACCAGGCTGGCCCCAAATTCGCAGAGATGCGTCATCCTCTTCCTCCCAAGTGCTGGGATTAAGGGCGTGCACCATCATTGCCCGGCTTGACCTTAACGCCCTTTAACTCCAGATTAAACACGTTAGAAGAATGAAGGAACCCACTGGCATCAATCATTGTATCCCTCCACGTCGTACACCGGGGCGACTGCTCAGACTCCCTCCAGGTGTCTGCTACGAATGGTCAGTAAACTTCCCACGCAGAAACATACAGAAAACAAGTCCTGGCAGAACTGGGCGGCCCTTCTACCAAATCAATTACAACCTCCCACATTACTATATGACGCGGGTGACCTTTTAACCAAAACCACAGGTCCAACCTATGACTCAAAAATACTAATTTCCAGCAGAAACCAGGACACGCCTCTCGGAACGCCGAAGCGCCCCTCCCCGCCTTGCGCGGCCACTGCGCATGCTCCTCGCGCAGTGAGGCCCCTCCCCGCGCAAGCTTTCCGGGCCACTCTCGCGCCTGCGCACGCGCTCTCTGCCTCGGCCGGTGCGTACAGCGTACCTGACCGAAGCCGGACAGCTTTTTCTTCTTACTAACGCCATACCCCCCTCCGCTGCCGTTGTGGGAAGGGCTGGCCGGCCTCTTCTTGCTGTTTCTAGCTATGGCGGGGGTAGAATTGGCAGCCACGATTGGAATTTGAGCCGCCATCCTGGCCGCAGTCCGCCTGTCGCTCCCCGCCCCCACCCCGCCCAAGGCGAGCCTAGGACTTCCGGCTGGATGTTACTTCCGTGTTGATGCTCGGAAACTCCGCGAACCTCCTGGAGCTTAACGGACTCCTCCTCTTAGGAGGCGGGTGTCTCTTCCGGGTCGGAAGGCGTTGGGGTTGGTGGCTCGTGCTGGGATTGTGAGTTTCGGCCTGGGGCACGTGCCTGGAAGAGCCCCAGTGAGCATCTGATCTTTTAGTAACTATTAATTTTGGTTTTTTCAGACAGGGTCTCTGGCTGCCTTGCAGCTCACTATGTAGACCAAGCTGACCTCAAACTCATGTAAACCGAGGTTGTCTTTGAATTCCACCCCCCCCCCCACCTCCACGTCCCAAATGCCAGGATTACAGGCAGGTGCCCACCTCAATGTCTGTAAGAATAAAGTTAAATATCAGTGCACTAGCAGATTGCCAAACTACTTGCTTGTTCTTCCAACTGGGTTGAAGCTTATGTATCAGCACTGCACAACAGACTAGGAAGGTAGGCTGTTCTTCGGTCTTTTAGGAGTCCAAGTCTGCTTGTTGCCTTGCGACCGATAGACCTCCGCTCTCCTCACCAAGAGCATACCAACTGACAAACGTTTACTTATAGCTGTCAGGGAGGTCACAGATCTAAGCCAATTCATGAATCTTGATGCCCCACACCTTTTGTGTGTGTGTGTGTGTGTTTGCCTCGTACTACACTATTTCTCCAGAGACTTTATGACATTATCTAACTTAATAGTTTCTAGTTAGGCGATACATGTCTTTTGGCTAGGATATAATAATACCTCTGTAAGGTGACAGCCGGTTGTGTCTTTCAAGTGGGGATAAATACATCTGTCCCCATTTACAGTGACTTGCAAGGCATTGGTGCATCATAATTATGTTTGGGCGAAGTAAACATAAAAGGGTGAATCTCAACAAGTTAGTAGCTATATAAATACGGATATTTATAACAGGCTGTAGACTGATACAGAGGAGAGGGAACAGACAAGGATTGAGCAATATTGTTACTGACGCCTCTTCCAGTATGGAAGTGTTATTTCCCCGCGCCAGATCTCCTCCCCTCTCCTCCCTTCCCCTCCCTTACTCCTTGTCTCAAGGATTCACGCCTCCAACCAGCAATCACTCAAGCAAAGCTCTTATTCCAGCTACCCCTTCAGCTGAATTTTCATCTGCACTGTTCCTACCCCACTGATTCAGTCTTCCATGTGATCCCTGTGATAGTCTCTAAATGGAAGTCTGAGTTACCATCGTTTCGTAATCCGTTCTTGTCTTCAAGACCCTGTCTCCCATTGGCTGCTAGAATGGGCTTTTAAATCTGACAGTAGCATTTAACCTTCTCATGTACAAAACCCATTTATCCTCTAGATAAAAACCATGGAACTTTTTAGTTTGGCACATTAAGTTCTTAATAACTTAGGCTTACCCTTTTTCTTTTTTTTT
>CM053764.1:18546822-18563997 GCA_028658305.1 Pachyuromys duprasi | reverse complement strand
GATCCCAGTTAAGCCTTAAAGACTACAAGTAAATAACATACTTGTTTAGCTATTTCATAGTTCTGAGACATAGTGTGCCTGATTTCTTGTCTCAGAAAAGCTCAGGAAATACAGTCGATATTTAGGATCAGGCTGTTGCTGGATAGAAGACAAGCTGTAATGTGCATGAAGTATGCAAATCATAGCTTGCCATGTAAAACATGGCTGATAAAGGGCTCTTCAGTGATGGGAAGAGACCTTGAAACTCCTTAAGCCAAGATGCTGAGAAAGCTCTCTTAGCGACCATGATCTTTTGCTCCTTGGTCCATCATGATATGTGAACATGTGTGGAGCTCCAAACCATGCATCCAAGCACAGCCTCCTCTTGACCACCCAACAAGATCCTGAGTGGCCTTGAAAAGGGTACAAGCCTATTTGAGGACACTGAGGTCCTCAGTACCTACAGTAGGTTCTCGAAGTGTAAACCAACAACCTGGACAACCCTTCTTCCTCATTTCTACCTCCTTGCTCAGTGTAGAAGAGGGCTGTCCTCCCCAGTCCAGGTTGCCACCTGTAGAATAGGTTTCAATCCAAAGGCAGCCAGAGACAAACTTGAGGGAGGGGTAGGGAACTCCAGTTTTGTTTGTGCTGGGAAAGAAAAGAGTGGGTCCAAGAGGAGAGTGTTATTTGCAGTGCTGGGAAGTTGACGTCATTTCCATCCCTTAGGTCCAATTTTCAGAGAAAATACAGAGAGGAGGAAACACACCATGTACTAAGTGAAGAAGCCACTCTTTAAGGTATTGTGAGGGATGGCCTCCTGAGAGTGTGCCTGGGCCCAGCTCATTCCAGGATACCCTTTATAGCCACTACAATGTGAAAGGTCAGATATTCTCCAGATGCACAGCTGCCAAGAGGTCACATCCAAAGACCTTCTGGGTCTCTGTGATCCATCTGGAATACAGACACAGCTTTATTCCCGGGAGACAGAGGCAAGCAGATCTGAGCTCAAGGACAGCCAGGGATAGAGCAAGTTTCAGGTAAAGAAAAGCTTGGGTCCAATGCACACCTTTAATCCTAGCAACTCAGGAGATAGAGGCATGAAGGTCCCTGAGTTCTAGTCAGTGCTGTTCAGTCAGTTCAGCTGAATCAGTGAGCTGAGAGGCCATGCAGTGGAGCTGAGTTCATGGCCGTTCAGTTTGTAGAATTCAGAGGCAGTTTTACCAGGAGAGTTTTACAGAGACAGGTGAAGATAGAACAAATCAGAGAATGAGCCAGAAGATTAGATGAGATTGCTAGAGTTAATTTGAGCCAGGACAGCTGAGTTGAATCAGCAGCCAGAGTTCAGAAAGAGCTAGAAAGGGTGAGCTTATTCAGCAGTAAATGTCAGAGGCTGAAAACATCCTAGGCCAACATTAGATTGTACGAAGGCTTCCAGAACTAGACCTAGACTAGCAGATGGAGGCAGTAAGCATCAGAGACAGTTACATCAGGTGAATAAAAGTAACTTTTACATCCTCATGCAAAATTTGATCCCCAAAGGCTGTTGCTTTACAAAGTCTGAAGAAAGAAAAATAGATTTTATAGACCATTTTACTTACTGGGATGACTTCTTAAATGTTACGTAAATACCAATTTAGCATTACAAATATAGCCTCAAAAGGGCTGACTAAAGGCTTCCCAAATAGTGGGCTTCTTATCTTTCATTGTGAGAGGTGGGGTCCTGCTAGCAGAGTGGCATTTCCCTGGCCCTTAGTACCCATCCCTTTGACTCTACCTCTGGGCACTGGTCTTCCCAGATGCTCCACCCATCACTTAGCATAAGCTGTTATTTTTACACATAACTTTTTAGGCATACCATAAAGAAAGAAACTGATGATTACTGTAATTCTCCCCTCCCTGAGGATCTCTCAGTTTTGCTCTTCCCAAACCTCAAACTTGATAATCTTCAACTGTGACGTGCTCGCCTGCTTAAATTATCAGCCTGCTTCATTTCCCCTGTGTCATTTTCCTAACTGCTGCTATGCTGCTCGTTTTCGTTTGTTTATGCCTAACACTCGGTTTCTGTCATGGTATAAACACACTGAGACAGGACCAGGATAGGTCTTGGGAACTTTTGCTTACGGGAAAAGTTGCTTATGGAATTAACAGAGATAAAGACTTGTTTAGTAAACTTGGGGGGGGGGGGACTCCCAAAGGCTGAGAGACCAAGGCCTCTTCCAAGACATCTTTTATTCAACCCTCAGTAGACATTCCTGCTCCTGCTCTTCAGTAGCTGAGCCAAGAGGTACAGCTCCCATAATGCTCCAGCCTAGGGTCACTAGGAGCAGGGCAAGGGAGGGCATGACTAAGGACAGAGATTCTTTCTGGTCAAAGAAACAATATGAAACAGGTTGGCAGCAGTCCTCTTCCTGGGCACAGCCCTAGGCAGAACCCAGATTTGGTGGAACAAAGATCATCCTGTTCTCTGCCTTGCCCAAAGGAGCCTGCTGCAGTTTGGAAGAGGCAAAACCTCAACAGGCTGATGTTCATTTGCTTGCTTGCTTGCTTGCTTTGTTTTTAATCCTTCATCCGAGAAAGAATCAACCTGGGATGACCCAGGTCCTGACTCTTCATCTTTGTTTTGTAAATCTCACCAAGAGCACTTGATCTCTGAACAACTACTGAACCCTGTCTATGGGGTTTCCGCAGGCTAAGCCCCACCCGGGGCCTGGATCCATTGCCTTGACTTGATGCCAGTTCCTGGACTCATGTGGCTAATATTTCTGACTTATTCCCTCACCCCACATTCAACAACCCCCAGCCTTGCCATGGGACTCTTGGAAATTTATGTTTGTGTTCTCTGGCTGCTCATACTACGCCTCTGAACTTGAGGAGGAGTGCAGATGTTTAGTGTGAGCTACCTGGCCTTTGGATTCTGTTGGAACATGAGCGTGTGCTTTTTTCCCTCGTGCTACACAGCCTTGCATTCAGATGCAGTTTGGGTGCTAGCCTCCTGGTTTTCCATTTCTGCCTTTGAAGACCGATGTTTCCCTCAGCACACACACATCAACAGAATTTATGCCTTTAAAATACTGTGGGCTGAAGCCACAAGCCACAGTGGGCACTAGAAGTGTGTCTAAAATGGTCACAGGTATCCATGAGTAAGACACTATGAAGGACAGGGATCATGAAACCAAAGGCACATGGCCAAATGCCTTTGGGGAAATTTTAGCTTGCCTGATGAAGAACTGTGTTTAGGTAAGTTTTGTACCCTGCTTTTGCCTAGGGTTGGAATGGGGAGAAACAAGGGCTTCAGTTTCTTTATCTCCATAAGGAAAAACTGTTTTGTTTTTTTGACAGGGAGGGAGGGAGAGAAAATTCATGCACATGCCAATGTTTTCCTCAACCATTCTTCACCTTACTATTTTTAACGTTTTATGTGTGTGTGTGTTGCGGGGAGTGGATGCCATAGTGCATGTGTGGAAATCAGAGGTCAACCTAAGGCTGTCAGACATGGTGGCCAGCATGTCCAATCTACTTTGCTGGCTTCCCACCTTACTTTTAGACTCTAAGTGAACATGGAGCTCACTGATTCTGTGAGATGGGCAGGCCAGCAAACTCCTGGGGTCCACCTGTTCTGCGTCCCATGGCACTGGTGTTACAAATGCATACTGCCTCGCCTGTTTGTTTTAATTTACTTACTTACTGATTTTTTTAACAGGGTTTCTCTGTGTAGTCCTGGCTGTCCTGGACATACTTTGTAGACTAGGCTGGACCTGAACTCACAGAGATCCACCTGCCTCTGCCTCCCCGAGTGCTTAATTTTTATTTTTATAAGGGTTTGTCTGCATGTATATCTGTGCCTACAGAGGCCAGAAGAAGGCATCAGATCTCCTGGGACTGGAGTTACAGATGGTTGTGAGCTGCCATGTGGGTCCTGGGAATCGAACCTGGGTCCTCTGGAAGAGCAGGCAGAGCTCTTAACCACTTTCCAGCCCTGTTACCTGTTTTTCCACATGGGTCTTCAGGTTTGTGAAGCAAGAGCCTTGCTGACTGAGCCCCCAGGGAAGGTTTCTCCTACAGCATGCCTCACAGAACACCTCCAAATTGTATGTAGATAAGCAGGTGAGTTTTTACAAAATAAATATACTCTGTAATCCAGTTTAAGAACTAGAAGATTGGTTTTCTGGCCACTTTGGCGTTGGTGGCAGAAGGAAGATGAGGAAGGGACTATCATCATTTTCAACATCAAAGTGTTGTAACAAGATGTACACGTTGAGCCACTACCGTGGCTCTAAGGCCCCGGTTCTCAAGCTCCCTCATGCTGCAACCCTTTAATACAGTTCCTCATGTTGTGCTGCCTTCCAACCATAGAACTGTTTTTGTTGCTACTTCATAACTGTAAGTTTGCTACTGTTGTGAATTGTACTGTAAATATCTGTGCTTTCTGATGGTCTTCGGTGACCCCTGTGAAAGGGTCAACCACGACCCTTAGGTTGAGGACTGCTGCTCCAGGCCTGCCATCTTCAGAAGCCGAGTCAGATCAGCTGCCCTGCCAAGTTCTAGAGAAGGTGCAACTGGAGTGCCCTGACGGAGAAATAAATCACACCACACGAGGACAGCCCCGTGACACCTAAAATTGTCCACCACAGACACAGACTGCGTGAATGAGTGACATTCTAAATCCAAGAGGATGGCTACAGCATCCAGTCACGGTGAGAATTTCTACAGGACAGTGGGCTCTTTCCAGGGTATTTAGGTCATTTGACTCAAGTGCTTTAGTAGGGCTGGTAATGTTTAATAGCAGAGCACTAGCCTACCATGCACAACGTTGAATCTCGGCACCAACACAAACACAGAGCGAGAGAGAAACAGAGACAGAAACAGACATAAGACAGAGACATATTTAAAAAAAAATAACCCATGAATACAACCACTTAACAAGCAAACTTCAAAAGAAGATGCTTTCAACTCTAACTTTACATGTCTTGTTTTAACGCCATGGGTACATGTGTTTGTATGTGTGTAGGTATATGTGTGTGTGTGTGTATTTATGTTGGAGTGGGATTTTAATGTTCTAGAGTCTAGTATACTTCTGTATGTTTATCTCATGTATGTATGAAAATTATATTTGCTATGTGTATTACATATACAGAAATAGATATGTCCATCTCTGTATGGTTTAAGAGAGTTTGGTAAAAATAATTACCTCCTTGCAAGGGGATTGCCCATAATGCTCTATTGTAAAGCATACAGTCATTCTGGACCATAGAGCCCCTCATGTCTAAAATCACTCTCATCTGTGAAGTACTGGCTCATTTTGTGCTTTTCATGAGGCTTTCCGTGCTGTGCACTTTCTGGCATCTGGTTGAATTGGTCCCAGAACCAACTCTAAGTAGAGACTGGTCAGCGTGTTGTGCAGGTACCATCCAGGTCCCACCTACAGCACAGGGACTGGCGTGGGACAGGGGCAGCGGCCACTGGACTGCTTATGAAAGGCAGGCGGGATAAGAGAAAACAGAGCGCAATTCTCCGTATCGCAATGGTGTTATTTTGCCCCAGGCAGTAAAGGAGAGCTTGCCGCATGGGCAGAGTTCAGATGACAGAGGTGTGTTATTATAGTGTCACCCTGCTCTGAAGAGACCTTTAACTGTGGCTGGCTTCCAGTTTCAGAGGTTTAGTCCACGTTGTCAAGACTGGGAGGGAGCACAGTGGCCTGCGGGCAGACCTGGTGCGGAACAGGTAGCCGAGAGTTCTCCACCCCGAGCTGCAGACAGCAGGGAGAGGGGGAGTTGCTTTTGTTCATGGTCTTTTTCACAGCTATAGAAACCCACTAGACAGATCGGAAATGCTGAAGAGGCAAAGGCAGGAGGATCACAAGTTCAAAGCCAAGCTGAGCTACTCCTGGGGCTGAGGAAGGCCACTTGCTGCATGAGCATGCCGGCCTGAGCTCTAATCCCTAGTACCCATGGAAAACCCTAACCTCAGTGCTGCAGGAGGTGGACAGGAGATCACTGGGGCTTAACGGCAGCGAGAGCCCCTGACTCAAAGGAATAAGGTGAAGAGACACAGATCAGGATGTCCAGCATGCTCCTCTGCTCTCTGCACAATCATGCACAAATAACACACTCATGCACACAGAGCTTAAACTAGCTCGTTGAGCAGGTGAGGCCTTGTCACAGGGAGATGAAGCGAATGTTAATCTGGCATCCCCAGCCTCTGTAGAAGGAAAGGGTTCAGGGACTGGACTGTTAGACTTTGGGACCTGTTACTAACAAAAGCCAGAATGATTGCTGTTCGTTCACTCTTTCTAAACAAATCACAATTGAGTTAAAACGGTATTATTTATTGTACTTATTTTTATCCTTCATTGTTTCCTATAGTTAAAGCTCCCAGAATCCATTCCTTAGACTCAGGTCAACCACAAGTGACACAGCTGTCATGGGTATGAAAGCGGTATTTGCCAAAGCCATGAGGGTCAGAGCAAGCTGCTCTGATTTCCCGTCATCTGAAGCAGCCGTCTTAACAGGGCATGCTTGGTCCCAGACCAAGAACCTGATGCTCTGTGATTCTCCATCAATGCTTGCGTTTTCTCCCTCTTTCCCTCAAGCAAACACCTGGTCAGGTGCTCATTCCAACAACAGAGGGAAATTTCTTTTCCCAGCTGTCTCCAGAAGCACAGCTGCATACCAACATTCCACAAACACAGCCGGTGCCCATCTCCCTGAGCTCCCAGCCCCCTCCTGATCTGTGAGCCTCCTGTGGCTGGCCAGCCCATCTGGCTTTTGTATGGCTGTGTCTTCCTCGTGGGGGCCAGCTGTGGACAGACTGTTAAAGAGCCACGTGTGTGTCTCTTCCCAGTCCCCCCCTGTGCCCTGCATGGTGCTTTCTCCAGAAAGCATGCCTCATTCTCTCATGAAGGCCGTTCGCAAGTCTCCTCTACCCCCTGCTATAGGGTAAGCAATCAGTCAATGCAATTGAGAAGAGGGGACTATGTGCAAACAATGTGTCATGGGTAGAACCCTGGTGGCTCTGTCCGCCCCAGAGAGCTGCTGTGGCCACTGTCTTAACCTTGGAACCTCTTTAAATAAAGGTCTTTCTCCGGGAGGTCAAGGGTTAAGGCCCCAGCTCCTGAGGCGTTCTTGTGTTGTCAGGTCACTGTCTTCTGGAGACAAGAAGAGCATAACAGGTCAACAGAAGCACCATGTAGATCTCTTCTCCTGCGGCTGTAACCAAAACTCTGACAAAGCAACTTAGGAAGGGAAGGCTTTATTCTGCCTCCCAGCTCTAAGGTGCAGAACTGTTCATAGCAAGGACGGCATGACGGCAGGTGCGTGAGGCAGCTGGTCAGATTGTACCTGCACTCAGGTAGCACTCCGCTCACTTTTTCCTTCTTATTCAGTCCAGTCAGTCAGCCTAATCTGGAATCCCCTCAAACATGTGCAGAGGTGTGTTTCCTAGGCCCTGTCAAGGTGACACCATTAACTATCGCAGAAGGGGACTTGCTAACATCTCGCCCGGGGCCTTCAGGTGACCTTGATCCCCTCTTCCTGTAACCCATTCAACTCTCCACATTTAGTCTCTTTTGCACTACCAGAGGGAATCCCACCCAGCAGACTCTGTGGCTACGTCCCACTACCACCTAGCAGATACTGGACCACGTCTCTGGGGAGGCCCCAGCATCCCTTCAGGCATCTGGCCTAGTGTGAGCTTGCTAAGGGTCTTTATTCAGGAGTGAAGGTTGGATTCCACCACGTTTGCTTTCTCGCATCTGGTAAAGACATCACATAGCTTGTCCTTTTTAGATCATCACTGTGCAAGTTAGTGGCTGGAGAGGAGGCTCGGTGGCTAAGGGCACGTACTGCTCTTGCAGAGGACCTGGGTTCCGTTCCACGGCAGCTGGCCACAACTGTCTGTAACTCCAGCTGCCCTGGCCCTCCTCTGGCCTCTGCAGGCACCTGTGCCCACATGCCATACCCACACACAGAGTCTCACTCTGTACCTCTGGCTGTCCTGTAGCTCACTATGTAGACTAGGCTCATCCGCCTTCCTCTGCATTCTGAGAGCTGGGATTAAAGGCATGTACCACCATACCCAGCTCACATATTTTTTTTAAATGGCTAATTAGATTTTTTCCCCCTAATGTTAAATTAACCTTGAATTCCTGTGTTAAATTTTCCTTACCCTTTCAATATTGGGTTTGATTTGCTGCAAGTTTATTAGATTCTTTTTGTATCTACATCTATGAGAAATATTGATCTGTAATGTCTTCTTGTCATGACTTGGTGGGTTTGGATTAGTATAACACGAATGTCACATTGAATTCACAACTTAGTCCTTCCACTTCAGTCTTCTGGAAAACTGTGCATATTATTTCTTCTATGTGTTTGGCTATGTTCACCAGTGAGGTTACTGCGACTACTTTGGGACAGTTAATAGGAGTAATCCAGTAAATAACAATTCAGATTGCCATCACTAATATAAACATCCTAACAAACAGTAGACAGTGTCATTCATTTTAATCGTACCTACCAGCTTGTGGGGAGAGTGAGCTGGCATTAGAATGATGTTCTAGTTATAACTTGTGGGGTGATTCACAAAGAGTTCCTGTCATAGCTGACCTAAATATTTCAGAAACCAATAGCATGAGTTCTATTGAAATTGCCTTAGTATTTTTATTTTATTTATTTATTTTTTTGCCAGCTGATGTCCCCACCATGGCTGGTCTCACCACTTTCTCTACACAAATGCCCTCTAACCTCCAGAGACCACTGTCCCTCTTGTGCATGCTTTAGATTCTCTGCCTCCTTTCAGACCCAGCTGGTACCTCCTCAACTTCCCCAAGAACTTGCCAACATTTCACAGATCTTTCTCTGAACCCCAACACTCTGACAGCCAGACTACAAAGCCTTTGTGCTTCTATTGCTGGCATCTGTCTATTTTTCTAACTAGGTTCAAAACTGCTCACCTTATACTTAGATTACCTGATGGGAGCTCATTTTTTGTTATTGTTTTTTTTTTATATAGCTAATCATCACAGCTTGTGAATGAGAATTCTAATTTCACAAGCTTGATCATTTCAAAATTGCTTCACAAGAAAGCAAATACTAGGAAGATGGATTTCCATGTACAGTGTTGTCATACATATTCGTTTTAGTTTTGTTTTGTTTTTGTGTTTTGTTTTATTGAGACAAGTTCTTTCTATGTAACCCTGACTTTCCTGGAACTCACTTATAATCCAAGCTGGCCTCAAACTCAGAGATCCATTTGCCTCTCTGCCTCTGACGCTGAGATTGAGGGTATGCACCACCACTGCCTGGTGTCAAATATGTTGTTTATCAAATCTGTGCTTCTGCTAGACATAACTTCACTTTTCTATCATCAAAATAAAACACCTGAAGAGCATTTGACTGTATCAGCTACTGTTTCTCTTCTGGTACACACAGCTTAAGGGAGGCAGAGGAGAGTGCTGTCCATCCTGGTAAAAAAAGATACTTGACAGAAGCCATTGCTACTGTTGCAAAAGCTCAAGGCTGCTTGCTTACTTCTCCACAGACCAGCAAGCCTGAGAGAAGAGGAAGTGAGGCCAGGCTGTAAGCCTCAAGGCCCACCCACCACTGACCCACTTCCTCTGGCTAGCTCCCACCCCCTGTAAGGTTCAACAACCTTCCAAAACAACTGTGGACCTAGTGTTCAAATATGTAAGCCTGAATGACTGGAACATTTCACATTCAACTCCCTACCCTGTCCTCATATCTGAAACATTTTCTACAATCTATTGTGAGGTAGAGATACAGATTTTTTTTTTCTATGTCGTCACTCTCATGCTTACTCTGTACATGTTTGATTCCCACCATTCATCCCTGCCTACCCCACCTGCTGTTGTATACCCCAGGCCTCACATTGGTTCCTTGGGCTGAAAATCGACCAGGGTCCATTGCATGTACACACACACACACACACACACACACACACACACACACACACGACCTACAAGTGAATGCTGCCTAAGCAGAATTAATCGTGCTTGAATACCCATCTATTGCCAAATATATATACTCTTGCTTAGCATGGTGGTACACACTTTTAATTCTGGCACTTGGGAGGCAGAGGCAGGTGGGTCTCTATGAATTTAAGGACAGCCAGGGCTACATAAAGAGAGCTTTTGAGAGAGAGAGAGAACATGCACATACTTTTTGCCACCAAAACCCATCAACTCAATATTATCTTCCTATTTTCTACCTCTACATTTTTAAATCCTTGTTCGTCTGGGAATGTATCCTGAGTGTGTCTTTGCATCTGTGCATTAGCCTGCACCTAACTCAGCCTATATCTGTAATTATTCCCATTTTACAAAATCCCCAGGGGCCAGCTGAGTCTATGTCACAAATCCCAAACTCATTAGACCCCTGATCCTGAGTGTAAGAGGGACTCAGATCACATTTCCTCAGGTCACATGAGAATTGGCTCATGGTCACGCGGCTTTTATGTGATTATATTTTGCTTCTATTAATAGATTAAAATATTTAGAGATAAAATAACCTTCTGGTCTTAAAAAATGCAATTGTACATTGTTTAGCTCTTTGGCTTAGCAGTCTTCCTGGTTTTTGAATTTGAGAGCTCATGGACTCACTTTTCTGGTATGCTCACTTAAAATGACAAAGTACTCATCCCTGGACAAATGATCTTCCAGATCTGCCCTAGGTCTTTTCTCTCCTTACACACACACACACACTGACACACACATTCACACACTACACTCATACATGAGCATTCACACATTCACACATCACACATATGCATGCACACATGCACGTATGGATACACTCTCAAAGAGTGCACATGCACACACACAACATTGATTAGATATATCAAAACCTGTCCAGGCCTCTGGTCACCACACAGGTGAACAGGTCCCGGCATTTATTTTCTCAGCTCCCCCTGGACAAGGTTCCTTTTAGTAAGTAAGCTACATTGCTCAGCCAAAGATGTGGAGAGCTTGGTTCCTTCCAGGTGGCTTCTCCTTCCTGGTTTCCATAATTGCTCTAAGGGGGGGGGGGCGTTGAAACAGAGAGAAATTCTCTGTATCACAATGGTGTTATTTTGTATATTGTAGAGTCTAGAACTCTACAATGCCTGAAAAATATGCCAGGCTGATGGTGTCGTCAAGTGGTGCACCTCACCTTTCTAAACTTTCATATCCTTAAATTCTCTCCAAATTTCCCAATTTGATCAAGCCATTGATTTTCTGCCAAAGGACTCTGAAGTGCTGAAATTCAAGAAGAATTCATTCAGAAGAAATGGCAGGTTGAACTGTCACTTCGCCTAGGGGTATGGACTGGGCATGCTCTGATGGATATGGTTGAAGTCCGTGGTCTCTGGATAGCCATTTCTTTGTGCTCAGTCTATGATGATGGACTTTTCTCATGGGGGTTCTAAAAGTCTCCCCTGATATGGGTGACCTCAGCTCTTGTAAGGAGTGTCACAATAGCTCTCAGGGTAGATTACAGACCAGCCCCTTCCCTGATAAGGAAACTGCTCTAGCAACCATCTCAGAATTCCTAGAAATGCCCCACCCTGCTAAGGAGATCTTAGTTTTAAACTGTGACTTTCAACTGTACTTGGAGAGTTTCCCCTCACCCTCAGGGTAATTTAGTGCTGAATTTTCCTTCTTGTGCTAGAACATTAAGTATCCCTTACACACTTACCGCAGTGAACCAAACATATTCACCCTCAAAATCCCTCCCTCAGCCCAGGGTTTATATTGCCCTTGATTTCACATGAATAAAGGTATGGGCTTTCTCACTTTAAGACCATCTGAGATTCATCGTTTATCCTTTGCTGGACCAACTCTCACGAGTCCTACCTTCTGGGCTGCTGGCCCTGGGCCTCACCAGGCCTGTGTCTTGGCTGCAGGCCAGCCAGGCATGGGCTTTGGCCCACACCTCTGCCATGCTTAGCACAGCAACTTAACCAAGAGCTGTAACACTTTGATACCACCATAGGCTTTGGAACCCCTGAACATTCATTGCCACCTGTGATCTCATGCTAAAAGAGCCACACTGTAACACTGTGTTGTAACTGGAACACTCTAGCTGCCCCTGAGAAAAAAGAAACCCTCGGAATCTTCCCCCCACCCCTCCACCTCCCAGCCCCATTCTTGGTCCAGAAGCTAAGCCTCAGGACCCTTCCAAAACCCAAGATCCCACTGAGCAGAGAAAGAACACAATCTCTCAACAAAAGAGCACAACCAAGTCAGCGAGAACAGGCTGTTGGCCCTTTGATTTCACTCTGGCAACTGCAGCTCAAACAAATCACTTATTTAATGCAAAGCTCCTATGGTGACCCACATTTAATGCCTTGTCCCCAGTCTCTCATAGTAAAATTGGTTCAACTGAGACCACTTTGAGCGCTCAGTGAGGAAAGGCACCAAGCCCATCAACTTGAACGCCATCTCTGGGACCCACATGATAGGAGAGAACTGACTTCTGTAAGTTGTCGTCAAATTCCAGACACGTGCCATCCCAAGTTAATAAATAAAATCTAATAAAATTGTTATGGGTTTCTTAAAGTCTAACTGTCACAAAAGTACAATGAGAGGAGTAGATGCTTGTGAAACAAGTTTTAAATTACACTTGAATTTCAGGATTCTGGACATTTTAAAAAATTCTTTTTGTTTCCTCCACAAAGGTCTGTGGCAGTCTGCTGGTATAAGCAACTCCACAGTTACGGTAGCTGAAGCCAGCCAGGGAGGTGTGGTAAAGCTGTGGGCTGAGCCTTGTGAAGGAGAATTTCTGAAAAGAAGCTGCAAAGGCTGATCAAAACTGTAAGGACTGTATAGACTCGGGGTTGTCACAGGTCTGGGAGCATAATTACAATTTCTCTTGGGCTATTTTTAGCCCCACAAAGAGCCATTCCTGCCCACCTCTTTATTAGACCTAACATCCCAATAAAGATAAGAAAACCTTTGGAATTTATTAACTCGCAAAACCCTACCTTCCACCAATGGAAGGGCTAAGAATGACATCAGATAGCAACTGAGGCCTATCGTCAACATTCCTCCATTTGCAGTAAACCACCTCTCTGATTTTTCCACAATCATATTTTTTAAATGTCTTGATTTATAACTTTCTTTGTTCTGTTACAATGAAAGCACTATAAAACTGCTTTCAACACTACAAGGACACTTGCTTAGTCATATTCATTGCTGCTCTATTCATAATAGCCAGAAACTGGAAACAAATCTAGAAGACAGAAAAATGGATAAAGAAAATGTGATTCATTTACACAATAGAGCATACTTAGCTGTTTAAAAAAAACGACATCATGAAATTTGCAAGCAAATGGATAGAACTAGAACAGCAGTTCTCAACCTGTGGGTCAGATGACTCTTTCACAGGCGTCACCCAAGACCATTGGAAAACACAGATATTTATATTATGATTCATAACAGTAGCAAAATTATAATTATTAAATAGCATCAAAAATAATTTTATCACTGATGGTCACCACAGCATGAGGAACTACTATTAAAGGTTCACAGCAATAGGAAGGGTGAGAACCACTGAACTTAAAAAAAGCATCCTGCGTGAGGTCACCTAGACCCAGAAAGATAAATGTGGGATGTATTCACTTAAGTGTGAAGATTAGCCATTAAATAAATGATAACCATACTACAATCTGTAGACTCAGAGAGGTTGGGTATAGAGGAAGGGGCTGTGGAGGAATGCATAGATCTCCCTGGGAGGAGGACGGATAATAGATTTTAGGAGTGGCTGGGAGCAGAGGTGTGGTGGATCAGGTGAGGAGGAGGAGAGATGGGGAAGGGGACAGGGAGGGGATTCAGGGAGAGACAGCTAGAACTGAGGGGCAGTGTGGAAACCTAGTACACTAGATACTCCCAAAGATATATGAAGGTGATCTAAAGGAAGTCTCCTAACAATGGAAGAAATGGAGTCCCAGCTAGAAATCTCCTATCACCAAATGAGGCTTGCAGTACCAGGACTGGGTTACATCCCATCAATTTGTTAGCTACGGGGTCTCAGTGGAATCCCTCAACAACCCAGGCTGATGCCAAGACAGCAGGCTGCTCTCCACAAACTGACAGCAAGGCCCTATTGCTCAGGCCAACACCCACACTCATTAACAGGGAAAGGTTGAGCTGGGCCTACATAGAACCCTTGTGTACTAGAATCTTCGGTGCTCTTCAGGCTACCAAGAGAGAAACATAAACACCAACTCAGCCTCAAAACCTTTGATCTACAATGCTGTTCTGCCTGCAAAATATGCTAGGCTGATGGTGTCACAAAGCTGTGGGATTAACCAACCAATACCTGATTTGACTTAGGTTCACTCCACAAGATGGAACCCACATTCCACACTGCTTAGGTAATCAAGAACCAAAGACAAGAGAGCCCAGAGATCCATGGGAAAGCCATAATAATATCGGTCTAAAAAAGGAAAAGGAACAATATGATGATTCCTAATAATATTGGGCTAGACTCATAGATCAGTGCCTTATACTGTCATAATCGGAGAATTTTCCTCCTGCAGCAGGAGGAACAAATACAGAGACATTATGGGGGGGGAGGGGGGTTTAGAACACACAGCTCTAAATGGGATGTCTCTATCAAATCCCTTCCCTCAGAGTTCAGAGAACCCTTTGGAGGAGGCGGCAGAAGGAGCGTGGGAGCCAGAGGACATGGGGGAGAAAAAGGCCCTCTAAATCAACTGAGCAAAGCTCATATGGACTCCCAGAGACTGAAGCCACAAGCACAGAGCCTGCACAGGTCTGCCCCAGGTCCTCTGCATATGTATTGCAGTGTCCAGTTTAGTGTTTTTATGGGACTCCTAAGTGTGTGAAAGAACGCACTTGCATCTTCTTGCACCTTCTCTTGGGCTCTTTTCCTTCTGTTGGTTTGCCTTGTTGAACTTCGATGTGATGGTTTTTGTTTTATCTGCACCTACAGCCCAGTCTTAGGGAACCATTTTCTCAATTGGGGTTCCCGCCTCCCAGATGACTCTAGCCTGGCGCGACACCCTAAGCCCTGAAGTTACAGGTGTGCACTGTCGTACCTGGTCCCCTTGCGCTGCTGAAACCACAGGTATTTTCTTCCTGGGGCCTCAGCAATGAAGACAAACTGGCTCGACAGCCACCATCCCCTGCACACCCAGCATCTAAAGACAGATGGTGGGAAGACTGAGTCTGAACTGGTGTCATTGCTGGACACAGTGGCTCACACCTGTAGTCTCGGCTCTTGAGAGGCTGACACAAGAAGATTGTTGTGAGTTCCCAGGATTGCCTGGAATACAGGCTGAGACCCTCTTTTTAAAAGCGTAGCTTGACTAGTATGCACAAAGCCCTGATTCTAATCCTGAACATCGCATAAAAGTAGGTGTGGTGGTGCAGGTCTGTAGTCCCAACTCTCAGGAGGTGGAAACAGGAGGATCAGAAGTTCAACTCATCTTTGGCTGCATAGGCCAGCCTAGGGTACATACAACCTTGTCACACACACACAAAGTAAGACATTAACTAAATTAAATGTTAGTACCTGGCATTGAATGCTCCTCACTGGTGAAGGGTATGGGCTTTCCTTGCTGGAATGTTCTTCTGCCCAGGTTACAGAGTTCCAGGATAAGAGTCCTAAACACCTTTTGTCTTCTGACCTAAAGGACATCTTTGGGTCCTGAGTTCCTTGGCAATTTCTGTGTCATGTGTGCCTTAGGAAAGCAATCCTGGACCTAAGTTCACAGTCAGGTCACAGGCTCCAGACCACTCATGGACATGAGTGGGACAGAAAGGTCCAGTAAAATTCAAATTGTTTATAATGCCATGGCGAAAGAAGACATCTGTGTGTATAATCAAGTTTGACTGTACCAGACTTTCCGAGAGGAAAGACAGAGTGTTCTCTGTCTAAGGGCTGCCAATATCTCCGGGTGGTTCTTTCTAGCTTCATGGCCACAGAGTTTGGCGGTGGGGGAGGGGGGTCCCTCCCACTTTCTTCCTCTTGTTTCCTTTGTTTGCTTGTTTGTTTCGGTTTGTATTTTGAAACAGGGCCTTACTCTATAGTCAAGGCCAGTCTAGAACTCTTGATAGCCCAGGCTGGTCTTAAACCCATTGCAGTCATCCTGCCCAGGCTCCTACTTGTGCCACCATGTCCAGCTTCTCACATTCATATCCTGGAGAACATCCGCACAGAGCAAACCAAAAAAAAAAAAAGACTCATCTGCCTCAGTTCTGTACCCAGAAAACGGAGGAGGGCTGAAATTCAAGAGGAGAGTTCCCTGAAGGAGCAAAGTAGTTTCTTCTTGCTTCTGGAATACACTGAGGAATAGGGAGGGAGAGCCAGAGAAAAGAGGAGGCTGACATTTCCAACCAAATGCCTCTGAGGCTTACAAGCCTGAGAGGAAAGGTAATCCTGACCCTGAGCCATCACAGGGTCAAGGATGGAAATTCAACAAAATGGCTCTGAACATAGAAAAGGGGGAGAAAATAAAGCTGTCTCCTGTTTGCACCCCAGCCAGCTCAGTAGGATGACTTTCTTTAGCTCTGAGAGACTCAGCCTAGCCAAGGAAATCCCTCCCTTTGCATATAACCCAGCCTCTCTAGGTCTAAGCTAAGAGCACAGGTTTTTAGAAGACAATTCCCAAGGGAGATGAAGACAGCTAACTGCAGGATGGGAAAGAAAGAAGACAAAACATAGAAATTTCTCTCATAGCACATTAGCCCAGACACCAACCAGAGATCACAGCAATAAAAAGTCATCCAAAGATCCCTGAAACCTTCCTGTGGGCAGGGTTGGTGACTTCCACTTACAGAGAACCCCAGTGGTCAAACCATAAGGCACTATATACCTGACGACTCCCTGACTGCCAAGTAGGTCCTCAAAACTGCTTCCAGCAATGTCACAGAAGTGGCAGGAAGTCAAATACAATTTCATGGACTTCAATGACAATGAGACTAAGGACCCTGCACATAGTCACTCTGTACCCAAATGTCCTACCACATTATCATCATATGTGGAGGATGGTCTGGAGATTGGTTCCATCTCTAGAACTATTCTGAGCGTCCTTCCTATGCAGCTCTTTGGAACTTTGACAACCAGTGCTGTACTAATTTTAAATGGGCACAGGCCCAGCTTACAAAAAAGTTGTATTCCGAAAGTAATACTGCATGTTGGTTACTTGGCACTTTAGAATTCAGTTTGACATAAAAAC
>CM053764.1:18473965-18546722 GCA_028658305.1 Pachyuromys duprasi | reverse complement strand
AGAGAGAGAGAGAGAGAGAGAGAGAGAGAGAGAGAGAGAGAGAGAGAGAGAGAGAACACAGGGCTGAGAAGATGGCTCAGTAAAGACACTTACTCCCCAAGTCTAATGATGAGTTCAATTCCCAGAACTACATGGGAGGAGAACCTAGGGAGATGGTTCAACGGCTAAAACCCTTGTCATGCAAGTACAAGAACCTGAGTTTGAATCTCCAGAGTTCATACAATATTGCACATCTGTAACTCAGGAGAAACCCTGGGAGACCGCAAGCCAAGGAGCCTAGACAGCTGCAGTGCACATCAGAGGCCCTGTCTCAAACAAGGCGGAGCTTGATGACCGATACCCAAAGCTCCACCAATCTCCAGAAACATGTCATGCCACACACATGCCTACACACATCTACACAGGTATGCCACGTGCACACACACACACACATATACTAGCACAAACCATATACTTCGAAGGTGTTCTCATGATTAGACTTTGCTGGGTTTCTCACTTTGGGGTCTTATACTAGGCAGGACAGGCTGTGGAAAATTGCGACAGAATTCCTGGCAAGTCAGGGCCACCCACATGTTTCTCCGCTCTCCCCCCACTTCCCCTGCCTGTTCGCTGACCACTTGTCTGGCTCTACCTCACCTTTCCTACATCTTCCCATCCCCTACCCTACCCCATTGCATCATGGGATGAAAGCCACACAAGAGATGTGAGAGAAAGTTTAGGGGGAAAGAAAGGTTTTGACATTCTTACTTTTAAATTTACTGAAACAACGTAATTGCAAAGAAAGAAAATTGCAGGTTTCCAAATGCTAGGTTTGCCTCAGCCTGCTCTGTAACAGTAGTGTGTGCTTAGGTGCTACCGCTCTGGGATCTCGGACTCGCGGGTCTATTAGAATCGGTGTCTTGCTCTTTGTCTTTTGTGATTTCCACCATTGAAGGCCAGGACCAGTTAACACAGTATGTAGGATCCAGTGCCGATGATAATGCTGGGCTCTTTCAAAAAAATTAATTTCAAGACAGCAGAGCACAGTTTTTCTTTTGCTTATTGTCTCTTTACTAAAATCTAGCCATTCTCACTGTGAGACTCCAAGAACGGACCTGAGCACTTCACACACATTCGCTTACTCGATGCTCCAACCCTAGAGGTTAAAAATGAGTATGTTTCAATTCAACGCGCATATGAAGGAAAGAGGAGCCACCACCCCACCCATCTCTGCCGCCGGCAGAAGATGGATTGCTCACGCTCTAGGTAGGAGCTTAAGAGGCCCGAGTACTTTAGCTAGAGGCTATAGAGCCTCTCCAGGCTGCACCCACTTTGCAGAGCAATGCTCTACTCTCCTCACTTCTCCCTCCCCTAAAATGAGCCCCTTGCCCGGATCAAAGCCACACGGCAACTGCTGCCCACACATGCCGAATGCATCTCCGTATCTCACATGCTCCCTCAGGTGGGATGCTCTTGTCCTGTGGACAGTTCCTCTCTTCCCCGCAGATCCGTCTTGCCTGCTGCATTAAGGCTGACTGTCTCCGCCTCACAAATCCTTGCTGCTTCATATCGGTTTTCTCACTGTCCCAAGGAGACCAAAAACCACTCACCCCACCTATCAGGGCTCTAGCATCTATATAGACTCCAAAGATTTCCCAGAATTCCAAACACCACACAGTTGCAGGAACTATCTGTAACTGGCAAACCCATGCCTCTTCTAGAGCACAGGGCAAATCATAGTCAGCTGCTTCGAAGCAGCCCCATATCCCCACGCCGGGCATTAAAACACAAACGTAGTCTTACAATATTTCTGTGTGTGTTTTTTTAAGAAACCAAAACTCCAGAATTCTCACTATAACCAGATCTAAGAGGGAAACCATCACAAACCACCCAGATAGACTAAGTTGTCCTGGACAAGAAAAGCCATGCTGGCCAGGTTGGGAATTGTGAATTAATAAACAAAATGCTTATTTTTTATAATGTCAGCATGCCTAGGGACTGTTTGTTGTACAGCAAAAGCTAATGTGTGTAAGTTTCTGAACTTTAAGTGCTGAGCTGTGATCTGAGTTACTGAATTCTTAGGTTTGCGAATGAGATCAGATCCTCAATAAGTGCTTGCTATTTCATTTTGTTTTGTTCTGATTTGGTTTGGTTTGTGTTTGAGATGGGGGAGGAGGGGGTCTCTTTGTATAGGCTGGCCTTAAATGCAAGATTATCCTGCCTCATCTTCTTGATTCCTAGGATTTCAAATGTGTGTTATCATAGCCAACTAAACGTTTGCTTTTGTGTGAGTGTGCACCGTGTGTGCATGTGTACGCAACCCTGCTCGTCTCTGTTGGGGTGTGGAGGCCATAGGTTGATATCAGGTGTCTTTCTCGGTTGCTTCTCCACATGAATTTATGAGACAGAGTATCTCACTGAACTTGGGGCTCCCCATGTTGGTCGGAGTAGTTGGCCAGCATTGCTCTGGGATCTGCTTGACCCCTGCCCTCCAGCACTGTGGTTACAGATGCTGTTGCCAGGCCTAGATTTTTATGTGCTTACTGGGGATCTGAAGTCAAGACCTTATCTTGTACAGCAACTGCTTTTACCTGCTGAGCCATCTCCCCAGCCACTAAATGCTTTCTTTTGATGAATAACTGGAATCTAGAACAGTAAGAATGGAGTCTGAAGCGAGGACAGGTCTGGTGGGCAGAGAGAAAGGGCCCTGGGCGTGCTGGGCAGAAGTTGACTCTTCCTTCAGACCTGGATGGAATCATCCGGGTGACATCTGGGTACATGTGAACCCACCTCAACTCTGGGCTTTCTGTCATGAGATTACCTTATCTTGAACTGGTGAGGTGGCTCAGCAAGTGAAAGTGCTGGCATTGCAAACCGGAAGACTTGGGTTTGAGCGATGGAATCCACACTGGTAGGAGAGAGCCTTGCCCCTGGAAGTTATCCTTGGGGCTCCACACCTGCACCAAATCCACACAGGCACACACACCGCGGCAGTAATACGACATGACATTTCTTCATCTTGTGTGGCTCCACTGTGTGTTAATTTAAACAACACATGCTCAATGAGCTGGTAGGATGGCAGAAAGGGCTCTTGGGAGGAGCAATGCAGACTGGGAAGTGAGCAGAATCGTTTCTTGCATTCATCAACTGTTTGCTCAGCACCGACCTTGTGCCTGGTGTGATGGGGACTGGGGCAAGGAAATAAATTAAGAGGCTCCAGGCATAGAGAGGACAAGCCTCAGGAGGCATCTGAGCATCATAGCTCAAGTTCAATAGGAAGAGAGGATAGCCTTGGGCTCCTTGGTGCTGAGGCAAATGTTAAGCTCATTTTTCTGAAGGAAACTGATCATGCTACTCCTTTCCCTCATCCTCGTGGGACTTGATAGAATTTTCCTAAAAGTATGTGGCATGAAAGTTTTGGTTTCTTTGTAAACTCAGTTATGGTATGTAAATACATTTTTGTTTTAATCCCAAGTGTGGGATTTTAGCTGGGCCTTAGTTTGTCTGCAGCTGTTAATTGTCTTGTGTGGGGCATGGCTTTTGCCAGCTGGCAACGGCCTTCCACAGCACGGAGAGAAGCGTGGTCTAGGGCTCTGAGGATATAAATATGAGAACCCAGAAAGAGAAAGCATGGCATTCGACATTGTTCTGTGGAGAGTGGTAGTTTGGAGAGACCAGGGGCTGATGGTGTGGCAGTTTGGAGTAGACAGTCGGACAGAAATGCTTCAGGGCTCAGCAGCTTGGAGGAGACTGCTTCCTGCTCATTTGCTGTTGAAAGAGATTGGGATAGCCCTGGAAGGGCCCACTGACCCCACACAGCCAGAAGAAGTAAAGGGGTCTGTGCCCCTCTTCCTGATAACCTTCTCTCTTCTATCAGGTTGAGGGATTGGAAGCGAAATAGAGGCCTAAACATCCCAGTAAAGTAGAGGGTTTTTTTTTTTCTTCCTATTGGTGTTCTGTCTCCATGTATGTTTTTCTGTGTGTATGAGAGTGTCAGATCCGATGGAACTGGAGATATAGACAGTTGTGAACTGCCATGTGGCGGCTGGGATTTGAACACGGGTCCTTTGGAAGGGCAGCCAGTGCTTTTAACCACTGAGCCATCTCTTCAGCCCCCAATGTAGAGTTTTAAAAACAAGTGCTACAGGTATAAGTTTGTGTTCTCTCTCTCATTTTTTTTTCTTTTGGTCTCTTAAGACATGGTTTCTCTGTTTAGCCCTAGGAGTCCTGGAACTCACTGTAGACCAGGCTGGCTTGGAACTCAGAGATTCTCCCTGTCTCTGCCTCCCAAGTGCTGGGATTAAAGGTGCATACCACCATTGCCCTCAAATTGTCTTTTCTTAACCAGATTTTCTGATAGAAACAAACTTTTTCAGAGATGCCATGCTATCCGTGTAACCAGGTTCTGGGTACCACATACTCTGATAGCATTGAAACTCCAAATTATGTAGTCAAAGAACAAAGCCCAGTGACACCTTGCCTGACAGCCAGCACGCACACACACCTACAGCAGCTCCCCAGTTGGAGGACAGTAGCAATCATTAAGCACTGAGTATTTATCATATGCTAGTGACTTTAGACACTTAGGCCTTCTTAATCCCCTTAACAACCTCCTGAGATAGACATCAGCATTTCTCTTTCATCAGTGAGGAAGCTGAAGCACCACAGTGGTACATAACTTGCTGGAAGTCACACATCTGGGGAGTGGTAGATTCGGGCCTCAGTTTCTCCTTCTGGGCTCCCGAGGTACAGCTTGTACCAGTTCAGGTCCTGACTGTCGCCAGCCCCATCAGGGCACTCTGACGCCTCCTGTGCTCTCCTCCTATTCAGTTTGCTAGGTCTTGGGTGGCCTTATGCTATTGGAGGTCTTAGATGATTGGAAGCATATGGCCATGGTTTGGATGGGTTTGTCCCCCAAGTGCTCAGGTGGTGGAAGCCTGGTCCTCAGTGTGATCATGTTAGGAAAGGTGCCTAGGTGGAGGTCACTGTGTGTGCTGTCCTTAGGCAGAGAGCGAACGTCTATATGCAGAATACACCAGAGCGCTCATAAAAAAGGTTATAACAAACAGCCAAGACTGGCCCCTCCCCAGTCTTTCTCGCTGGCTTTGGGTCTCTCCATGGAGCCTCTTTCTTGAAAGTGTTCACACCATGACAGAGTCCATCATGCCAGCTTCACCACAGGAAGAAAAGCCAGGGTAGCCAGATCTCTAGACCTGTAAGCTAACAATCTTCTTTTATATAGTACCTAGCTTCAGGTATTTTGCTATAGCAATGGAAAGTGGACTTTTTACCCAATTTTTTTTTTAAACTTGTTCACTTTATCTATCTCAAAACAAGACAGAGCCTGACCTTCTCCCTCCATGAGGCTTCTGAAGGAGAAACTACAGAGCTGTCAGGAGCACCTTGCTGATGCCAGCTTGTAAGGGATTTGGGGAGAATATGCGAATTCATTGTGTTCACATTTCACCACCTGGCAGTGTGCCTGACAAGCCACAGCCCCACAGCTGGCAGAGGAATGAATGAGTGCCTGAGGGGCAGGGCACAACAACCTCGCTGGTTATTCCTGCCCTTGCCTTTTCAACGTCTAATTATAGAACCTAAAAAAAAGTCTGACAAGGAAACCTGGAAGGTCCCTTCCCAGTGCTCTAGCCTTCTGTTGGGTGTGGAAGAGACCTGTGTGGCTGTCTCTTGTTGGTACTGTGTCCACTGAAGTTGTGGGGTTTTTTTTCTTCTCTCTCTCTCCAGTATGGCTAAGCGTGTGAATGGCTAGGGTGGGCTTCTTGCTCCTCACCCTCTGTAAGCCTGCTTGGTTCTGGCTGTCAGCTGGGGAGCTTTCGTATCCTCTGTTGTTAAGAGTACAAAATAATGCATTTCATTAGGGCCTTTTTGTACATACAACTCATTATACTTTGCTCACATCACACACCCCAACCTGGTGTCCCTCCTTGAGCCAATTTTCTTTCTCTTCTCCTTGGGCCCACACTTCTCTGTTCCCCGATCTCCCTTCTTCTCACTCTGGTTTGTTCCGATGCCTCAGTGACCGACACCTACTTCAGATCAGGCTTCCTGAGCCGCTCTAGAAGCCTGAGGAGCTGAAGGCTTTTGCAAGGTCACTTCTCCACTGTCTGGTTCCCCGGTGACCTGTCCTGCCCTGCTTGTGCCTGCCAGCCTGAACAGGACTTCAGCCCCTGGTTTCAAGCACCTTTAAGTGTTTTGTCTTGTTTTAGTTTATATTATTTATTAAGTTTTAAGACCAGATCTCCTGGTATTTTGTAGGCTGGCCTCAAATCCCTAGGCTTAGGGGGCTTTATGCCTCAGCTTTCCTGTAGCTAGGAGGTAGGATTACAGATACATACCACAGCACCTGGTTTTTGAAGTTTATCTATCTATCTATCTATCTATCTATCTATCTATCTATCTATCTATCTATCTATCATTATTTAAGACAGCTAACTATGTAGCTCTGGCTGTCCTAGACCAGGCTGGCCTTCAACTCAGAGATCTACCTGCTTCTGCCATCTGAGTACTGGGAATAAAGGCATGCACCACCACACCTGGCTTTAAAGTATTTTTAAAAGGTCACCAATTAAATTACTTCCAAATATAGCAGATAGCTTTCTCCACAAGCTATCTCTGGCTTACTTAATGAGGGGGCAAGAGGCACTGATGGCAGCTGAATAGTGAGGAAGCAATAACTGAAGCAGGACCATGGTCCCAGGTCCAAGGAAGGCAAGAACACATGAGAAATGTCTGGGCTACACAGCCCATGCATGCTTATGAAAACTCCAGTCATGGAACACAAAGTCTCGCAAAAGGCTCTGCCCAGAGTGCAGCAAGATGACCCCAGTAGAAGACTCTCCAGGGTAGACTACAGAGCAAGAGGGCTGAGGAGCCAGCTGCAGGAAGTGCTACCCAGGAGGAAAAGCTGACTCGTGAGGTCCTGGGGAGAAAGTAATTCATCAGCTCTGCTCATCAGTCTCACACAGGATGCAACAGAGCTGGGTGACAGAGGAACAGGCATAGTGGGAATTCCACGCCACAATCTCCGTGTCCACCTGAGTCAGTCCCGGAGGAGCTGGAGGGGGCAAGGCAATGAAGACTTGCTAGCAAAGAAAAGACTGGCCGTTCACACGCCTCCTCCCACACCGAACTTCCTAGCTGTGGTGGTTAATGTTGGTGGTCAGTTTGGCAGGATCTAGAATTACTAGGTGTGATGGTTTGAATGAAAATGACTCTCATAGGCTTGTAGGGAGTGGCATTATTGGGGGTGTGGCCTTGTTGGAGGGAGTTTGTCATTGGGAGTGGGCTTTGAGGTCTCGGATGCTCAAGCCAAGTTCAGCATCACTCTCTCTTCCTGATGCCTGAGGATCCAGATGTAGAACTCTCAGCTCCCTCTCCAGCACCATGTCTGCCTGCATCCTGCCATGCTTCCCACCATGACAATAATGGACTAAACCTCTGAACTGTAAGCAGGGCCCAATTAAATGCTTTCTTTTATAAGAGTTGTTTCTTCACGGCAATAAAAACCATAACTAAAATACTAGGTGACAAACCTCTGGACAAGTTTAGAAGGGACTTTCTTGTGAGATTAACTGAGAAGGGAAGATCAACTCTAACTATGGGCAGCACCTTCCCAGGCGCTGGAATCCCAGAGTAAAAAGAGAGAGAGAGAGAGAGAGAGAGAGAGAGAGAGAGAGAGAGAGAGAGAGAGAGAGAGAGAGAAAGTTGGCTGAGCGTCCAGCATTCTTTGCTATTGCTACTGGATTGTGGACACAGTGTGAGCAGCTCCTCAAGCTCCTGCTGCCATGATTTCCCACCTCAAAGGACTGCACCCTCCAACTGTGAGCCAAGTACATCCTTCATTCCTTAACTTGTTTTTGTTGGGAATTTTGTCACAGTAAAGAAAAGCAGCAGTACACTAGTCAACCAGAGCTTTAGCTGGGGAAGGAGTGTGAACTGAGTAAAACATATTAGGCTAGACTGCACTTTTTTTTTTCTGTTGTTTTGTTTTTTGTTTTTCAAGACTGGGTTTCTGTGTAGCTTTGGCTGTCCTGGAACTCACTCCATAGACCAGGCTGGCCTTGAACTCAGAGAACATGGGCGATCCACTTTGTGATTATTCCCACCATGTCCAATGGAGGTGACAGCAATGGTGATGGCAAGAGTCAGACAGGTCTAACACTCTGAAAGTAGGAGATGCTTCTCTCTAACCAGAGCACAGAGAAGACATGTAACAGCTTTTCTCCAAGTCTGTCTTCCCACTTCTTAGCATTAGAGTCAAGATGCAGTCAGAAAGGTGCCAGAGTGAAGAAACAGAAGATCAAGGGAGGGCTCAAGAAAAGGCTCAGCAGTTAAAAGTGCAGAGGACCCAGGTTCTGTTCCCAGAACCCACATGGCAGCGCACAACCATCTGTAACTCCATTTTCAGGCGATCTAAGACAGCCTGTCCTAGCTCCTTGAGCACTGCACACACCTGGTGTACACACATGCAGACAAAAAAAAAATTCGTACACCCAAAATAACAACTACATCTTCAAAAACAAGGCTCTCAGTGCATGGTGGTGCTTGCCTTTAATCCCAGCACTTACGAGGCAGAGACAGGCATATGTGAGTTCAAGGCCATATTGGACTACATGGAGCAATCCTGTCTCAGGAAGAGAGACAGAAAGAAAAAGAAAGGAGAGAAGAATAGAAAAAGAGACCTAAATGAATCTTAACTCTCTGGGACAAATACCGTCAAAAGACAGCAGCTCCAAGATGGCCAGTTAGCTCGAGCTGTATGATGAAGATTTCAAAGCTGCCTCTGCAACAAGCAACAATGATCTTGATAAACAAGCAAGGATGGTTTTGGGATGACAAGAAAGAGTAAGTCTAAGCAGAGAGATCCGTGTGTGTGTGTGTGGGGGGGTGCGCATCAAATAAAAACTTTAGAAGTTACATATAAAATAACCAAAATAAAAATTCACTGGAAGATCTCAATGGTAGAATAAAACATGAAAGGAAAGAGTCAGGAAATTTGAAGAGAAAATATCCAATTTGAGCAATAAAGGAAAAATGCTTTTAAAGAGTGAGCAGTGCCAATGGGAAGCGTGGAACAATGAGAAACATATAAGATTTGAATCATCAGAAAACCAGAGGACAGGGAAAAGTGTGGTTACAAACCATTTGAAAATAATGGTTAGAAACTTGTGGAACTTACCTGAAAGACATAGATGTGCAGATTCAACAAACTGAGCAGATCATAGAGCAGAGGAACTCTAAGAATTCATACTGCATGAAACATAAATGGTTCTAACACACCGACAGACAGTAATATTGAGAATGTGTTTATTTTTTAAAGCAAGATACAGCTATGTGGGTTGCCTACCAGATTCTCAGCTCTCACTGCACATGTAATTACAGAGAGTGAAAGGTCAGGAAAGGCGTGTCGTGGAGCCACTAATCAAAGCTGGACCCGATGGATTCATGTTAAACAAAAAGCTGGCCTTGTTGGTGCAGACCTGCAACCCCAGCACTCCAGAATTGTGAGTTTTAAGGGATGTGTTATACCTAATAATTTTCCTTACTCTGAGGTTTACTCTGCCTGCCTGATGGCTACCACTGCCTCCTCCTCTTTTTCTTCACTCACTCCTCCTTTGCCTCCTCTTCCTGTCTTGATATATAGTATGTGTGCACACACACACAGATATAGATACATCTCCTAAATCTACGTAAAGGCAACAGCCTTAAAAGACATAAAACAAAAATGGACACAACTGAAAGAGCAAATAAATCCAGAAATAATATTTGGAATTTTAAACGTTTGTTCCCCAAGCATTGATAAAACAAATTGATAAAAAAGTTAGGCAAACATTTAGAACTGAAAATGGAAAGATTAATGAGTAAAAAGCCTCTGGTGTTTTGCGACGCGCTGGACAGGAAAGTTGACGTCACTGATAATACCTGTGGCCTGTGAAATTCCAGGAGCTTCTAGGAGGATTCACACAGCTCTTCCAGTGGTATCTACCACTTTAAGAATGCAGGGCGGGGAGGGAGGGGGGAAGCAGAGGTTCTGACCAGGGATGGAGTCTTCCACCTCTAGAAGTCCCCAAGCCTTCCAGGCCACACAAGCGGGCAGGAGGTCTCTCCTTCTGTGGAGAGACCGCGGCCATTTGGTTATTCTGATAAAAGGACAATCTCCTGTAAATGTCTGTCTGCTTCTTTTTTTTTTTTTTTTAATTTCCTTGTCGTCTCTATTAGTCCTAACCTAAGAAACACTACCTACCATACAGCAACCGGATTTGACACTGAAACACTATACACAGCTGCATATGAAGATATTCCCAGGACCATCAAACAAACATAACAAAATAATCTAAATTCTATAAAGATTTATCTCTGCCCTCATTGAAACTGAACTACAAATGAACAATAGAGGTCTAAGTGGAAACACCTCAAAATAGTAATAAACAGTTCTAAACAACTGTGTCAAAAAAAATAAAAATGCCCATCTGGCTCGCATGAGACCTGGGCTTGAAACAATAGTATCAAAAAGAAACTCTCGAGAGAAAATTGAAACTGTTTCAAATTGAAGGGAAATGAAAATACTATGCATAAAAATGTGTGAGACCGGGCTGGTAGGATGGCTCAGTGGGGAGGAAAGCACTTCATTTTTAACCACAGTGGCCTAGGATCCACCCTGATGTCCTTCCTTTAAGTTAGTCTCCAAACACAGCCACAATTAGAGGTACTGGAAATTAGGAATTTAACACGAAGCTATGCCCACGGCACTGTTCTATCCCTAGCACTTAGAATATTGCCTTCGAAATAGTGAGGTCTTGGTAACTGTCAAACGAGTGAATGACAGAAGGCAGGGGCAGGACATGGAAACTGTGATGCCTAAGCACTCCTATCTCTGTAATGTCTGCTCCCAGGAGCAGTGCTGGCATGGGCATCCTCCTGCCTCAGTCTGTGAGCCTGAGTTTGTGGTGGTGGGGCATAGTTAACAGGAGAATTGTCACCGAGAGTGTTGGGTCCTGTGGGTCCCCTAGCCTTGACTGCTTCCTTGGTAGTCTCTGATTGGCAGGCATGTGGTTTTGTTAGAAGCAAGACCATAAGATGAGGTCCATTGCCCCAGGCAGGATCCTATGATGCCAGACATCACTGCTGAGCCCCCAGGATCAATGCTTTCCCCAACTGTAGCAATCACTTAAACAAATGAGTACTCAGAACCCACCACTGGAACACAAGGAGAGGCACCCGCTGTCACTACCAGGAGAAGCTCTGAGGAGATGGTTGGAAGTTAGGCAAGCCTCCTCAGGACAGCATTACACACGAATAACCTGAATGAGAGCAGAGTGTATCTGATAAAAACACACGGAGTAAATCTCTCCATCTCCGATACTTTAACTACATAATGAAGACCTATTATCCACCCCCCCATTTTTGTACATGATGTAAAAGAAGGGAAAATTAATCAGCTCAAAATTACTGAATATGTGGCCTATTTTAAAATCCTGTTTCAAGCACCCAAATTAGGCAATTAAAAGATATTAAAGCATTTTGAAAGAGTGCTATTTAAGTTATTTTTTCTTTCCCTTTTACATTTTTGGCTCACAAATCTTAGAAAAGCATTTTAACTTTTTAAAAGACATTTTTCCTAATTATAGAAATGGTACATGTTCTCTGAAGAAAAAAAAAACAGTAAAAACATCAAGGAAAGCATATTCCCATACTCTTGATCTTGATCATACTCACCCCATTCCCCTCCCACAGCCCCCACAAGCTAGGGTAACCGGCTTGCATCTCCAAGTCCTGGGATTAAAGGTGTGCACCACCATACCCAGCTCAAATTTTTCTTTTTCTTTTCTTTTCTTTTTTTTTCTTTTTTCCTGACACAGGGTTTCTCTGTAGCCCTGGTTGTCCTAAACTTGCTCTATAGACTACGCCAGCCCCAAACTCAGAGATTTCCCCTTAGTCTGCCTCTGCCAGGCATTCTTTTAATTTTTTTTTTTGAAACAAAGTGTTATGTAGCTCAGTTTAGCCTTGAATTCATTGTGTAACCCAGGCAGCATTTGAACTCCACCTCTCAAGGGCTGGGATTACAGGTGTGAGCCACCTGCCCAACTAAAGGTCTGTCTATCTATCTATCTATCTATCTATCTATCTATCTATCTATCTATCTATCTATCTATCTATCTAGAGACAGGGTTTCTTTATGTAGTCTTGGCTGTCCTGGACTCACTTTGTAGATCAGGTTGGCCTTGAACTCACAGAGATCCACCTGCCTCTGCGTCCCAAAGTGCTGGGATTACAAGCCTAGGATTAAATGTACAACAGGCTCTAATAAAAAGTTTCCTTCTAGCTAGTAAGTGAGAACAAGTGTTTTGCTTTGTTTCTGGGATCTTGCCTGCAGGGACTCTCTTAGAGACAGCAGTCTATCACTGTCCTACGACCTGAGACTCAGGCTCCCTGTCACCAGTTATTCTGGAAGGGGTTTTCTCCCTGGTGTCCTCTGGTCATCTCTGTCCAAGGATGAGGAAAGTCACCTCCTCTTCCAAGTGTTCCTCTCTCCTCAGATGTTCCTTGTCATTGTGCAAATACTCTTTTCATTAGGCTTTCAAAAGAGGTGAATTTGAAGTCAGCCTGTGCCTTTCACTTTGGGTTTAAGTGATGAGAAGCCTTTAGACTGGCCTGGTCAGGCTTTCTAGAAGAGACTACAAATAAACTACAAATACACATGAAAAGTTGTGATAAGCTCAACCAAAAAAAAAAAAAAAGAGTAAGAAAGGCATGCAAGGTTTATCAGAATCAAGGAGCACGATAAAGTAAATGATTGTTGGGAATTTCTTCCACTCATATAAAGAAATGGAGTTGGAAAACGTTAGTGACAGAAAGTAGAGGGCCTGCCAGGTGGTGGTGGAACATGCCTTCAATCTCAGCACCTGGGAGGCAGGTACGGGTAGATCTCAGAGTTCAGGGCCGCCCTGGAATACAGAGCGGTTCCAGGACAGCGAGGGCTGCACAAAGAAACCCTGCCATGAAAAACAGAACAAAACAACAAGAACAGGATGCCAGAGGGGTTTTCCGTTTTCCATTTCAGGTTTTATTTCGCTCGTCTTGTTTGCTGTGTAGACTTTGGAGCGAGGATCTCCTAGAGATGGGAGTGCCCTGGTCTTTCCTGTGCAGCCCAAACTGGCCTTGAACTGCAGGTCCCGCCCCTCACCTCTCAAGTACTGAATTAGAGTTGAGAGCCACCACACCTACCTTGTTTTGATTTTTAAGAAAGGGTCTCACACTCTGACCAAAACTGAACTGGAATTTATATGTGGCCCAGGCTGGCCCGGAACTTGAGGCAGCCCTCCTGCCTCTTCAGTCTCCTGTAATAGAGAAGTATTAAATTTGTGGTTGTACTGTAGAAGCAGCATGAGAAAGACAGTGGTGAGGGCGTGTGTGTGTGTTGATGGATGAGTGATGGCTGGACATCAAACCCAGAGCCTGGCACTTGCTCGGCAAGTGTTCTACCACTAGGTACATCCATGGCCCTTATTCCTCAGAATTTCCCATATGCAGCAGGAGAATCACAGCAGTACCCCTCACATCATTGCATTATTACTTACTACAATGAGCCGGGACCTGAGAGCTCAGGGAGACGTAACTTTTTTGCCACGATGAGGTGTGATGCTTTGAATGAGAATGCCCCCCCCCCAATTGGGCTCATGCTCGACTAGTTGATTCCAGTAGGTGGAACTGTTTGGGAAAAATTAGGAGGTGTGGTCTTGTTGATGGAGGTGTGTCACTGGGGTTGAGCTTCGAGATTTTGAAAGACTTGCCATTCCCAGTGTTCCCTCTGGGATGTGAGCTCTCAGCTGCTGTTCTGGTCCCACGCCGGCCTCTCTGCTGCCACCATGATGATGGTGGACTCTTAACCCTCTGGAATTTCAAGCCTTTGCTCTATGAATACCTCAGCTGTGGCATTTTACAATAAAGAGCAACTAAGACAAGAGACGAAAGGGGATCTCCGAAGGGAGAACCAACACCACCTTTTTGAAAAAGTTCCTTTTGACATGGGAACAGCCAAGGAGCTTTGAGAATGAAAGCTGGAAACTGTGCTCCTTGTGTTTCATAGTTGCTGATGCCATGGCTTCCCAGGGAGATTTGGCACAGAGTCTGAAGGATCCAGGCACCAGTTCAACTCTGAACTGCCTGTTGAGAATCACCTTCTCAGAGGCCTTCACACCCAGGCCTACAGATCTTCTTAGGCATTCAGCTTCATGCAGAGCTCTTAGCCATGAGGCTGCTGATGGCAGAGGCAGAGGCCACGCACTACTCAGGGAGTTTGGGACTATGGCTGACAGAAACATAGGTAACATAAATAGCAAGGGAGATTTGGCTAAGCTAAATCTGACAGAGTAAGGGCCTTGAGGACAACAGTGGCCAGTTCTCTGTCCACTTGTGCCTTGACATTTGCCTGTTTGTGGCTTTCACCTTCTCACTAGTGCGTGTGCTAGCAGTTTGAGGCTCTGTCATTAGACCCTCAGAGCCAAGTAAAGCTAGCTCTGTCATATTTATAACTGTGTGAAGTTATCTATAATTTGTCAGAAAACTAGCAGAATATACATGGTAATAAGTGGTTCATTTTGTGAGATAAGGGCAGCAGGCAGGATTCAATGCTCTCTAAAGGCAAAGGGTGAAAGTCTACTAGGGCACCAGAGTAGAGCAGAATGCTATCTGCATTGACCTTGATCTGAATCCTCAAGGCTAGCCATAAAAGAAGCCATGTAACTAGGAGCACGGGAAATATTCAGAGCAGAGGATAGACCTCTCTGCACCTGAGTAAACAAGGCTCATGAGGCTGCATGTTCATATCCCTTCATCCAAAGCCAATTCTCTTCTTCCTCTTCCTGCTCCTCCTCCTCCTTTTGTTCTAGCTTTTTTGAGACAGGGTTTCTCTGTGTAGCCCTGTCTGTCTTGGAACTTACTCTGTAGACCAGGCTAGCCTTTACTCGGAAATCCACCTGCCTCTGCTGGGTTAAAGTGAGCCACCACTGCCTGACTCTTATTAAAAGGGGAGACTTGCAGTTCTTAATTTGCATTTTCTTGGTTAAAAGAGCAATTTTATATTATTCTGATGCCAACTTACAGGAGGTAAAATTCCTCGATCTGGTATAAGTAATAACTTACTTCCCAGAGGGAAGGAAAATGATGCAATGTGTGATTTTGAGGAAGTGAGTAGAAATAAAAACCTCAGCCAAAACAGTAACAAGAACCAATAGGGAGCAGAAGGCTGAGTATGTACTGCAAGACAGAGCACTTGCCTAGCATGCAAGAGTCCTTAAGTTCAGTTCCTACCACAGACACACAACACACACACACACTCAAAAAAAAAAAAAAAAAGAGGAAGGGGAGAAAGTGAAAGAAGACAGTCACAACTGGAATCTACAGTTAATGCCTAATACCCATGATACCTTATTTTTAAAAGATTTACTTATTTTTATTTAAAGTGTTTTGCCTGCCTAAATGTCTATACATCACATACATGCAGTGCCCTCAGAGCCCAGCAGAGGATGTCAGATCCATGGAGACTGATGTTACAGACGGTTGTGAGCCACCACATGGATGTGGGAACCAAACCGGGGTCCTCTGCAAGAGCAGCCAGTGCTCTTAACCACCGAGCCGTGTCTCTAGTCCATCATGTTGCCCTCTTGATGAGACAATGCTCGAAGAATCTTAACTCAGACTCACACATTCTGATTTAAAGTATCAATACTGGTGGAGAAAGACCAGAATGCTTTTCCGTTCGTTTGTTTTGTTTTCTTAAGACAAGGTCTCTCTATCTGTAGCTCTGGCTGTCCTGGAACTTGCTATGTAAACCAGGCTGGCTTTTAACTCACAAAGATCCATTTGCAACCACCTCCCCAATTCTGGGATTAAAGGCGTGTGCCACCAAGCCCAGTAAGACTTTTTTAAGATGTTTAAGTGATGAGGCAGGAGACTCACAGCCTGAAGATTATAATTAGTAACTTTGCAAGATGTCTATGAAATGGGGTGGGCTTTTTTTTTTCCACAATGGAAATCACTTTTCCAACTCTTCAAGGTAACTTGGTGCTCTGTAATTCAGCTGAAGACTGACACTGCCCACCTGAAGCTGATATTAGCTCCATGGGATAAAAACTCAGCCTCACAACGCTGCTTCCCTTCAGATACCAATCACCAGTCCCTGGTTGTCACCAGTACTTCTGACCAACCAGCTAAAAATTGAGGGTTTCCATAACCCCTCATCATGTTAATTTACTGTAACAGCTCACAAAACCCAGGGGAATATATACTTACATGTTCAGGTTGATTATAAAGTGTACAGACTGAATCAGACAGGGCAAGGTCTGGAAAGGCGCTCCTGTTTCCATGGAGATAAGGGTACACCACCCTCTCTATACACACACACAAAAACTATTCACTAACCCCAAAGGTTTCCTGAATCTATTATTTACTGTCTCTATGGAGGTTCTATCATGTAAGTGTGATTGATTAAACAACTAGTCACTGGTGATTAAAGTCCGATCTTCTGAGGAAGCAGGTGGTGAGGGCTGGGATTGGTTCCTCTAGCAACCAGCTCCTTCCTGATGCCTCCTAGGGGCTGTGAGCTATCAGTCATCTCATCATCACATAAAAAGACCTGCTGCCATTCAGGCTCTGCCATTTCTCTGGAGGTGCCTCATGTCCTTGCATCCATCTTGTCCACATACATTTTCTGATCTCTCTCTCTGAATTTTTCCGGTTTCGAGGATGCGATACAGCCAGGATGGTGACTCACATACCTTCTTTCCAGAGGGTGGGGGAGACAAGGCATATGACTCTAAAGGCAGAGTGTGCCTGGAGCTCTGCATCCGGCCCTCAAAAACCACATAAACCAAACGTGGTAGAGCACCCTTGTAACCCCACCACTCAGGAGGTGGAAGCAGGAGGATCAGAAGTTCATGCTCATCCTCAGCGACACAGTTTTCAGCCAGCCCAGAAAACAGCAGACAATTTAGAAATCCCCAACCCCCCTTGTTTACTTGGCCTGAATTCTTTCACCTAACATAATGATGTTGAGAACTGTCCATGTTTTTGTGTTTCCTGGACTTGTCCTTTGATGTTGCTGAGTGATGTCCTCATATACCACTGTACCACCATTTGTTTGCCTGTGCTCCCGTGGACAGCATTTGGCTGTTTGGGGCTTCCGGCTAATACAAATAAAGTTGCTACAAACAGAATGTGCAACAAAGTTTTTCAACACAAGATTTCCTTTTTCTCTTGGGCAAATTCCATGGCCAAGTCATCTGCTAGAGTGTGTTTACGATTTTAAGATGACGCCAAGCTGTCTGGCAAAGCTCTCAGCCATTTTGTAAACTCAGCTGCAGTTTGTAAGAATGCCAGTTTGGCCGCATCCTTGCCAATATTTGACATTATCAGTATTTTCAATTTGAGTCATTCTAATGAGTGTGTAATCGGATCTCCTTGTGGGTTTTATTTGCATTTCCCTGATGACTAGTGGTGGTAAGCATCTATACAAGTTTTATTAACTTTAGACTCTCTTTGTGAATTTCAGAGATCTCTTCTTTTAAAGGCTGTGCTCATTAAAAAAGGACTGAAGTAAGTGTTCACAGCCAGGCAAGCAGGATGGCTCCAAGGATAAGGCACTTACTAATGACCCACGTTTGACGTCAGGGACCCTCATAGAGGAATGAGAGAATCGACATCCATAAGCTGTCTTCTGACCTCCGCATGTGTGGTCTGTTACATGTGTGTACCCACACACATGATAATAAAAAGCTTAGGGCTAGCAAGACAGTTCAGCAGAGAAAGGCTCTTGCTAACAGTCCTGACCACCTGAGTCTGAACCCCAAATGGTGGAAGAAGGGAATCCTCTCCAGAAAGTTGTTCACTGACCTCCTCCATGAGTGCATCGTGGTGCAGGTGGACCCACACATTGACACACCCACATCCAAAAGAAATTCATGTAATAAACATTGTTTTAAATGAAACAGAGCCAAGGGACGTGCGAGTAATAGGCAACTCGGGCTCCCTAACACCTATGCCGCTCCAGCCCTCTCTTTCAAGGGAGATGTGTTCTGGTCATTGAGAGAAAGCAGAATCAAAAACCCCAGCTTCACAGGGCAAACTGGAGAGTGAGGAGAGCTCCGCGCACCAATGACCACCAGTCGTAGTTCGAATGAAAATGCTAGCTTGGCTCTTGAGTTATTTTATGAACTGTTCATAAAGGACGTTGGTGGCTCATTTTAAAAGGCAGCAGCAACCATTACTCCCTGAGAGGATGCACCAAGAAGCAATCTGGTTAACCTGTCTGGGTTCTATTCTTAAGCGGTGGTTGTTACCTGGGTAGATTTGAGAAATGTACACCTGCAGCAAGGCTATGACAAGAACACTCGTGGCGATGCTGCAGGCCTATTCTGGGGACGGTACACAACATACAAACACGCACATGGCAGCACATGCATGGCGTCTCTGCAGACAACCTGGAGGGTTACTAAGTGGTTGAGCAGCAACTGAGATGGAGTAGCAAGCGTTGACATCAGCTTGAGGAGAAAGCTGAAGACCCATGCCTTGACCTGACTAAATATTATCACTAGAGCTTGGAGTGATGGCTTTCTGGCTGATGCTGTTTCCATTTCCAGCACCCAAATCAGGCTCACAGCCTCCTGTAAAGTCAGTTCTGGGAGGACTGATGCCTCTGATCTATGCAGGCACCTCACTTTCCTCTGCCCCTGCCTCAGCACACATATACACACAATCAAAAATCTTAAAAAAAAAAAAAAGAAGAAGAAACATTTTTATCACTGATAGTGCAGTAACCATGAATTTGACAGATGACATGCTACCAAGGAAGATAGCTACTTTTCTCATCACTGCTACCGGATACCTGACAGGAAATGACTTCCTGAAGGACTTAGGCAGCTCACAGTTTGAAGGTTAGTCCTCCATGGTGGGGAAGGCAGCTCCAGCCTTGGTGGGGGCGTGGGGGTGGTGGGGACCTGCAACTGTAGCTTCTCATCTCACAAACTCCCCAGAACAGGAAACAGAACCTGGATCAGCAGCTGTGGCCAGGCTATCAACCTCATGCTCTTCTCTTTGCGTAACCCACTTCCTCTAGGTAGGCCTTACCTCCCAAAGGTTCCCACAAGCTTCCAAAAGAGTGCCTCCGGCTTTAGATAGAGTGTTAAAGCACATGAGCCTATGGGGGACATTTTCTATCTACATCATAACAGCAGTAAACACTAAAGAAGACAGAATCAGAACCAAAAACCTTTGACTCAAATCATGAGTGTGTTATACACTTCAACTTTTTATGTTATGTGTATTGGTGTTTTGCCTGCATGTATGTCTGTGTGAGGGTGTCAGATCTTGAAGTTACAGACAGTTGTGATCTGCCATTTGGGTGCTGGGAATTGAACCCAGGTCCTCTGGAAGAACAGTCAATGCTTTTAACTGCTGAGCCATCTCTCTAGCCCCACCCATTCCCATTTTAAAACTCCTATCCAGTTAGTTAAGAACTGGGAAAAGGTGGAGCACTGTTAAGGGCACTTGTTGATCTTGCAGAGGATGGACCCTGATTCATCTCTCAGCCATCACACTGTAGGGCCCCTGTAACTCCAGATCCAGTGAATCTGACCCCCTTGTGAGCTCTGCAGGCACCCGGAATGTGTGTGGTGGGCATACACACATATACACCATACATACAGTCCATGGGGAGACTGGGAACTTTCCTGATCCTTTTATAGTGACCATTATAAAATATCACAGTTGGGGGGGGGCATGACTTAGTTTGTTCAAATACGTAAAACTTAACAAAGTGAGCAAACACAGAGAAACTAGTCAGCTATTTCTCTGAACCAGAGTAGACTTTAGGAATTTATAAATCTTATTTATCATATATACTTTATTTATCAAGCACATGTAGTTACGTATCTAATTTTTTTTTAGAAGCCTGGTATTGAAGAGTTAGCAAAGACGTAAGTAGTTAGGTGTAAGTCTGTAAGTCAGCTTTTGTTAGTCTTTAACAAAGAGTAGACCTTTATAATCCTTAATCTTTTTAACTTTAAAATTTTGTATCTAATCTTAGAATTTTATCATCATACAAAAACCATATCAATCCAAAATATTTTGGAGACCTGCTGTTGTTGCCTTTGTGTAAAAAGGTGACAATGGTAAGCAGAGGGCTCTGTGGTACTGAGAAGTTTTACAGGTGCAGCCACATGGTCATCTTAAAATGGTGGTGAAGTCACCTGGCATGTACTCCTTACATTAGTAAAGATGGTTGCCAATCGTGTGGTTGCTTCCATACCGATGAGGTCATCAACCAAAATGAAGGTAAATCATATGGTTGTTATTTAAAAGATCTGTTTTCCTAGTAGTTCTATTTTTTACACACACACACATCCTACATAGGAGTTGAATAGCTGGGTCAGGTGGTGCATGCCTGCAATCCCAGCACTTGGGCAGGCAGACCTGTATGAGTTTGAGGCCAGCCTGGTCTACAAAATGAGCTCCAGGACAGCCAGGGCTGTTACACGGAGAAACCTGTCTTGAGAAACCAATGTATGTGTGTGTGCTTGCGTTTCAAACAAATTTTTTTTTGAGACAGGGTTTCTCTGTGTAGCCTTAGCTGTCCTAGACTTGCTTTGTAGTCCAGGCTGGCCTAAAAGTCACAGAGATCTTCCTGCCTCTGCCTCCTAGAGTGAGATAAAAGATTTTTAAGAGTGAGAATTACAGGAAGTACGGAGCAGAGCAAGTTAAGATATAAGAGAGCTTATGATATGTAAACATGTTTTTGTTTTAATCCCAGGTGTGGGATGTGTAACTGATTCAGATGGTCCACAGCAGCAAACTATTTGTCTCATGTGGACTCTGAGAAGGGTCCTTTGCCAGCTGCAGATCGTTTCACTCTGAGGACTCTGGAGAGGGAATAAAGGCCAGAGCCCAAAAAGCTTTGGGAGGTTCTGAGAACAAACAGTGCTGGTGCCTCCTCCCTGCTGCTTCTAGTTGCTGTTGATACAGTTGGATGAAAAGAAGTCAGAGATATCCTGAAACAAAGATTGGACTTGTCTCAAGGAACCCAATGACCCTAACTAGCAGGCAGTAGATAAAGAGAACTTTGCCCCCTCTCCCTGCTGACCTTTCTCTCCTACCCAGTGTTGGGATATAGGAAGGAATTGAGGTGGAGAAGAGAGAAAGACATAAGAAACATAAATAAAATAGTTAAAAAGTAACACCAACAAGTGGAGCCCAGACACTGGGCTTGGAATAATGAAAAATTTGGTTTCTAGTGCGGTAGAGAAGACAGCAGGATATGGAGAAATGAATATACTATTTCAGGATATGAGAAAAAGGTGCAGCTGCTTCTGTTGGTTTCTCTCTTGCTTTACTCCCAGAGGGGATTTTCTGGTTTTTCATCTTCTGTCTTCCTACATTCTGTTTTAAAGAAGATTGGGAGAATGGTTGAACAATTGGAAAAGTTGTAAGTGGATACACAGGGGTTTGAGAAACAAAAAAAAATGATGAAATAAAAAAAACATAAGGTTCATTTGTTTTAGAAAAGATTGTAGAGTTGACAGTGCAACTAGAACATTTTTGGGTAGAGACTGAAATGCTTGGAAAGCAAAAAGTGCCAAAGGGGGCACACCTGGTAACTGAGAGCCAGAGTTTCCCGAAATTGCCACTCAGCCATGCTCCTTACACTTCTGGTGTCAAGTTCCCACAGCTGCTTCATGAGGCAAGGGGCCTGGAAGAGCAGAAAGCCACACAGAGCTAAAGGGAAAAAGCCTGTTTCAAGGCACGGGGTGGGGGTGGGGGGAGTTACTCTTGAGCAAACTGAGTTGTCCAAGGGACAGCCTCAGGTTGAGAGATTACTGCAATTAACTTTTCCAGTAGCCACTAGAAACCTATTTATATTATAAAATAGGTGCTTCAATTGCGGTAAATTCGGTCACTTAAAAGTCTGTGACCAAATCACTAAGAGCCTTAGAGCTCAAAATGACCAGTGCGTTAACTCTGAGAAATATGGTACATTTTGCTAGAGAAGTTACCCAGCCATTTCTGGAAGTACTGGCTTCTTAGCAAGAATGTTTAAGTTTCCTGGAGTTTGTAGAAGCTGTGATAAAAGGGATCATTTGACTAGTGAATGTGTGCCCAAGAGAGTCACATGAGGTAACTTCTTGCTGTCAGAAAACAGCTTTAGAGTCCTAGCTGGAGGCTCAACAGCAAAAAGTTATCAGGTTATTAAAAACAAAAACAAACAAAAACTATTGATGCAAAAAGGGTTTGGTTCCTTGGGCATCTCCTTTTAAGAAAGCAATAGCAAGTCTCATTCATATAAAAAAGCCATTTAAAAAAAAAAAAACAGAAAGGGGGAAATGTGGAGATTTTAGTTTATGATATGTAAACATGTTTTTGTTTTAATCCCAGGTGTGAGACTGATTCAGATGGTCCACAGCAGCAAACTATTTGCCTCATGTGGGCGTGAGAGGAGCTCTTTGCCAGCTGCAGATAGTTTAATTCTGAGGACTCTGGAAAGAGAATAAATGCCAGAGCTCAGAGTGTGGAGGGGGCTCTGAGAAAGAAGAACGTTGTTGGCACTTTCTCCCATGCTGCTCCTGGTTGCTGTTTATGCAGGATGAAGAGAAGTCAGAGATCCTGAAACGAAGATTGGACTTCCCCCAAGGAACCCAGTGACCCTAACCAGCAGAAAGTAGCCGAAGAGAACGTTGCTTCCTCTCCCCATTAATCTTTCTCTCCTATTTGTTATTGGGGTGTTGGAAGGGATTGGAGTGGAGGGGGAGGACGAGATACTAAGAAATGTAAACAAAATAGAGTTAAAAAGTAACACAAGTGGCGGCCAGACGTAGGGCTTGGAATAGAGGCCTGAAGAAACGAAAACAGGGTTAATGCCAACAGATTAGGGGATCATTTTTATGCCATGGAAGTTGCATGATTTGTGAGAATTTGTGAGAATTTTGAAATTAAGTGTGCCAGTTTTTTTTAGCCATTGATCTGTATTGAGGCCAAGCTGTTTGTAGTCCAAGGAGGAGAGTATGTCTAAAACTGAAACTGCTGCAGGGAGTGTCTGTAACGCCAAGAGAGCCGAGAGCAGAAGCCGCGGGACTGCAGGTAGAGCGCACAGGTACCATGGTGGGTCCTCGGTTTCCAGAGGGAGGCTAGAGAAAGCTACTGAGCAGAGCTGGCTAGTGTCGCTGTGACAAGAATTTGTATCTGGGTTGTCACCGAGTAGAACAGAAAACTTGCCAAAGAGAAAAAAAAAAAAATGTTCCAAATCACAGGGGAAAAGTGTCCCTTCTCACATGGCTGTGGCCCAAGTAAGGCTTCCTGGCATGCTGGTGTGGCTTTTTGTAACAGGCCATGGCTGAGAGATGTGAGATGAGTGCCCAGGCAGGGGTCTTGGAAGGGTGTGGAAGGCACTAGGAGTCGGAGAGACACTTAAGTTACAGACAAGGAGAGGAATGGTTAGAGCACGTGGTGGGGAGTAACTGAGAAGGTGTTAAGGTGGAAGCCTGGCATTACCAGGAAGCCCCCGAGCTCAGTGCTAAATAACAGGACTCCCTTCCTCAGCTGGGCTCCCTCAGCACCTGATCTGGAGTGTCACATAGCCCTCAGGGACATTACAGGCCCAACCCTTTCCCAATAAGAAACCCATTCAGTGTGTACTTGGGGATTCCTGGAAATACCCTCCCTGTGCTGAGGATCTTGGTACCTTAGCTTTCAACCAATGACCTTTTTCCATACCTTTAACCATACGTGGAGTTCTTCATTTATCCCTCACTGCCCATAGGATAATTAATTCCCCTTCTTATAATAGGACTGTGCTGCTGCATGCAAATTAAGTATCCTTGGCACTCCTAGCCCCATTGACTCAAAGTCTCTCCCCCAAAGTCCTTCCCACTGCCTAAGGTTTATATGTCCTTGATTCACGAAATAAAAGCTCTCACTCCATTCCTCTACCATGATCGCCTGAGATTTGTCATTTATTCTAGGGAAAGGACTTCCCTTCTCCCGCAAAGAATTCGCCCTTGACTGCCGGGAAGGCAGCCAGGTGCTGCTGGCCACCACAAGTTTCTGCCGTTCCCCGGAGTGAAGGAGGACTCTCTTGTGGACCACTGCCGCCATCTTCCTTGCTCCCTCCATCCACCGCAGTGCCCATCTGCAAAAGTGAGCGGCCCAGCTTTCAGAACAGGCATTCTGTCTGCCCAAACCAGACTGCCTCTCGGTTTTGGTGCTTCGAACCTCCCTTGTCAGCTGTTTAGAAGCAGCAACCAACTTGCTCAAAGTCGGGCTGGGCCCTCGTTGCAGCCTGGCCCAGTTTTCGGAGCCCTTGAGCTTCCAGCTGCCATTTGAAATCTTTTCTGCTGCACCTCTGGCTGAACAAGAGATCTTCTGGTTGTGTTTTACCTTCCTCGGTCCAGAGACTGGCATTTCTAGGAGGGACACAATATTTGACCTTTTACCTTTTCCCACATGGAAGCCTATAGTGCACAGACCTTCCCACGGGAGAAATGCAGACTTCCCTCTGGGCGGTGTCCAGGCCTCCTGGGAGGAGGGAGACCCTAAAGAATGAGGATCCTAAAATTTGGGATCAAATTTGATGGATGGCAGAAGCCAAAACAAACAAATGATCTGTACATACCTTAGGAGAATCAGGTCATCGGCTTGGTTTGGAGAGGCCAAGTTGCTCAGAAGACAACCCACATATGCCAAGGCTGTGCATGGTGTTGGCAACAGATGAATGAAAAAATAAAAGGTAGGCCATGACTTTTCCTAGGTATTATGGAGAAGGGTTATTATAGTTAAAAGGGAGAGCAGAGCCAGAGGCAGGGACATTTGAGAGAGTCCAGAGTGAACATGACCCTGAGCTGGGCCATGTGAGGAGAAAGGGGAGGAGCAAGGGGGAGATCCAGAAGGTAACAAAAAAGGCCAGGTAACCAAAATGTCTAGATTATATAAGAAAGGGCAGCTGGGCGAAGGGCAGCCCAGCCCTGGGCTAGAGAAGTTTAGGGTAGGGCCAAGGTATGCCAGCCATGTCCTATAACAGGTAGGGACTGAGGGATGCTGGGAGAACCTGGCGGCCATATCTACTTTGATATGTTAACCTTTAGTTAGCCATTTGTCTCACATTTGAGACATAGCACACACAAAATCAGTGAATGTAAGGAAGAATCGGGTGATGGTTTCGTATTAAGAAAATCACTGGGGCCAGGTGGTAGAGACACACATTTTCAATCCCAGCACTTGGGAGGTAGAAGCATATGGATCTCTGAGTTCAAGGCCAGCCTGGTCTACAAAGTGAGTTACAGGACAGCCAGAGCTCACAGAGAAACCCTGTCTGTAAGACAGCCTGAGATGGTTTTCAGTGAAACAGCTCTCCTTTATTGAGGGAAATAAAGGCTATGTAGACCTTGGAGAAGTGGGTAGGGGTTTTCCGGGTGAATGTACATCATTGGTTAGGGCTGAGGTGTTGGGAACACTTCATCTGCTTGAAGAACACCAGGTGCCAGCTGGACATTCCTAATAAGGAAATAGGCTGTTTTAACCTGAATCCTGAAACCATCAGGCTGAGTGACTTACCTCAAGCTTGGCAGAGGCGAGGGTGGCAAGGCTACCTGCCCTGGAGTGCACAGACTCAGAACAGGGAGGGAGCAGTCCTTACTCCTGCTGGTCTCAAGATGAGATTTTCAGGGTTCGGACATGTCTCAACCTCACTCTTGGTCTGGGCTGACTCCCCTGGTCTCGTGGCTCAACTGCTCCACATACCCCCTCATGAGGACACACACACACACACAAAGAGAATGTTAAAGAGATGACTGACGTAATCATGTAATTTAACTACTCCAAATCAACATGCACAGACTATACATCAAATACCGCTCTTCCAGAGAATAAAAACCCTGTACAACATTTGAAATGCACAGTTGGAAAACCCACTGAAGTGCTTGCAAGGGCAGTGAGGAAGGTTCTGATGACAAACAGAACAAAAATTAAAATCCAGATAAGAAAGTTAGTCAGCCATGGGGTTGGCTCTCACTTTGAGGCATCTGGTCACCCTTGCAGAGCTTGAGCCTTCCCTGGATGTCACTGCAGAGGATAAAGCCCGCCTGAAGTCCAGAGTCTAAAGGGATATTCCTTGCCTAAAGCTGAGGACCCTAAGGGGTGCATCTTTGATGAAATGATAGTCTGAAAATTAATTCTCCCCAAAGAAAAAGACAGCAAGAAAGCTTGTTTGTCTTAAATCTGTCATAGAATAGAGCCCTTTGCCGTGTGGAATCGCAAAAGGATTACACATATGGGAGCTTTTGAAAGCTCCAGCCTGAACGTTGAAAATAGCCTCAGGCACCCACAGAAGCAAGCCAGATCTTTTGTGATAGAAGATGCATTGAAGTCAGGGCTCAAAGAATTTCCACAAAGTTTCGAGGAACTCTCAAGTATTGAGGCAAACAATGAGGTAATAGGAGTAAGAGTTAAACAATAGGAACTTTGATTCACATAGACTTTACTCAATGCACATGTCAGGTAGAAATAAGTTTGTGTACCCTGTACACAAAAAAATAAAAAGGAAACAAGACATGACTAGAGGAAAAAGTGCCAGTAAGAGTACACAGAAAAAATTGTAAAGTGAAAAGTGAACTAAATCTAGTTTTATATATTGAAATGTAATAATAGTTCAAGAACCAGGCAAAAGAACTCAAGACAGACTTCTCTGTGCCTTGGGTTTCATTAGTAACAGGGTCAGTTGGAAGTTAGAAATTCCCCTTCTCTGTGGTGCTAACACCAACCCAAAATTTTACAAAGAGGTGAAGAGATGCCGAATAGTCAAAGCATCATTGAAAAAGAAATACATTGTTGAATAACTCACAAGTGTCAAATCTTACCACAGGAGTACAGTAACAACACAGTGTTGCAATAGAAACTGGTATTGACAAAATTAAGCTGAGAATCTACAAATATTGTTGCTCTGGTTAGCAGGGGCCAAGATTTAAATACAGTGATTTGGAAATGGTAAGCGCCCATTCTATGGCTGAGTTACATACCAGCTCCATTTGCTTTAATTAAAAATGATTCAATCATAAAGAAAATAGTCTAGAACATTCTGGAGTAGCCCATGGTCACATGGGCCTACTGACTGAAAAACAATGCCCAAGATAAAGGTACAGAGAGGAAGAGTCTGGGATAAACATATCTGGGAGCTTTGGGTGTGACGTGGCCCTACATATAGTACAGATCACCAGGCTAGTAAGTACATTCCTTCCAGTCTTGTGGGTGAAAAAACAGGTATACATCTTTCCATTGACCGGACAAGCCTGGGTATATAACATTACTGGTTCTCTAGTATTTTTCTCTGCACATGAGGACCTCATGCCCTCTACGGTAGGTAAACTGGGTTTCATCAAAACTGGAAGCTTTGGGGGCTGAGAAGATGGTTCAGTGGATTAAGCACTTTTCATGAAATCCTGAAGTCTGGAGTTAAGATCGCAAGCACCCACATAAATACCAGACAGAGATAGTGAGCCACCTATAATCCCAAGAGGGAAACAGAGGATCCTCAGAGCAAACTAGACAAGCTGAACTGATGAACTGTGAGTCCAAATGAGTGACCCAACCACAATATATAATAACTACAATACACATACAACAGTCAAGGAAGATACCCTAAGTGAATCTCTGGCTTACACACATACAATTTACATGTGTACTCACACACATGGAACATACAACACATGCCCAACCAGGACACAAATACATAAAAAAGATAAATAATACAATCTTTATATGTTTCAAATCTGAGCTAGCTCCACAGGATATCCTGATTTAAATGCCAGTCCCCAGCTTGTAGTGCTATTTTGAAGACTGAGAAGCCCTGAGGAAGTGGAGTTTGTGCGGCAGAAACAGTTCAGTAAGGGACAGTCTCTGAAGGTGATAGCTACTGCTGGTTCTAACTTGAGCTGAATGCATGGGAACAAGCAGCACCATATTCCCATCACCACAGCGGCCCTTGCCACTGTGCCTCCTTCATTGTGATAGACTGGAAGCCGGGTAAAACCATGAGCCCTCCATGAAGTTGTTTCTGTCATGTACCTAGTCATAGAAATACAAAAGGTAAATAATGAAAAACAAACTTGAAATAAGGAGAGTTGTATGTAGACTATATACAAAATCTATAACTCAACAATAGACAGTCATTACTACTGGTCACTGTTCTTGTTGCTGTGGCCCAGTGAAGCGATGTAGAAGAAGGTGGTTTACTTTGGCTTACAGTTCAGGGAAAGGAAGCTCATTACAGTGGGAAGGCGCGGTGACAGAAGTATGAGAGTACTGGTCACACTGTACTTGCAATCAGGACACAGAGGTGTGAATGATGAGGCTCTGTTGGCTGTCTCCCTTTTCTCAGTGGAGGATGCCAACCTACAGAATGTGCTTGCACACATTCTGGGTGGATCTCTTCTCCTTAGCTAATCCTTTCTGGAGTCAGCCTCACATGTGCCCAGAAGTCTGTTTCCAAGGTGACTCTTAATCCACCAACTTGACAAGGGAGATCAGCCATCATTTAAAAGTGGGTAAAAGGCTAGAGAGATAGCTCAGTGGCTGAGAGTACATTCCACTCTTGAGGAGAACCCAAGTTTGGTCCACAGCACCTATATCAGGTTGCTTACAACATCCCCGGCTCCAGGGGACCCAGCAATTCTCTTCTGGATTCCATGGGCCCTGAATTTATGTGCACATAACCTCCCCCTTACAATTTAAAAAATAAAATGGAACTTTTAAAAACAAAGGATTTGACTAAACCTTTATCTAAAGAAATATACAAATAGCCAATCACCTCATGAAAAGATCTTTAACATCGTTAGTCACTAAGAAAATTTGTAATCAAAACCACAAGGAGATACAAGCTCCCTACACTCACTAAGATGGGGCTGTAGTACACATGATGGAAATGATAAGCGCTGGCAAGGATGTAGGAAAATTGGATCCCTCACATATTGCTAGTGGGAATGTTAAATCATGCATCTGATTTGGAAAACTATTTGGCAGCTCCCCCAAATGATTAAACATAGAGTTACCATATTATCCAACAATCCAATTCCTATATATAAAATAACCCAGGGAATTCAAAACATATGTTCACACAAAAATTTGTACATGAATGTTCACAGCAGCATAATTCATAACAGCTGAAAGCTAAAAGTAGCTCGCATGTCTATCAGCTGGTGAACAGAAAGGTCATGTAGACTGTGGTATGTACAATGGGACAATATTCTGCCACAATATGGAGTGGAATACTGATTTGGTGTGGATAAATCTTGAATTAGTCATGCTGTACATAAAAGGCTAAATTCTAGAGAAGTATATCTATATGAAATGTCCAGAAAAGACAAACTTATAGAGCTAGGACTGATAGTTTCTGAAAGTAGGAAGGTCAGAGGAATAGGCACTGACAGATGATGGACACAAAGTTTCTTTCTGAGCTTGTGACAATGCTCTGGACATTGATAGTGGTCATGGACACACAGCCTGTGAATTTCCTAAGAAGCAGTGGGATTTTTAAAGGGTTTAACTTTTTGGTATGTGGATTATACCATAATAAATAGTTGTTATAAAATTGATGTAACGCAGTGGTTCTCGACCTTCCTAATGCTGCTACCCTTTAATACAGTTCCTCCCCAACTATAAAATTATTTTGTTGCCATTTCATAACTGTAATTTTGCTACTGATATGAATCATAATGTAAATATCTGATATTCAGGATCTCTGATATGAGAACCCCCTAAAGGATTCGCAACCCACAGGTTGAGAACCACTAATTAAAAAAAAAACTCAATGAATGCATTAAATCACTTGAAATAATAGACTGGAATATAAATATGAGGATAGTTATACATATCCAGATATGTATAATATTTAGGTACAACCTAGAGAAGAATACAAAGATGATGCAAAAAGAGGTAATTATACTAGTTAAGAGTCATTGAGGACAGATGAGAATATTTTACAAATGTCTGTCAGAGTTTCAGAAGGAAAGAAAAGGGAGGCAGATTATTTTTCACAATAATAACATCCCCCATGTGTGTGATATTCTTTACTATATGTATACACAAGTGTTTATGGGCTTTCGTATATGTGGGGGCATGTGTGGAAATCTTCACCAATCACTCTCCACATTATATTTTGAGACAGTATCTCTTGTTGAACCTGGAGCTTGTGTTTTCAGAGATTAGCTGGCTAGCAAGCCTTCCAGGTTCACCTATTACCCCACACCTGAAATACTGGGGTTAAACTTGCACACAGCCAGACCCGAGTTTTAAGAAGATGCCAAGGATGCAAATTCAGGTCCCTATGCTCCTCATGCTTGCATATCAAGCACTGAGCCATCTTCCCAGCATCCAGTCACAGAAGTTCATGAATTCAGAAAGCAGGAAAAATCTCAAGAAGAACTAAGAAAGAAAGAAAGAAAGAAAGAGAAAGAAAGAAAGAAACCTCTTAGGCACACCGTACCCATCTCCAGAACACCAAAACTAAACTGATGCTCTTTAAAAAGCCAGTTGGATGACTTGTAAGCAACAAGAAGGAACAAATTATTAAAATGCCCTCCACAGTTTGAATGGATTTCATGAATATTAGGCTGAAGGGTAGAGTGAGCCATTCCCCAAAGGTCATGGGCAGTGCGTTAGCATATTAAGGAAGCCACAAATGATGTTATCCCCTGAACAGTTTAAATAACAAGCATTTGTTTTCTTACAATCTGGAAGCTCTAGGTCCCAGATCAAGGTTCAGCAGAGGCGATTTCTAGCAAGGGCTCTTCCTGTCTTGCAGACAGCTGCTTCCCCATGGGCTGAGTGTGTGTGTGTGTGAGGAGAGGGAGGGTTGGGGAACTTCATAATATTTCATCATTTAACTTTGATGACTACAGAAAGGCTTTAGTTCCAATTGCAGTCAAATTGAGGACTAGGCTTTCAACATATGGATTCCGGGATGTAATTCAGCCCATAGCATACGACAAGATTTAATTTATATGACACTCTAAAAAAATACATTTTGTAAGGCAAATTAGAAGTTGCTATGAGTGAGGGACTAGAGGATTTAGATGTTATTCCCAGTGTGAAGAGTTTTGCGGTGATGACACAGGTGAGTCTTGAAATCAGAGGTGCTTAAGAAACCTTCCCTTGAGAAGCAAGTGGCACAGGACAGTACATGGCATGTCAGTAGCCATGTCCCTCTTTACCTGTAAGTGGTAACTAATGCATGACCAATAGAGCTGGGGAAAATCCCCAAAAGCCTCCCTGCAATATTGTTGTAAATTTGTGGGTATATAAATATGTGGGAGGTGAGCAAGCCCATATGTTCCTGATTTGCTTGAGACGGGGTCACCTCACTGGCTCTGAGGCTCACAATTTAGTCTAGCCTGGCTCACCAGCAAACCCCGGGATCCACCTGTCTCCACCTCCAAGACAGTGGGGTTACCTGCACAGGGCTAAGTCATGGCTATTTTACACAAGTGCTGGGCATTTGGATTGGCTTGTACACACCATCTCTCCAGCCCTGTAACTTACTTTGCGTATGTAATTATTCCAAAAATGAGAAAAAAAGTAGTCAGAAACAAAACGAAAAACAATTTCTGGCTAGAAAATAGAAATTTATTTGGAAATTGGTTGCTCAACAGTGATGGCGACAGTGGAGGAAAGATTGGAAACAGATCTTCAGTGTGCCAAGGCAGCCACTAACCCAGGACTGTACTGCCTTCTAACGCTCCCTGGAGTCGGGGTGAAGCAAAGACGTGTCTTGACACGCAGTGACAGTATAATGCTGATAGAACTTTTCACTAATACTAATGGTGAGGGATTCAGGGAAAACGCTGTGAGATCTCATGGGGAACACAGGAAGAAATGGTGAGGCAGCAAATCAAGAAATAGTCAGCACGTCTAAGGGTTGTTAGTTTTCTAGCAGAGGGCCAGTGAGGTAGCTTGTGTGTGGGGGGGTGTCAAAGCACCTCCTGTTAACTGTGATGCTCTGAGTTTAATTTCTAGGGTTCACAACTTGGGAGGAGAGGATCGAGTCTCCAAAACTGTTCCCTAACTTCCACAATGCATACATACACACACACACACACACACACACACACACACACAGAGAGGTACACTAAATAAAACAAAAAAGGAGAAGTTCTACAGCATAAACAGACATGGAACATATAATCTCTAAACTATGTGTCGTAAAAAGAAAATGATGGATGGAAAAAAAGCAGAAATTTCTTTAGTAGGGAAAAGATAAAAGACCTTACAATAATGACCTTACAATGAATAATAGAAACATGAACAGTTACTTTCTTTGTGTGTGTACGGTGTGCATGCACATGCATGTGCACGTTCGTAAGTGTGTGGCCGCGAGGAGGTCTAGGGCCTGCTGCTGGAGTCTTCTCCATCGTGCGTAAGTTTATTGACTGAGGCACCGTTGCTCTCTGGAGCTCACTGATTTTGGTCAGTGTAATTAGCCAGTATGTCCTGGGAGCCCCTCTCTCTCTCTATCCTGAGTGTTAGGGTTATGGATAGCTGCCACACCTGCCTGGCTTCTAGGAGCTACGGAAGGATCCCAACTCTGACCTTCACACTCGCTTGGCTTGTACTTTATCTACTGAGCCATCTCTCCAGCACCCATATAAAATTCTCAGTAGGGTAAATTCAGTTAAGGAAAAACGTATTGTGGAGCTAAAATCAAAATCAAAAACAAAAGCCTATTCAAATGTCACTTGCTGGGGACACACCTGAAACAAAAAGTGGAGAAAGTTTAAAATGAAAGCACAGGAGGAACACCACACAGAAATGGGCGGTGTCACTGTGTTAGTGTCAGCAAAACTGCTGCTAGGTGAGACTAAAGAGTCTAGACCCTACCGATTAAGGATGTGGTCTCTAAGGGGAGGAGACAAGTGAACCCTGATGTCACTCGATTTTCCATCACACACTGAGAAATTCGGATCCGAGCAGATGGTTACACGGTTGGGATGTCAGTGGGGACAGTGGATCTCCACAGGAGGAACAGTTCTTGAGGGCCACACAGCCTCCCCACGGCTCCAGACACTAACATTGATTTCAAATGATTTCGCTTTCTTGTGGCCGAGAGCTTTTCTAACCAATCAGGCACCTCTCTACTTTAGGATTTGCTTGAGATCATTTGTCTGAGGAAATACATTGAGAAATTTCCCTGAAGGAAATATTTGATGTTCTGCTTTATCTAACTGAGTCAGCAAAACAGCTGTCCAAGTTACTAACAGATATTCAAAGAAATGCAAACACTGTAAGGCCTTCTGGCTCTGGTGGAGCCTTCTAAGGGTGGGGTGGGCTGCAACTGTTTGGCTATTACAGTTTGTTTTTTTGCAAGACGAAGCCTTAGCTTCATAACTGTTAGGTCAAGTTCTATTTTTAAAACTTCTCAAAGATTTTTCTGGAAGGTTTTTGGGTCTGGGTGGAGATGAAGCAGCTCTACCGACCAGAAGAGCAAGGCCAGGAGGCCTGGGTATTGAACACGGTTTCCAAGCACTTATACATCGTGCTTCAGACTGAGCATGATGAATTTAGGAGATCTCACAGCTTTAAAGAAGTGTGCTCTTAGGGCATGGAAGCAGAGCTGGCCCTGTCCCTCACTGGCTGCAGCACTAGGAAGAGTGGGACCTGCACCTCTTTTGGGCAGCACTAGTCGAGCTAGTCCTGATGGTGTGGACCCAGAAGAGCTGGCACCAAGGGCATCAATCAGGAGAACTGTCCCTGCCCCTCACCTTGGCAGTGCTGGAGATTTGGCCCTGGTGGTATGAGCACCAGAGAGCCATCAGACTGACTAACAGCTACCACCCAGGCCCAGATCAAGGGTTTTGAGTTGGCCCACCCCAACATCTACCCCATTTATAAGCTGCTGGAGCGTGTGAAGGTCTGGTCGTCTAGAACCAAAGCTGCAGGATCTCCATGACACAGGGCAACAACAGGACATCCAAGAGGAGTCCTAGTGAGGATTAATAGTGTGGCAGAAACCACAGGCCTTGAACCAAACCAGTGACTCACTACAATGAACGTTTGCAAGTAAAGCTGTTTGGGAAAAGGGGGTACTGTGTGACACACTGAAGCTTCCACAGTGGGTGGGTATGTAAGGACGGGAAGATGAGGGAGATTAGTGTGCATGATGTAAAATTCACAAAGAATCAATAAAGAGTTAAAAAGATAAACTCCTTTTCCATACTTAAAAAAAGTAATTTGGTCTGTACAGGATCTGTCCTGTTAACATTCCACTGAGGAAGAAGGAAGAGCTCATGAAGCCATATCGTTATCTGAGTTTTATATGTAGTTAGTGGTCGATGGGAGAGGAAAGATGTTTTCTTCAGTGGTGTAGTCCTATAAACAAACCTTCACCCATACTTCAGTGAGCATTCCTAATGAAGCCCACTTGGTCATTAAAAAAGAAAAAGACATGAAAATAAAAGGGGACACGTTGACAAGAGAAAGGATCAACCAGAAAGCAACGGGGTGTATGCAACCAAAACACATTGTATGCATGCATGAAGCTGTCAAAGCAAAGCTCAGTAGATCAATGTCTGTAGAATATTCTTCAGTTGGTGGTTTTCTTTCATTGGAGACGGGTAGGGGTGACAGGCATTTGGAAGCATTGTTCACACTTTAGTTTGGAACCGTCTGGATTGTAGGTTTTCCATCACATAAAGCTTTTATTCTCCCTCACTTGAAACTGTTCTGCTGTATGTTCTTATTTACTGCGATGGCAGGAATCTAGTCTGAGGCTATGTGTAGGATAGCCACAGAAAAGGAAAAAGCAAAACTGCCCATAGATGTAATTTCTAAGATCCTAAGACAGAATGTCGGATCCAGGCTCATGAAGCCAAAACAGCAATCATCTTATTGCATATGAAAAACAGCAAAGGAAAAGAACCAACTTCAGCTTCTGTAGTTGTTTACTAAGTAAATGACCTGTCATGATACACTTTGAAATATTTTCAAAATTATTTTAAAGTGAGAGTAATGAAGAATTAGAAAAAAAAAGTAACTCTGTTAAACAAAAGAGACTTGAAATGGTTGTCTACGTTCCATTTTCACAAAGTTGTGAGATAGTGTTACCAGGAGATGGAAAAGTATTGGCCCCCATTGCACATAATCCCACCAGATTCAAAATAAATGATCAAATTCTATCAGACTTACTAAGAATTTATTACCTAAGAAGAATTTACTCATCCATAACTTTGGTAGACAATTAGTGCACCCTTACAGATTGAAACTCTGAGAAACTAGGTGCCTCTTCTGTCTGCTCCCCACATCTCAAAGCAATACAACACACTAGAATGTGAAAAAGCCTATTTGTTATATAAATACCTTAAAAAGAAGAGCTGTGTATTCTCACAATCATTTTAAAATTTCATTATTTTGTCTTAAAGAGAAACAACCAAAGAGCTCTCTGGGAACATAAACAATGCATTTGCAGAGGGTTAAGAATCACACTGGCTTTTGGATTTTCCAGCTTTATGGAGAAATACAATGAAACAACACATTGAAAGGGCTAATGGAAAGTGGCTTGGTATGCAGAGATCCATGCCCAGCCAAGTTATCAGTCGGCAAGGCAGAGAGAATGGGCTCAATATTTAATTAAAAACCAGGTGAGGACACACTCCAGGAAAATGATAATTAAAAAAGACGAAGACAGAGAATCTAAGAAATAATTGTTTCTCAGAACAGCAAGAAGAACCCCTTCAGGCGATTGCTGGGCAGCAGATGTGAAGCAATTTGTCCAAATTAAACAAGTAGCTGGAAGGCTTCCAGATGCCTGCATTTGATAAGAGAGCTGGACCTACTTCAGCAGACACCGGAGTTCAGAAGCCGCCAGTCATGCATGGGAGCTCACACTCATAATTCTGGGACTTGGGAGCCCAAGGCAGCAAGAGAGCCTGGGGTACAGAAGGAAACTTTGTCTTGAGAAAAATTTAAAAGTAGAAGAAAGGAAAATACATTGTTATTAACTTATGAGATAATGAAAATGCTTATTTTTTTTCAAGAAAAAAAGGAGAAACTCCCCTTAAAATTAAAAGTCTACAGCAAAAGAAGAGCTTACATAAAACAAATTAAATGTAGCATCATCCCAAATCACATGGAATAGAATAAATGATACACTATTTGAGCTTGGATTTGGAAGACTTACTTTGCGCACATGAGGTAGAGCAGTAAACTGCTGATGGGACTGCTCTGTTATTAGGGGTGTGACAGCTATTTTTGGTTGTCAACTAGACACCATCTGGAATTAACTAAAACCCAAATAGCTGGGTATACCTGTGAGGTCTTTTTTTTTCCTAATAAAATTATTTGAAGTTTTAATCCGGATGTCCACATGTAGAAAAATGGCAATAGACCCATATCTATCACCCTGCACAAAATTAAAATCCAAGTGGATCAAAGACCTCAACATAAAACTAAATCTGTTAGAGGACAGATTTAGATGTGTTAGAAGATATATCTGTTAGACACACTAAATCTGTTAGAAGAAAAAGTGGGGAAGAACCTTGAACTCATTGGCACAGGAGACAACCTCCTGAACCGAACACCAATGGCTCAGGCTCTAAGATCAACTATTAATAAGTGGGACCTCATGAAATTGAAAAGCTTCTGTAAAGCAAAGGACATTGTCAACAGAACAGAAAGATATAGCCTACAGACTGGGAAAAGATCTTCACCAACTCTACATCCAATAGAGGGCTGTTATCCAGAATATATAAAGAACTCAAGATATTAAACACCAACAAACCAAACAATCCAATTTAAAAATGGGGTACAGGGCTATAAAGAGAATTCTCAACAGAGGAATATTGAATGCTCAAAAAACACTTAAAGAAATGCTCATCTTTAGTCATCAAGAAAATGCAAATCAAAACAACTCTGAGATTCCATCTTACACCCGTCAGAATGGCTAAGATCAAAAACTCAAGTGACAACACATGCTGGAGAGGATATGGAGAAAGGGGAACCCTTTGGGAGTACAAACTTGTACAACCACTTTGGAAATCAATCTGGCACATTCTCAGAAAATTGGGAAGAGCACTACCTCAAGATTCAACTAAATATCTCCTGGGCATTTACCCGAAAGATGCTCCACCACACAGTAAGGACGTTTATGCAGCTATGTTCATAGCAGCTTTATTTGTAATAGCCAGGATCTGGAAACAACCTAGATGTTCCTCAACCAAAGAATGAATACAGAAATTGTTGCACATTTACACAATGGAATAGTACTCGGGTATTAAAAACAAGGAAATAATGAACTTTCCAGGCAAATGGAGGGAACTTGAAAAGATCATCCTGAGTGAGATAACCCATAACCAGAAAGACACTCATGGTGTATATTCACTTATAAGCAGATATTAGCCATATAACATAGGATAACCACACTACAATCTACAGACCTAAAGAAGTTCAACAACAAAGAGGACCCTAGGAAAGATGTTTAACTTCCATTCAGAATGGCAAACCGGATAGACATCAGAAGTGCTGGAAGAAAGGGAACAGGACGAGAGCCTGCCACAGCTGTCCTCTAAAAGACTCCACCCAGCAGGGGATTGAAGCAGATGTAGAGAATCAAGCCAAACTTCGGCCAGAGTTCAGGGAGTCTAATGGAAGAAGGGGGAGATAGGAAGACCTAGAGGGGACAGGAGCTCCACAAGGAGACCAACAAAGCCAAAAACTGTGGGCCCAGGGGCCCCTGAAGAGACTGATGCACCAAGGACCACACATGGAGAGGACCAAACCCCCTGTTCAGATGTAGCCCCTAGGCAGCTCAGTCTCCCCATGGGTCACTGAGCAGGGGCTGTCCCTGACATGAATTCGGTTGCCTGCTCTTTGATCACTCCTCCTGGCAGTTCAGCCTTGCCAGGCCACAGAGGAAGAGGATGAAGGTAGTCCTGATGAGACTTGACAAGCTAGGGTCAGATGGCAGGGGAGGAGAGCTCCCCCTTTCAGTGGACTAGGAGAAGGGGCTAGGGGAGAAGAGGGAGGAAGGTTAGACTGGGAGAAGATGAGGGAGGGGCTACAATCGGGATACACAATGAATACATTGTAATAAATAAAAACAAAAAATTTAAATCCCTAGATTCTAGATATTCAGTAAAATATTTAAATTCTTAAAAGAAAAAAGAAATACCAACCATACAATTCCAACAGTATGAGGTGGCACACAGAGGGGGTGCAAGTGAGTTCCATTCCTTACCTTTGATAAGTGGGCTTTGAGAGACATTTGTAAACTGTAGAGTGGGTCATTGCTCCTATGGTTCACAGTTCATTGCTTCCTTTCTGAAATACGTATCATGTCTGTAAGGATTTGGTTGTGTGTTTTTTGCTGTGCCTTCTGGCATGGCACAATGTCATCCCTACATGCTGACTTCAGATTTGGCCATGGTAGTTATGCTGAACAGTAGAATCTGGAGGGGAAGTACAATGGGCAGAACTGATGAGAGGCTTTCAAAACACCCCATGTTCAGTCCTCTCCATCATGGGAACACGATGCACTGGGCAGTGGCCACTCCCTTAGCCCAAGTCCCAAAGTGAGAAGGCTCACAACTGTGCTCATCGAAGTATAGAACTTTAAAATCCTGTTTCCCACACGTCAGCATTCTTATTAGTACAGCTTAATCTCAAAATGTCTGACCACAGGCATGCTCATTATTTCCCTTTGGAATTGTTGAAGTCAGAGGGGAAAGAAATAAATTTATTTTGAATACAGACCATTAAAAGTATTCACTTCATGTGGTCTTAAGTGTTTATATCCAAAGCTTTTCTTCTCTTCAAGTGAAGTTCTAGGATCCTTTCAAGATTCCTTTTAATAAGGAAAAGGCTGAACTGGACAAAGCCAGCAATATATCTTTGTAATGATGAGCTTACAAAACAATATCAGAGGGCCAGGCACGCCAGGTGAGACATGATTCACTGAAAGGAGAAAGAGAATCACAACCACAAACCTTCCTGACAAATCCTAACAAGTTCTTGATTCCATCTATTTCATAAATACCACAAGAGTACTGCACTGTTTGGGATGAAAATTAGAAAAGTATCTTTTCCCAAGAAGTCAATATGTAGGCCTTTCTCTTTGATTTAGGAGGGTGTTCCACGCTGACTGGACTCTCCAGGTAAGTGGTTCCTATGCAAGGCCCTCAGTTAAATCCCAATAGGAAGGAGAGAAAAAGAAATAAGTCTTCCCACTGAACTAATTTTACCATCTTTAAAACTTTTTATATGCAACTTAAGATTTTCCTTCTATCTTGAATTTTGCTTTCTTTTAAAAGAATCAAATTGATGACTTGTCTGCCTTTATTCCATTTATTTCTCGTGTGTGTGTGTGTGTGTGTGTGTTCGAATAGCTTATTGTACATTTGAAGGTCAGGGGACAACTTGTCGGAGTTCTTCCTACCATATAGATCCCAGGACTAAAGTAAGACATCAGACTTGGCAGAGAGACCTTTACCCCCTGAATGATCTCACCTGAAGTTTCAGTTTCTAGGTTTTTTGTTTTTTTTTGTCAGTGACCCTTTCACCTTCACGTGTCACCAGACAGAATGTTCTAGCTTTATCAACACAAGCCCTGACCCACTTGTGGAGTGTCTGGCTTTTCATTCTCACTGCTTGTGCCGACTTTCCCACTGCTTCAAACTTGGGTCTGTGGTCCCTAGCCACATACCTTCCCTTCCTACTATAATGACGGATGGAGCATATTTCCTATTGCAATAACAAGGTGTGTGGGTGTGTATAAGCATACTGCACAAAACAAGAGCAGTGCACATTTTACATTACCCAAATAAATTTAATTATTTTCTACACAAAAAAGAATAGCCCAAAGCCCTCGATGTTACATATAAAATAAACAGAAGACCCAGAAAAGGAGAGGAAGGCAATTTACTATGGATCTTGGGACCTGAGGAACAACGAATTGCCTGAAAAGTTCTTGCCTCATATATCCTGAACTACTACAGGAGAAGCAGGCAGTCTTTTAAAAATCTAAGAAATGTCTGCTTTTTCCACCCAGAGGGCCAGGAAAGGGGCAATGTAGGGACACAGAAAATGTTTTGGACAATAACTGCCTATTCCCACCAAATGCTGCAAGAAAAACAAAAGAAAATGTGACCTCACTTCTACTAGCCCAGTCAACAGAGGCTGAATTGAGAGCCCAGATCACCACACCTTCACCAGGAGCCCTTCCTGCGCACTCCCTCCTGCTGGGGTCCTGTCAGAGAAGGCTAACTGGGGAGCTAGGGTTTTATACAACCTGGGTGGTGACAGAGTGGATGGCACAAAATCATGAACTAGCTATTTGCAAGGCCATCATCCTGAATAATAATAAGACAACCTCCAAAGGTTACACAGTATCTGCTTTCATTTAGGTACATTCTTGCAATGACAAAGTTATAGAACTAGAGAACTGATCAGTGGTTGCTAGGGGTTGGAGATAATAGAGGAGTGACAATAAAAGGCAGCTTAAGGGAGATCTTTGTGTGATTTAATAGTTCTGTCTCTTGATTCTGGGGTAGTGACAGGAATTCATATGCAGTAAAAGGACAGAGGCATGTCTGTGTTTGTGCGCACCTGTTGGTTCTGCTGTTACACAAGTTATACCAGCTATAATGGAGCTAGGTGAGGACAAAGTACCACCCTAATTCTTAGCTTACAGAAGTTTAGAACCACCAAGCCTTTGACTGACAGACAAAAAATAGTGAATTAAAAAAATCAAATGATACTGTGTGAATGTTTTGTTCGATTTTATATACTTAGGTCATAGGGCTTTGCAGGCTAGTCTAATTACATCCCCTTAGCTACAACTTAGGCCCTTCTGTTTCTCAGATTGGTTCTTGGTAATTTGCCATCCTCCTGTTTCAGCATGGAATAGTTGGGTTTAAAGGTCTACCACAACATGACTAACTTGCTGGTCTCTTTCATTCATCATCTGTGTCCTTCCTCCTTTGTGCGTGATACACAATTTTGTATAACTGGTATCTTTTCTCTTTCCTCCTATTGCTCTGGTCAGCTGCTCTTAGCAATTTACTGTGCAGTAGGCAGCATCCTTCCGAGTTTTCTAGTTTAACTGATAAAATGCTTGATAAAGGTAACTAAGAGAAAGCGGGTTTAAGGAGGAGTGGGTTTATTTTGGTCTAGTTTGATAGCACATCCTATGTGGTGTAGAAGGCCTGGTTGCAGGAGAGCGAGACAGCTGAACCTTGACAATCCGTTACTTCTGTTTATTCAGTCAGGGAGCTCAGCACACAGAACAGGGCTGCCCACACTAATGGATGGTCTTCTCATCCTAGTCAGTCCTCCCTGGAAATACCTCCACAGACACACCCAGAGGGGTATGTCTTCTAGGAGATTGTGAATCCCATGAAGATTAATCAGCCCATTCCCACATCTCTCCATTAAAAAGACACATCGCAGGAGCCATTTTCTTTTTAGCTAGTTGGGAACAAACAACCAGGAGTAATTTACAGTGGTGGAAATCACAATCATTTAAAAGTCCATCAAATTAAGGGAAAAACAAAACAAAACAGAACACTGTTTTCCTTTTTACTTAAGTACTTTCAAAATTACAATCTTTGTAAAGAGATACAAAAGGTATTGTTATTTTAGGCTTAGTGGAACACAAGAAATCTTTAAAACTTGCTTTACTGAGGCAATTTGACACACCAAAATTCACTTGTTTCAAATGTACATTCAGTTATTTTGGGTTCATCTACAGATGTATATAGTGATCTTATTCTGCTTCAGAACATTTGTTTGTGGTCAGGTCCCACATTCCTACCCCCAGCCTTAGCAACCCCATCACTCTGTGATTGTTCTAGATATTTCATTTAAATTGAATTATGTGCTCTTTTGCATTAGTCTCTTCCACCTAACCTATCTGTATTGTTTTGACAGAGGGTCTCCTTTGGCCCACATCAATCTCAAAGCAGTTATGAGTTAACTACATATACACTATGTAACCATGCTGGTCTAAACTCCTGATCCTCTTGCCCCATACACCTACAGCTGGCATTATAGAAATGAACCATTATGCCCAGTTTTGGATTACTGTTTTTGAAGTACCTCAGTGTAGAACTTTTTATGATTATTTTGCTCCTTTTCATGTACATTTTGATCCTTTCAGAAATTCTTGGACATCTGGGTAACAACTCTCTTTTTTGGCAATTATAAATAATGATGCTGTGAATATTTATGAAAGGTTAGAAGACTCTCTTTCCAATTTTCTAAGGGAAGTAACTATAAGTGGGATTGTGAGGTCTTGTGTATAACTGAGAACCCAGAAAGCCTTTCCAAAGCGGCAACACTGTTTTACAGTTCCATAACACACGAAGCTTGTAATTTGTCCACCTCCTCACCGACCATTCTTGTCTGGGTTTATACTTTTTTAATTGCAGCCATTGTAGTGGGTGTGAAAAGCTTTCCTATTGTGGTTTTAATTTGCAATTCCCTAAGTGACTAATGATGCTGAACATCACTTATAATCATCTAAATATTTTAATAAAATGTGTATTCTTTCATTCACTTGTAAATAAATTACTGGCCTCCTTTATTGAGTTCCTGGAGTGCTTTAACATTAATCTAAATACAACCCTTATATAAGATACATGGCTTGCAAAACTTCTCCCAGGCTAGTGTATCTTTTTTTTTGGATACCTTATTCTTTGTAAGTCCACATTTTATTCAAAATATAGTTTCCTTGTGGACCATTAACAAGCTAATTGACTTGTTTCCAAATCATTACATTAGTATTTTTAAAATGGCACCTTTTAGGCCAAGCAGGCACGTCATTTTCTGAGAAGCTGGAACCCTAACTCAAAGCCCTGCACAAGGTTTCACTCCCAATCTATGACAATATAGACCTAAAAGACTAAAGTAGAGCCACTAACATCTATCAGAGACCTTATCGTGTAGTTCCAGTTCGTTTTGGCAAGGAGTAAGACTCAAGCCTCTCAATGAGGTGTTGAGAAAAATGCAAAGGCGGTTGGTTGGTTGGTTGCACCTGGATGATGACTGAGGCCCACGGTTCTGTCTGGCACAGAGCAGGGAGGCCAAGCTGGGTTCTGAGAATGACTAGTGAGGTCTGCTTTACCAGGGGAAAGAGGCGGAAGGCATCAGCAAGCAGTCCCCATTCTGGGGGTTGGGAGGAGAGGGTATATTTTTTCCCCCTAGTCCCCCGAGGTCCGGCGGCCTCTTCCGGCGGTGCCGGCCGGTGGCCTCCGCTCACCGCCCACCCTCGGTCGTGCCTCCAGTCGCCGGCGCCAGGCTCGACCAAACCACTCATCCCGCCACAGGTGGCTCCGCAGCAGGCGTGGCCTTGTGCGGCGCCCCGGGCCTGAGCGCGGCGGCGGCGCCTTCCCTGTCTGCCGTCCGCGACCGGCTCCCCGAGGCTTTACTTGCTGCCGCCGTCTTTGTCCGGACACAGGTGGGCAACCTCCCCTGCCCGAGGCCCCTGCCGAGACACCCCGATCCCGCGCCTCGGGGCGGGTAGGGCAGGAAGCGACGGCACGCCGGAACTAACCGCGGCGGGGGCCGGGGACGCGGCCGGCGGCAGCCGAGGGGGCGCCTGCCGCGGGGGAGGGGTCGGGCATCCGGTGAGCGCGACCCCGGCCTGCCCCGCGCAGCCGCAGCGGCCGAGCCAGCGCTGCGAGGACTGCGCCGGGGCGGCCTTGCGCGCTCGCGCGCCGCGCCGAGGGGGGACGCCGGGCGAGCGCCCGCCGCGGCCGTAGGAGGCGCGGCGGGAACTAGCGCGCCGAGCCCGGGGGCGGGCGCGGCGGAGGCGGAGCTCGTGCCGGGCCCGCCCGCCCGCGGGGGCGCCGCCGGCAGAGGCCGAGGAGGCGGCGCGGCGGACGGCGGCCCGAGAGGAGCGCCCGCGCTGCGGCCCGCGGGAGCGCGCCGCCACCGCCCGCGCCGGCCTGAGGAGCGCTTGCCGCCGCGCGGGCCGAGGTGAGTGCGCGGCGGGCCGGCCGGTGGCGCCGGAGCGGGGCGGGCCGAGGCGGAGGCCCCGGGCGCGCCGGCGTCCTCGGCCCTTTGTGGCCGCGCGGCCGGGGCGCGGGGTCCGGCGGCGGGGACTCCCGGGGCCGCTCGGCGCGCGGCGTCTCCCTCTGCCGGGCAGCGGCGCAGAGCTGCGAGTTGGCGTCCTAGTTTGACATTGAGTTGGAAACCGTTTTTCTTCGGAAGACGGAAGTTTGTTTTTATTGACAGGGGTAGAGCCAAACATGGCTCCTGGCTCCGGCCGGGTGGGACTCGCTGCCGCGGTGCCGGGCTGACCCCGGCGGGTCCGGAGCGACGGGGGAGGGCGCGCAGGCCGGGGCCGAGGGCTGTGCCTGGGAAGTAGCGGGCTTCATGCGGTGGGAATGAATGAACGAGAGGCCACTCACCCACAGCACAATGCCGGGAGAGACTGACCAGGAATCGGGGATGACTTGCATCGTCACTGCCTCTTACTTAGTCACCCTTGCAGAGAGGACCCCCTCCACCCCTCACCCCCAATTTATGACCTTGGCCTTATTTCAGAGCCCCTGAACCAAACTCGCTTAGCATTTCTGGTACCTGTGGGCAAAAGGCAGAATAGTCGTCGTGCTCTTGAATTGCATCTGGAGGACAGATAATGTCACCTAAACCACGCTTTGTGTTTAATAGTAAGTAGTACGCTTCTTTCAAGAACTCTAGAAAGTGGGAGATCTTGTCCTAATTTTCATAGATGAAGATGAGGCCTCCAGAAGTTATAAAGTTTCCGGGTCACACGATAAGCTGCAGAGTTGAGATTCAGATCTAGACTTTGGTTGTCTAAGCACTCTTTGCCTCGAATCTGTGTCTAGACCTGGCCCGTCCATCGTGGTAGCCACTAACCACATGCGGTTATTTAAAATTAAATTTAAAAGTTCAGCTCTTCACTCTGCCACATAACAAGCACTCAAGAGCCAAGTGTGCTACAGTTGAGTAGTGCTAGTCTTGACCATACGTCCATTTATTTATCTGGTAAATATTTATTGAGTGCCGTCTGTTTAGTGTTAGGTCATGGGAATACTATGGTGAATAAAAGGCAGTGTGCTTGACTTTATGGAGCTTGCATTTTACAAGATAGCTTGAAAATCTTTCCATGGTACCTCAGAGTCTTGATATTTCTTTTAAATGTGGTTCATGGATTAGAAGTATCTTCACTACCTGGGGAGTCTGAGGAATATTTCAGTCACCCATCCACATTGATGGAATTAGTGTCTGTTTTAACAGGAATCCAGGGTGAAATCTGAGATGCTTTTATTCAAAAGTCAATAAGTGGGTTTAGAGAATGTTCCTTGGTTTGTTTGGTACTTGTTTGGTTTTATTATCATTTTTAAATGAGTATGGGTATTTTGCCTGCACATATGTCTCTGTACCACGCTGATGCTAGAAGAGGGCTTCAGATCCCCTGGAATTGGAGTTACAGATAGTTGTAAGCTGCCGTGTTGGTGCTGGGAATCGATCTGGGCTCTCTGGAAGAGCTGTCAGTGCTCTTTACCACCAGCTCTTCTTCCCAGCTCCATCTGTGTGAAGTAGCAGACTGCACAACTTTTCGAAGTGCTCATCATTTGTGGGAACGTTTAAGTGTCTGACTTTCCCGATGGAGAAACTTAGTGAGAGCAGAGACTGACACAGCTTTCTTCGATAGCCATGTGTTCTGTAGACTTTACAGTCCTTAATAAGTAGTAGACACTCCATAGAGATGTGTGTTGGGTAAATGAATGGACATCTTGAATTGGTAAGACGGATTGTCAGTCAAGCCTTTAGTGGCATCTGGTGAGGTCAGCAGGCAGATTTAAAAGAATATTTGTAGTTTTTCTTCTGGAAGTCCTAGCTACCTGGGTGGAGTTTTGCTCCTGGCATGACCTACTGAATTCTCTCCTTACTATTTGTTTTTGTGTTGAGGCAGAGTCTCTCACTCTGGCCTAGGCTGGCCCTAGCTCAGAGAAATCTTCTGATCTTGCCTTTCCAAAGGCTGGGATTATAACATGAGCCAACAAGACTGGCTTCATTATGGGATGGGAGTTGGGTGATACAAGGTCTCACTATGTAGCCCCTTTACAGTGTAGCTCATTGACCTCAATTTGGAGATACTGCTTTTACCCTACCAAGTGCAGAGATTGTGTAGCATGTAGGTCTGCCTATCTCTTTAGTAATATGAAGCCATATTAATACATTTAGATTGTAATCATGTTCGCACCTGTTTTGTGTGTGTGTTTAAAGATTTATCTGTATTTGTGTGTGTGTGGGGGGGGTGTTTTGTCTGTATGTATGCCTGTGTACCTAGTGTATGCAGTGCTCCTAAAGAAAGCCAGTCTTAACTTCCAAGCCATCTCTCTAGCCCTGTTAGGACTTTTTAAAAAAGCTGAATTCCACACTTCATTTGGTTTTTACCGGTTTTCCATTACTATCCTCCTTTGTTCCAGAATCTAATCCAAGATGCATTATATTTAAGCAGCATGTCTCCTAGTCTTTGGTATGTGACATTTTTCTCAAACCTGCCTTATTGTTCGTAGGTTTGGCCTGGAGGAATGCTGGTTTTTTCTTTTGCTGTGTTTTGTTTTCTAGTCACAAGTTTGTTGCTTGGGAAGTTCTCATCTCATGGACTTAAGTAATCCTTTTCCCTCAACTCAGGGAGTGCTGGGACTTCAACCTTCCTAATGCTTCGACCCTTAATACAGTTCCTTATGTTGTCATAACCTCCAACCATAAAATTATTTTCGTTTCTACTAAATGACTAATTTTGTTACTGTTGTGAATCTTAATGTAAATATCTGTGTTTTCTGGTGGTCTTAGGTGATCTCTGTGAAAGGACCATTTAACAGCCCCAAAGGGGTCACAATCCACAGGTTGAAAACCACTGGACTATTGGCATGAACCACTGTTCCAGGCTTTTGTTGTTGTTTGTTTGTTTATGGATAATTTCCACAGACCAGATAGAATCATACAGTCTTGGGAGTCGTCTTTCATTCTATGGAAAATAACACTACAACAGATGATAACATTGTTTTTACACTCATTTATGTATTACATGTACTTCTCACACTTGGGTAAAATAGAGGAAAGCAATGAAGCAGCTGTATAGAGTAGGATACTTACTGCATGCTCATTTACTCAGTTAACATTTATTGGGTGATTATTGTCTGAGAGACCCTAAAGTAGACTTGAGGTAACTAGAAAACAGGGCAGTATTAAACAGTACAGATGAGTCTAGACTTAATGACCATGGCTTATAGCAAGTGCTGTAGAGGATGATGGAGAGATTTGGTGGTGTTGGTATGAGGGATGAGTAGCAGGAGGGGAAGCATTGCTTTTGGTCAGTGGTTTGAAAGGGAAGGCTTCTCCGAGTGGCAGTTGTCTTTGGCTTCTGGGTACCCTCTCCAGTTACTCCTAGACTGGTTTATTCCATCTTTGTTATTTTACAACACCCACATGTGCCTTTCTCCAAAGACATCATGCTTATTTCTGACTTTCTACCTTTATATATGGTTTCCTTCCAGGATTACCCCCTTTTCATCTCTGCTTATGAAAGTGCTGCTGCTTGTTCAGAGATTGGATCACATTGCCTGTCCTTTATGAAGCCCTTCACTGTTGACTTAGGCTGTGCTTATCTCTACTTAAGTGTGTGGCGTTTGACAGTTGTGTCTGTGTGCATTCTATGTCCAGGAGGAAGGATTAATAAAGGGTTGAGTGAAGGTCTAATTATATCTTTAATTAAACTTTCTTTTAAATTTTAGTTTATTATTTTATGTGTATGGGTGTTTTGCCCCCATCTAAGTCTTTGCTCTACTTGGGTGCCTGGTGTCCATAAAGGCCAGAAGGCATGGATTCCCTGGGCCTGGAATTACAGATGGTTGTGAGATGCCAAGGGGTGCCAAGAACCAAACCTAGGTCCTCTGGAAGAACAGCCAGTGCTCTTAATTGCAAAGCTATTGGAGGTTGGCCTAGTGTTAATTACTGACCCTCAAGATCTGGTTACTGCCCACTGGATACATCCATCCTTGTTTGTGTAAACCTACCTAAAACATTATACCTGATTGGTTCATTAAATAGCCTGGGCAGGGCAGAATGTGGTAGGCTTGGCTAAGGTTCCCCAGCTTTTGAGGATGGAAGAATCATGAGAATGACAGGAGACACAGATGGACTGGAAGAGAGGAGGAAGGAGGATGCCACGATGGGTTAGTGTGGAGGAAAAAAACCAAACACACACAATACAACAAAACAACCCACATGGGTGAGGAGAAAGGACTCCAATATGAATAATACATGCAAGTACCATGGGATTACGTTTGAAAGGTAGACCAGATAAGAAGGATTAAGATGGATGGCATTGGATGGGGGCTAGGAGATGTATGGTGAGGAAACTGAGAAGTGTAAGGAAAATATCTGCCTGGCCCAAGTTAAATAAGGCAATTCTAAATCTAACAGGTGTCTGTCTTATTGTTTGTGATAGTGGGTTAAATAATACCGTAATAATTTTAGGGCTAATAATAAACATTTTATAGCCTAACACTTCTTATGTTTCTTATTTACTACAACACAAAGCCTTAGGTTAAACTTGATTGGTTTTTCAAGACAAGTTTTCTCTGTGCAGCCCTGGATGTCCTGGAACTCACAGAAGTCCTGACTCTTCTTCCCAAATGCTGTGTTTAAAGGCATGCTCCACTACTACCCAGCTAAATTAAACTATATAAACCTATACCATCATGTTTGGCTTCTCATATAGGTTCTTATCTGAACATAAGTCTGTGTTTCTGTTTCTCTGGGATGAAAGGGTAGCTGTGCAGTTATTGAGTTGGTTAAGTTATATGGCAGCTATGTTTGAAGGTGACTGTAACATTTTGCATTTATTGCAGTGAAGCACAAATGGTCAGCTTTTCTGCATCCTTGCCACATTATATGTTACTGTTTTTTGCATTACCCATTCTAATAGGTATATAATAGCTCACTATTGTTTTAGAGTGCTTTTCATTAATGGCTAACAATATTGAACATTTTGTTTGTTTTTTAAATGGTCATTGGGATAAACCCAGTGTCTTACCTGTAATAGGTTAGAAATCTACCACTGAGCTACATCCCTTCAGCATCTTGTAATCTATAAATTTTTTTCAGGGAAATGATTTTTGTTTGTTTTCAAACTGGATTGTATGTTTTTACTACTGTCTTTGAGAGTGCGTTATATATTCTAAATGCTATGTGATTTATCTGCAGATTGCCTTTCATCGCATTCATCAGGCGTTTTGTGGAGTAAAAGCAAAAGTTTTTGTTAAAGTCTGGCTTCTCTATTTTGTAGATCATATATTTGGGGTCAAGCCCAAGAACTCTTTGCAAAGATCTAGATCCTGAAGAATTCCTCGTGTGCATATTTTTCTGGAAAGTGACACACGTTATACATGATTTATTTTGAGTTACCTTCTGCGTAAGGCATGGGATTTAGGTCATGGCTTATTTACCACCTATGGGTGTTTAGTTGGTTCAATACTATCTGCTGAAGATTGCTGTTCTTCTGTTGAATTGCTTTTGTGTGCTGTCAAAAGCAGTTATGTTTATTTATATATGTTTATATATGAAGTTTTTGTCCCATTAATTTGTGTGTCTGCCAACACCACACAGTTTTAGTTACTATACACTGACCTCTCATCCCATCCCAGTATATTCATCTTCAAAATAAGTTACTCATATTTCTTTGCTTTTTCATATAAATTATAAAATTTATGCTTACAAAAACATCTTGCTGAAATTTTGATAGATTTTAATAGTTTAAATAGATTTTAATAGTTTAATCAGTTTGGAACAAACTTATCTTTAGTGTAGTCACTGTATGGCTGTTTATAGAGATCATTGTTTTTGTTTGTTTGTTTGTTTTTGGTTTCCTGGACTTGCTTTGTAGACTAGGATGGCCTAGAATTTAGAGATCCACCTGCCTCTGACTCCCTGAGTACTGGGATTAAAGGCATGGGCCACCACTGCCCAGCTTAAATGTCCCTTTCTTGACTTACTACATTGATTAAAGTTTTTGTTGCTGTATTGAAGAGGAGTGGTGAGAAAAGACATCTTTCCAAGTGTTCATTCTTTCTCTTTTGTGTGTGATGCTAACTATAGTTTTCCATATAGAGGGAAGAGGAACTTCCCTCTAGTCCCATTTCTGAGAGTTTTTATAAATGAATGTTTAATTTTGTCAACAGTTTTATCCATCAGCTAATACATGACCTTCCCTCCCTTTCCCATATCCTTTTTTTTTTTTTTTAACTTTTCTCTGATCTCCCTTCTTTTCTATGGAACTCTTACACATGCTATATATATCCAATTACTGAGCTACATTTTAAAACCTTTTTTAAAATATAGGATGAATTCTATTGACTTATTGAGTGATTGATTTTTTTTTAATTAATACTGGTCAAGTTTTCATTCCAGATTAAACTTCTCTTGGTCATGATATGTAAGTCCTTTTTACAAATAACTTATTTAATTTTATTCTCTGTGTATTGGTATGATTGAAAGGTGTCAGAATCCATGGAACTGGAGACAGTTGTAAGCTGCCATGTGGGTACTGGGAATTGAACCCGGGTCCTTTAGGAAGAGCAGACAATGCTCCTAACTACTGAGGCATCTCTCCAGCACCTCTTTTTTTTTTTTTTTTAACTTTTATTATTACTGGATTTCTTTTTTTTCAGCTAGATGGTGGTAGTGCTTGCCTTTGATCCCAGCACTTGGGAGGCAGAGGGAGGTGGATCTCTTTGAGTTTGAAGCCAGCCTGCTCTACAGAGCTAGTTCCAAGATAACCAGGACTGCCCAGAAAAACCCTGTCTTAAAAAATAAAACAAGCCGACAAACAATCAAAAACTTCATACTATGTATTTTGGTAATAGTTTCTCTTCTCAGATCCTCCCTACCTCTCCAGTCACTCATCTCTCTTAAGAAAACAAACAGGCAAACAAAACAACAAACAAACAAAAAATCCAAACACCCTCAACCAAACAACATGTACAAATAAAAGAAATAAAAAATATATGAAACACACTTAAAAGCACAAAATTAGAAATCATAATACACAAGCAAATGACCAGTAAGGTAAAAAAAAATACACAGAGTAATATGAGGCAAAAGTCTACAGAAATACCAATGAGTTAATTTTATGTTGTCATCTACTGGTTGGCATGGGGTCTACTGGTAATCAACTCTGTCTCTCTTTCCCTCTCTCTCTCTTTCTCTCTCCCTCGCAATGGGAAGTAGGTGGTGGTTTGAGATAGGATCTTAGGCAGTCCAGCCTGGTTTCTAGTAATGAAGGACAGCCTGAATTCCTGATCTCTCTGCCTCCACCTAAGTGGATTATAGGCATGTATCACCATGACCAACTTGTCTGTTTTATAGATGTATGTCTTAATCACTATTCTATGGCTGTGAAGAGATATCATGACCAAGGCAACTTTTATGAAAAAAGTAGTTGATTGGGGGCTTGTTTACGGTGGCAGAGGTTTAAGTCATTGTCATCATGGTAGGAAGCAAGGAGGCCATACAGACCCAACATTTGAGGACTAGCTGAGAACTACATCCTAATCTGTAAATAGACTCTTGGCTTGGCAGGGGCTTTTGAAACCTCAAAGCCCACCACCAGTAACGTACTTCTTCCAACAAGGCCATACCTCCTAATCCTTTTAATCCTTTCAAATAGGGCCATTCACTGGTGGCTAAGCATTCAAATATATGAGTCTGTGGAATCCATTTTTAGTTAAACCATCACAGTGTTATATCTTTATGTTCTTTCAGTTCAGTGTATATTTTTATTTCTTTTGAGAGAATCTCTCTTTGACTCATGAGATATTTTAAAATGTACTTTGTAAAGCAGTTCGAAGTTTTTCTGTTATTCTGGTTTGGATTTATAGTTTAATTCCACTGTTGCTGGAGAACATACACCATATAACATACTCTTACATTTGTTGAAGTTTGTTCCATGATCCAGAGTATGAACTGTCTTGAAATTCTGTGGTTTTGAATAGATGGATTTCTGTTTTATTTAGTTGAAGTATTGTCTTAGTTCCTAATTAGATCCTGTTAATTAAAGAAATTGTTGAATTTTCTCCCACCCTTCTTTTTTTCCTTGAAAGTTGAACCGTGGTCTTTCAGTTGCTAAGCATTCTACCACTGAGTTATACACCACAGTTCCTTGAACAGTATCAAGTTTATTTTACACACACAAACACACAGAGACATAGGATTTAGGTGATGTGTGCTCTTTTGTTGTTGTTGTTGTTTTTAAGACAGGGTTTCTCTGTAGCCTTGGCTGTTCTAGACTTACTTTGTAGACAGGCTGGCCTCAAACTCACAGAGATCTGTCTGCCTCTGGCCCCCCAAGTGCAGGGATTACAGGCATACACCACGGCTTGTGCTGTGTCTTTTTGGTAGGCCTGTTTTTCTGTTTTCTGCCATGTTACATATTACCTGATATTGACCTAACTTCTGTGATTTATTTGTACGGTATATCTTTTATATTTTTGCTTTCAATTTGTCTATACTTATTAAATATTTGAAGGTACCTGTAAACAGCATTTAGTTTCATCATATTTTAAAATCTTTTCAGCTAGGTTCCATTTTAATTGATTTATTTAGGCAATTTATGTATAATACAATTATTACCATATTGGGGCATACAGCTACCACTTGGTTTTTGCATTCTGGTATTTCGTCTTTAGACTTGTGGATTACTTTAGCATCTCATCTTTTTTTTTTTTCTTACCTTGATCTATACAGTTTTAGGGTGTTAGTCTTTACTACTTTTTTCCTTAAAAACAAAACAAAACCCAGAACTTCTTTTCAGGGGGTGGAGTGCGATAGGATAGGATAGTAGCAAGGAGACTGAGTCTCACACTGTAGCTCAGGCTACCCTACAACTCACTATGAAGACCAAGCTGACCGTGACCTTACTCTTGCCTCTGTCTCCAGGGTGCTGGAATTACTGGTGCACTGTCCCATGTATGCACACACTCATGCACAAAACAAAAATTTTAAAATAATTAAATTTTTATTTCAAAAGAAGCAGCTACCACCAGGCAGTAGTAGTCCACATGTAGTCCCTAGACAACAACCTGGTACCGAGTCCATTAGGAGACTCAGAGTAAGCGCTCAGGGACAGACACAAAAGCAAAACAGCTTTTAGGGTAGGAGTTATATATGGCAGCTTTCTTTTACTTGTAATTCATATTTTACATGTACTAAAAAAAAAGTTACTCCATGGGAAGTAGAAATGTCAAGTACTGGCTCCTCAGGGATATTTGCTTCTGACAGTGAAGTAGATATATAAAAATGGGAATATTACACATAAACACAAGAAGACTAGGCTTTGTTGTTAGGTGTTTTTCTGGTAGGGCTTGGGAAGATCACTTTGAAAAAAATAGAAAACGGCGGCAGGCAGGCTATGACCGTAAGTAAGAGAGGAGCAGCAACACACAAACAATTTCTGTGATTTGTTTTTGCCTCGTGCACTGCAGAAGTGAAGTAGATGATGCACTTGCCTGCAGTCTTGATGACCCGAGTTTGATCCCTAAAACCCCCGTGGTAGAAGGAGAAAACTGCCTACCACAGTTTGTCATCCGACCTCTACACATATACCATGGCATATATACCAAATGAAGAAACAAAAACAAACACGGTAACTTTTAAACAATTATACAATAATTATGTTTTTGTAAGGATATTTTATAATCATAGTTATTTTTTTACCTCTTAAGGACACCACTGTTTTGGGGTCTAAACGTCTCTAAGCATGGTTATGGTTTAAATTTGAAGTATCCTCCACAGTCCATGCTTTGAATGCTTGGCTCTCAGTTTATGCTGTTCTGAAGGCTGTTGAGCTTTCTCTTGAAACTGGTAGCAGCAGATCGGTAGAGGAGGGCTTTTGGAAATTAAACCTGCTTCCAGCTCTGTTTAATCTTTCTGCTTTCTGGGAAGCCTGCTCTGATGGAAGAGCCTCTGCCACAGGCTTCCTCTGTCATCCACTACTGCACCCACTCCATTGTGATAGATTGTAATCTTCTGAAACTACATGTGAAGCAGACATTTTTCCATTAAGTTGTTTCTGGCTTATCTGACACTAGACAAGACCTTTCTGGGGATCTGAAAAATGATTGAAGACTATCCTTTAGGTTAGATGGCCCAGTTCTTGCTAGCTTTTTGTGTTTATAGAAGGTTACCATTTCTTTTCTGTTCCCCCCTCACCACCACCACTTTTGTTAATAAAAAGGAATAGTTTGCAATGATTTGGTAAAGCCACATTCATACTTGGTTACTAGATTGTTTCATGAATTATGTATTGTACTTGATAGTTTATTTTCCAAGTTGAAGAGTGAGTAAACATTTCTGGGAATTTTGTTTGTTTGTTTGTTTTCAAGACAGTCATACTTTGTAGCTCTAGCTGTCTTGGAACTCACTATGTAGACCAGGCTGGTCTTGAACTCACAGAGATCTGCCTGCCTCTCCTCACAACTGCCAGATTAAAGACATATGCCACTACTCCTGGCAATTTTTGGAAATAATAAAGCTCTCATTTTACCATTCCTAGGAATTTGTGAGTCATTGGTAATTACTTTTCTAGTATTATCTATTTCTATGTATAGCAGATATTTTCTATCTTCTTCCTAAGAAGATAGAAAAGCAGCATTCATTCATAATAGCGAGTCCTGATTACTTTATAGTCTATAGTCTCTTCTTCTTAGAGGGGAAGGACTAATTTTAATTATTTTAAGTGTTTTCATGCAAAAAGAGTACAATTAGAATTAGACACATATAAGGAGAGTCGTCATTTTCACTCAAATAGAAACATAAGAAAACTAAAGTAGCATTGCCACTGGGGATGGAGATGGTGGTAAGATGTTCTTTTATCTGCACTTGGGAATGAGAAAGTGGAGAGAAAAATGTGCCAGTTATAGACTGAGAATCTTTGAACAGAACTAGGAATTCTTTGCGAAGTTAACTTTGGGACATTTCAGGGAGTGAGATGTATAAGTGCTTTTGGAAATAAAAGCTTTTGACTTAAAGTGCTTTGCAGTGACAGCAGAGTTGCAAAACTGGCAGTTTCTTAGCTGATTCTTACCCTGTGGTTAACTGTGACCTCAGAAGACAAATGGTGCAACAATTAGTTTCAACAGATTGGTAGGAGTGCAGGTTACTGATAATTGAAAATATGGCTGTAAAACATTGTAGATAGTATTGGCTGTGTGTCAAGCATTGTTCTAAGTGATCTACTTACATTAACTTATCTGGTCTTTATAAGATTAAAGGACATGGATAGGTTAAGTTGTGGAACTGTGATCCTCATCTTTTCCTTTGTCATTAAAAAAAACTTTATTTAATAATGTGTTTGGGTGTTTTGTCTACATGTGTATCTGCAAGTTTGCCATCACTGCTAAGGTCAGAGAGGTTGTTTGATCCCTTGGAATTGGAGTCACAGCTGGTTGTGAGCTACCATGTGGGTGCTGGGAATTGAACTCCAGTTCTCTAGAATAGCCAGTGTACTTAATCAGAAAAGCCAGATCTCCAGTCCCCTTTTCATCTTTTAACATGTCAGTCTTGCTCTAGAGTTTGTGGGTTTTGACTATCAAACTGTATTGCTTTGCTAAGGTTGTTTAGGCAAGATTGCGAGGGACTTGAAGGGAGGGCTGGGGAGAGGTTTGAGACAGGCTGCCCTGTCTTGCTGACTTTGCTGACTTTGAACTCTTGTCTTCACCTCCAAAATACTGGGATGACAGGTGTGTGCTGCTACATTGGGCTTGAGAGGACCTTTGAAATACCAAGTAAAAGTGTGTGGACGGGTGGAAAGCATGAAGGAGCCACTAAAGAGATTAATGAAGACGTTGGATGGTGTGGTTGGAATTCATCTGGAATATACATGGAGATAAATATGTAATCTTACTTCAAAAGACCATATATAAGATGTGAGGCTTCATGTGACAGTGCAGGAACATTTTTAGAGAAGAAATCAGGCATTATTGATGCATAAAAGAACATTTTTCACTTAACTTTTGAAGGGATACCATCATTACTAACGTGGGAACAAAGTAAAGAGTGGCACAGCCGGAGCAATGGATGTGTTCAAGTGTTCTTTTCCCTTCAGTGCTGGACCCAAGGCCATAATTACTGAACCCTCACCTCGTCACTCAGGAGTAGCTTGACACCTGTCCAGTTGTGGGTGCCAGAGAGGGACTCTAGGTGGACTTAACTGCAGGTTTCATAAGAAGGACTGGACCTTGATGGGATAGGTCAAGTCTGGAGGTTCAAGTTAGAATCTTTAGCCTAAGGCATATATCCAAAAGACGCTCAAGTACACAACAAGGACATTTGCTCAACCGTGTTTGTAGCAGCTTTATTTGTAATAGCCAGAACCTGGAAACAACCCAGATGTCCATCAATGGAGGAATGGATAGAGAAATTGTGGTACTTTTACACAATGGAATACTACTCAGCAATTAAAAACAAGGAAATCATGAATTTTGCAGGCAAATGGTGGGATCTAGAAAAGATCATCCTGAGTGAGGTATCCCAGGAGCAGAAAGACACACATGGTATATGCTCACTTATAAGTGGGTACTAGACTGATAGGATAGGATAAACATACTAAAATCTGTACACCTAAAGAAGATAAACAAGAAAGAGGACCAGGGATAAGATGATCAATCCTCACTTAGAAATACAAAGGGGATCGACATTGGAAGTAGGAGAAAACAAGTAACAGGACAACAGCCTACCACAGAGGGCATCTGAAAGACTCTACCTAGCAGTGTATCAAAGCAGATGCTGAGACAACCAAACCTTTGGCAGAGTACAGGGAATCATATGAAAGAAGGGGAAGTTAGTATGACCTAGAGGGGACAGGAGCCCCACAAGGTCCAAATATATCAGGGCACAGGGGTCTCCTATGAGACTGTTTCTCCAACCAAGGACCATGTATGGATATAACCTATAACCCCTGCTTAGACATAGCCTATGGTAGCTCAGTATCCAAGTGGGTACCCTAGTAAGGGGGACAAGAATTATTTCTGACATGAACTCAATGACTGGCTTATTGAGCTATCCCTTCCCCCCAAAGGAGGAGCAGCCTTGCTAGGCCACAGATAAGGACATTGCAGCCAATACTGAAGATACCTGATAAGCTAGGGTCAGATGGAAGGGGAGGAGGACCTCCCCTACCAGTGGACTCAGAAGAGGGCAGGGAGGAGATGAAGGAGGGAGGGAGGATTGGGAGGGAAAGAGAGGGGGGCTATGGCTGGGATGCAAGTGAATGACCTGTGATAAAAAAAAAAAAGAATCTTTAGCCTAGAGGTGAAAATAGGGAGAGGTTGAGAGGGCTAAGGAATAAAACCTAAGGGAATACTTATAGTTGGGGCTCACAACAGCGAAAAGATTGGACACATTTTTATTTTCTTCTGTGGGCCAAGTGCTATGAATACAAGTGAACAAAACAGATGTTTTCTGTCTTTGTTGGTCGTGTAATCAATGAAGCATACAAAATTAGAAACAAGTAATAGAGAAATGGCATTTCAGTGTAGACCCTGAAGTCAAAACATTTTAATGTAAAGAGTAGTAGCAAGAGGGTTCTCAGTAAGAGGAATAGTATGTGCAGAGGCTGTGTAGCAGGAGAGGGCATGACCTGTTTGGAACTGGAAGATCAGTGTGGCTGAAAGGCCTTGTGCAAGAGAATGGGGTAAATGGGAAAGGGTCATGGCAGCTGTGTAGTACCTTGTGCTCAGAGTTGTTGAGCATTGAACAGAGTGAGCTTGCGTGTACTTATTCAGAATTGTACAGTTTGTTTTGCTAGAGAAGCCAAAAGAAAAAAAAAAAACCAAAACAAAACCAAACTTGAGTCAGGATCTTGCTTTGTAGTACAGGCTGGCGTTGAACTTGTAACCCTCCTGCCTCAGTTTCCAAGTTCAAAGATTACAGGCTTTTGCCACCATACCTGGGGAAGTCATGGCTTCCCCAGCCCCCTAAGTGTAATGCCCTGAGTTTTTAATATTTATAATTTAATTACAAATCTTTTGGCGGGAGAGGGAGGGAAGACATATTTCTTCATAGACAGTTTGAAAGTTGTCCCAAGAAAAGGACTTGGTATAGTCATTTGTTTATTGTGAGAAGAAAAGAGCGATTTTTGGATCTAGGAAGGGAATGAATTTAACTGTATTCTTGTAAGTCATTATTCTGAAACTAATGGAAATCCAGTCACTTTAATTTTGTTTGCTTTTAAAATTGCCATGATAGCTAGAAACTTGTAGGCATACATTTTTAGAATCATGGTGTTAAGTGCCAGTGAATAGGACTAGCTATATAGTTTGTGAGTTCAGAATGACACACAAAAAATGAGTCCCTTTATTTAAAAGAGTTATTAATAGCCTTAATACATTAATGACAGATTGTTAAACCAAATGCAAAATTTCTTCTAAGGTGGAGTTCTGTGTGATTGTTTATTTTATGGGTGCAAAAAGTCTGTCCCAAAAGGAAATTTTACAATTCATTTAGTACAGGAACCTCGTTTTATAGGAGAGGCTGTGTAGTATTATATATAATTGGTATATATACACACATATATATTGGTATATATGTAATTGGTAATTATTACTGTACAGTGGGACTTAAGCATTAAAATATGGGTTTGTGTGTTTTACTACCTTTAAGTCTGTAAGCATATTGAGAGTATAATTATTTGCATGTGTGTGGTGTGCTTATATGTCATTGTATGTATTTGAATCCATATATTTGCCTGAGAATATGGAGTTTGACATCTCCAGTGAGGCAGTGTCTCTTAGTTGAACCTAGAGTAGCCAACCAATTTGCCAAGGATCCCTGTAATTACTGTTAGTTTCCCACAGTTAGCTTGTATAAAAATAATGGCAACCGGGTGAAATAAGTAATTAAAAAAAATTCATATAATTAGATATTGACCAGTTCTCCAACAAAATTTTCATGTTTGATTTTTGTTATATGGGTCAGAGTTGTAGTTCAGTAGTAGATAAAGACTTTGACAACCAATATCTAACATCTAAACAGTTTTTCCCAAAGTTACTATCTGCCCGTTGATAAATGTGCTGCTTTGTTTATTTCCTTGTAAGTTCTGAGAGGTCAGAATTTATTGGCCCTGCCTACTTATTTGAGAGCTGGCTGTTTAGTTGGCATTTCCACTGCTATCAGAGACACAGAACTGGGGTATTCCTGGTTATATTGCTCTTTACTTGGTGGCTTTGAAAAGTACAAAGTATTTTACAGATTAAAAATTACTTAGGTAATCTGACATCCATTTGTGGAATATATGTAATGTATAAGCCTAGTATTAGACTTACCAGGTGGTAGACAGATGAATAGATGATTGACTTAGTTCTGATCTGTCAAAGATTAGAGGTAAAAGTAGCTACAATTAGAATAAAGATGTAATTCTTTTCCTTTAGTCATTTATCTGATAGTAATTAAGCACTTACTGCTTTAAACCAGACACTATGGGGTTGCACTGCAAACAAAAATACCTTCCAGGAATTCAGTCAAATGAGTAAAGTTGACATACAGAAATACAGCTACTTGTTGATATTAATGAAATGAAACTGCTATGGAGGCAGGTATTAGGATGAGTCCCAGCAGCATGTCAGCCACCCCAGCCCTGTAGCTGAAATAGGATAATAGGGTTTGTTGTTTGTTTTTGGTTTTGGTTTTTGAGACAGGATTTCTCTGTATAGCTGTGGCTGTCCCGGAACTCACTCTGTAGACCAGCTTGGCCTCAAACTTATCTGCCTGCCTCTGCCTCCTAAGTGCTGATTAAACATGTGTGCCACCACTGTCTGGAACAGAGGTTCTTTCAGATGGAGGAAATAACAAATATGAAGACAAGGAGAAAAAGAAAGTGTGAGGTATTAGGGCAGCAGAAGTGGTTAGATGGGAGCCAAGAGCTGGGCTGTCTCAAATCCTTCACCAAAAACCTTCCTGTGGCTTCCTCAGTACACTGCTTCAGAGAACCCACACACTCACTTGCTTATATGCCAGCCTAGGAAGTTATTTATGGTGTGCTCCTTAGCTGTCACATTTTTGACTTCTCAACATTGGACTACAGTTTCATGAGACTGGTCTTTCAGGAAACTGCCCTATATTTTTGCAAATGAACTGGGGGGCAAGGAGAATGAGTCTTCCCTTTCTCTCTATTCCTTGCCTAAATTGGAGTTGACAACTCTCAGGGTAGGAATATAATATAGGGTCAGCGAGGCATTTGAGTGTACTGTTGGGATTTTATTCCCTGTACCATGCTTTCATTTACAGTGTTTGATTTAATGGGTTTTTAGTATACCGTAGCATTGAAATATTAGTATTAATGTGTTATCAAAGTTATTTCCCTTTAAATAAGTGATCATTGGTTTGTTTTCACAGTTAAAAAAAATCACCCCAAACATTAACCAAACATGTTAATTTTGTGTCTGAGGTTTACTTTTCCAGTTTTATATATCAGTAAGAAAATTTACTGTAATTTTCAATAAGCTTGTAGAATTATTTGTGAATTAAATATATAAATATATCCAAATTTTTTCTTTAAGTTTTGTTTGTTTTGTTTTGAGACCAAGACTAATTATATAGCCTTGGCTGCATGGAACTTGCTATATAGACCAGATTGGCCCTAAATTCAGAAGATGTGTGACATCACACCCAGCTCAAAAAAATATTTTTAATTATGAGGCAAGGATATATGCAGGCATATGTGGATGCCAGCAGAGGCCAGAGGCATCAGATTCTCTGGAGCTGGAGTTACAGGCAGTTGTGAGCCACCTGGTGTTGTGTGCTGGATACCAACACCCAGGCGTTTCCAACAGCAATATACACTAGTCACTGAGCCATCTCTCCAGTCCCCTAACAGATATTTAGAAGGCAGCTTGCTCTGTGCACATCTAAGAGTTTATAAAAGTGAGGAAAGTGTGGGAAGCCAAATTTATGAAACAGGGAATGCTCATAGTCTGGAAACAGGAGGAGGATAACATCTGGCAAGGGCAAGACTAAAGCTTGGAAGGGTTTTAAGTCTTGGCACTGTTAGTGTTTTTTTTTTTTTTTTTTTTTACTACATGTGCTGTGTTAAGATGCTTGTATGCTTGGCTTAGTTCAGCTTCAACTTGGTTATGTGAAGGTGTTTCTAATGTTTTTGTCTTGAAACAGGAGACCACAGCAAAAGTTTCCTATAAAATTTATATTTTTTACAAGCTCTAAATACTTTAGATCCTGTTCTCTGTTTTATCTGACAAAGTGCCTTTATTACTTTGTTGTCATTAAAAAAGTACTAATGTGTGCGGTCTAATTCTATTGTTAGATTTTGAGAAAGAAGCAAAAAACTAAAAGATAAAAAGAAAAGCATTAAAAATAGGGGCTGCAGAATACTATTTTGTGTTTGGAGTTTGGGGGTGGGTGGGTCTGGATAGCCAGAGGTTATTTGTGTCTTCTTCAGTTACTCTCCATTGTTTTTGTTTTCTTTTTCTTTTTTGTGTATATGGGTGTTTTATGTACATATACGTATACCATATGCATGTCTTGAGCCTGCATGAGGCCAGAAGAAGGTGTTGAATTTCCTGAAACTGATTGTGATCCGCCATGTGGGTGCCGCATTGAACCTAAGTTCTCAGGAAAAGCAGTCAGTGCTATTAACTGCTGAGCTTTCTCTGCAGCCCCTGGAGTCACCCCTCACCCTTTCCCTCTCTCTCCCTCCTTTCTCTGTCTCTCTTCCTTTCTTTTCCCATCCTCCCTTCCCTCTTTTTTCTTTCTTTCTGTCTTTTTAAGGTTTAACTCAATAGCTTTATACTGTATTGCTATACAGAGAAAAAAAGAAGCCTGGGTTTTAAAGAGTTAATAAGCAATCCTCATAAAAGGTAATGAGAAAATTGGACAAGTTGTCTTGCAAGATGAGGGTTACCCTTCAAAGGAGCTGACTAATAGTGACCTAATTAAATTCTAATTACCTTTAGAAGTATGAAAGGTATTTTGGTTCATTTAGCCATTATTTCAATAAATATTAAGTACTTTTATCCTATTATATATTTTATCATTTATTTTAAAGTTTCATTTACTTTAAATTTTTAAGTAGGGAATGTCTTAATTTTTTGAGCAGTATCTCCAAGTGTTCATATTTAGATGTGCCCTGGCTTTTTTGATGTGGATGGAGTCGTACAGTATTAGCATCTCTGTGAACCACCCTTTCTTCTACCTTATACCAAGAGGAAATTACTAGTAGTTCTTACAATCTTACGTTTCATTTAAAAACTAATAATATGTTAGGGGGAAGTGTTTCAGTAAAAGCTGCTTTGTTTAGGATCATAGCCCCTACAGTATCAGTTATATGTGTGTGCTACTAGAGATTGAACCCAGTGTTTATCAATTAATGCTCTAATTTTATCCAGCATCAACACTTTGAATGTATTAATTTTTTGTTTAGTTACTAATGTGTGCTAAGTGCCTGCAAGTTTGTTTGGACATACTTGTTAAGTGAACCAATTTCCTATGTCTGTAAGTAGTGTTGTGGGGGATAAATACTTAGCAAGGTACCTGTTCAGAGCTTATAGATGCTTATGTTTTTGGCAGTGTGGCAAATGTATTAATAACGAAGGCTGACATTGAAGACTTGATCCAACCAAGAACTCTGCAGTTAATAGATATGCTATGTCAGATACGGCACATAAACTAAATGTATATTTTTAAAGACTTGTTTATATTTGTGTGTATGTGGTGTTTTGAATAAGAATGGCCCCCGTGGCTCATAAGTTTGAATGCTTCATTTCTAGGTAGTGGAGCTGTTTGGGAATGATTAGGAGGTGTGGCCTTGATGGAGGAAGTGTATCACTGGGGCTTGAGGTTTCAAAAGCCCATCACCAAGCTATCACCAAGCCATTTCCAGTTAGCTCTCGCTGCCTCTCCTTCTATTCCTACTTGCAGATACTGATGTAAGTTCTCAGCTACTACACCAGCACTATGCCTGGCTGACTGTTGATATCTTTTCTACCATGATGATGATAGACTAACCTTCTAAAACTGTGAGCCCTCAGTTAAATGCTTCCTTTGTAAGTTGTCTTGTTCATTGTACTGGCTAGTTTTATGTCAACTTATCATAAGGTATAGTCATCACAGAGGAGCAACCTTAATTGAGAAAATGCCTCCATAGGATCAGTCTGTCAAAATTAGATAAGCTGTGTTCAGTAAGCAATACTTATCTTAAAAAAATTTCTTAGCAGGAAAGTTTGGTTCTAAATTTTAAAAGTCTGCTATTGTAATTATCCATACTAACAGCTTGCTAACTTGCTTGCTCATTCGTTCATTCATGTATTTATTTTGAGACAGGGATTCTTTTTGTAGCCTTGGTTGTCCTGGACTCCCTTTGTAGACCAGGCTAGCCTCAAACTCACAGAGAGCCGCCTCCCTCTGCTTCCCCAAGTGCTGGGATTACAGGTTGTGCCACCATGCCTGGCTTATATAAGCAATTATTTCCCTTCCTTTTGGTACCTGGATTGAACCCACGACCTTAAATTAGGCAGTGCTCTGCACTCAGCTATGTCTCCATCACATGAGCAATTTAAGAAAAAAGCCAATGCCTTTAAGATACAGAAAATTAATTTATTAAATATTTTATGGTAAAAAACTATTACAGACTTAGGGTAGAAAGGATATTATTTGACCCTATCAAAGGTATTATTTTAGTTACTTTTCTACTGTTGTGACAAAGTACCAGGATCAGTGCAACTTACAGAAGAGTTTATTGGGAGTTTACAGTTTCAAAGGGTGAATCTGTGACCATCATGTCAGGGAAAATGGCAGCAGGCAGTCATGCTGCTGGTTCAGTAGCTGAGAATTTATATCCTTATCTGAAAGTATGAGGTGAGGGAGAGGGCAAAGAGAACTAAAGCCCACCCACCAGTGATACACATCTTCCAACAAGGCTGTCCCTCCTAGCCCTTCCTAAATAGTTCTACCAACTTCTGACCAACTTTCAAATACATGAGTCTTTGGGAGCCATTTTCATTCAGTCTACTACAGCATCTATGAAAGGCCTACAGCAAGTGTTACACTTGATAGCAAGACATTTGTAACATTCACTTACATGTCAGCAGCAAGCAACTATCACTGTCCATCTCTAGCACTGCATTATGTCTCCTGGAGACCCTGGACAATAGATGCCACCAGCTAAAAGAAATAATGGTTATCCTTTAGAGTCAATGTGAATATTTTCATAGAAAAGTGTACAAAGAGGCTGTGAGCATGTTTAAAGAACAGCTATCACCAAGTCAGTTGATGCTGTTTGAGAAAGAAGTCGAGAAAAGACAGTTAAAAAAGAAAGTGTTAATAAAAGGGAGAGAATTAATTTTGCTTGGAAAACCAAACAGACCTTGAGCAGCATATAACATTTATGTATCTGAAAGCTTCCAAGAGGCTACGGATCAATCAGCTTAGGGAAAAGTGAAGAGTATAAATCAGGCTTAGAAAAATCTGTCTAGTCCCCTCCAGGAGCTCCACAAGGAGAGCAGCAGAACAAAATAAATAAATAAATAAATAAATAAAAAAATAAATTCTGGGCCCAGGGCTCTTTTCTGAGACTGGTACTCCAACCAGGGAGCATGCATGGAGATAATCTAGAACCCTTGCACAGATGTAGCCCTTGGGCAGCTCAGTTTCCAGCTGGGCTTCCTAGTAAGGGGAACAGGAGCTGTCTCCGATGTGAACTCAGTGGCTGGCTCTTTGACCACCTCCCCTGAGGGGGGAGCAGCCTTACCAGGCCACAGAGGAAGACAATGGGGACAGTCCTGAGGAGACCTGATAGGCTAGGGTCAGAGGGAAGGGGAGGAGGACCTCCCCTTCAGTGGGCTGGGGGAGGGGCAAGGGAGGAGAAGAGGGAGGGAGGCAGGATTGGGAGGGGCTACAGCTGGGATGCAAAGTGAAAAAATTGTAATAAACTAAAAAAATTAAAAAAGAAAAATCTGTCCAGTGGTGAAAAGCAGCCGTATTTTCAGCTTGCTAAAGATAATAGAATTTGTTATGATAATGAAATGAAGTCTTGGGAAGAGCAAATGGCTGAAGTTGGATGAAATGGTCTCATCTGTCAAAGTGTGAATGATCAGGAGACATCACTGAGATAAGACAGAAGACAGAGTTGTCTTTGTGATTTGGGACAAGAAACTGACTAGGTCTTGATGCCTTAAGTTGTCAAATTAGAAAGGATAAAGGTGGTTAACATTTGGTAGTCAGTTCCTTAGTTTGTATCCCATGGACTTCTGCCTCTTAAACATATTTCTATCCGTATTTGGGATACCGACAGTGGAGGGTCATGCCACACTCTCCCTTTTGCGTAAGAACGGGCATTGAGATTGTCCATGCATCTACATGTAGTGGTAAGTCACTGTTTGATGGAGATAGATAACACTGTGAAGTGACTTACTCTGGTGACAGTTGCCTGTGGTTTTGTGACACTGATGACACATTACATGCGAGTGTGCTCCCTTGTGTTCTGGGGTGAGAGCTGCTTTCACAGTTGTGATAGAGCTATGAAGTAACTGCATTTTCAAAGAAGCTTCTAGTCTTATTAGATGAAGTGATTTCTAGGTATAAATCATGTGTGGAGTTGATGTTTGTATGTATAAGTGATTGTTGATGTCATAAAAGCATTTTATAATAGGAACAAAGATATTTACAAATCTTTCTCATCTTTTTCTTTTTCCTTAAGTAAAAACTAAGAAATTATGTACCAAGTCTATGCTTAATGTTTTTATTGCATAGAATAAAAACTCTAATAAAAAAAAAGACTTACTCTAAAGCTCAGTGACAGTAACAAAAACCCTGGGTTTGGTCCTGCTCCCTAGTATTGCCAGAAAAGCCAAAGCGAAAAATTAATGTAAGACCTTAATAATGAGGCACTACAGTATTTGGCACACTTAGAAAGCAGAAGGAAGTTAAAGTATAAAATAGAATTGACCATACTTAGAATCTGACATATGAAAGATTTAGTGTTTTAGGTTATATATGGAAATGGAATCCCCTTTAAATAGTGATACTATTATTTAGTTACATGAAAACATGTTTTCCTTTTTCATTGTTTTTGTTGTTGCTGAGGCAGGGTCTTGTAGTGCTGTCCAGGTTGGCTTTGGCACCTACTACCACATTTAGTGTGGAAATTAATTTCTTACCTCATACCATATCCGTGTGTGTATATATATGTCTGTATATATTGCAATTCTACTTGCATAAAAGATTTAATTGTGAAAGTCAAAACTGAATAAGATATATGAGAAATTTTTAACCCTATTTCTTAATATTTTTATTTTAATTAAAGTTTGCATAACTTCTGCCAGTCTTCTTTGGATTTTGTTATTGCTGTGATAAAACACTATGACCAAAAGCAACTTGGTGGGGGAGTTTATTTCAGCTCACAACTCTCAGGTTATATTCCGTCACTTAGGGAGTCTGGACAGGAGGCAAAACCATGGAGGAGCACTGCTTATTAGCTTGCTCTGCCTTTCCTTCTTCCTTTCTCCCTTCCTTTTGTTTTGTTTTTCAAGACAGGGTTTCATTGTAAATCTTTGGCTGTCCTGGACTCCATTTGTAGACGAGGCTAGCCTGGAACTCAAAGCCATCACATGCCTCTGCCTCCCCGAGTGCTGGGATCACAGGCGCCCTCCCCTTCCTTTCTAGTGTAGTATTTTTATTGATTCTTTGTGAATTTCACATCATGTACCTTGTTCATACTCATTTCCCATTCCTTTTATGTCTGCCCCTGCCCCTTGTGATCTACCCAACCAAAAGAAAATTAAAAAGACAAGTTCAACCTGTGTTATTCCTACAGTCACTGGAACATGGTCAGACTCTCAGTGGCCCTCTCCTTAGATAGAACCGAGTCTTTCCCTTCCCGCCAGAAGCTGTCAATTGTGGAGAGCTTACTTCAGCATCCTTATCATATTTTTAAAGGGTTCTCTTTGATGGCTTCCTGTTTGGGCTGGTACCTTTTTTTGCAGGGAGTGGGGAGGAGGTGGGGCTAGGGGTAGGAAGAATCACAGACTCCTTCCATGTCCCTCTTTCTCAACTATGTGTCTGCAATCATTGATATCACTGCCAAAGTAGCTTCTTTGCTCTTCACAGTCAGCGGGAGCACAGACCACAAATAAAGCCCGGGTTGTAGTAGGCCCATAGACCCAAACCGGGTCCTCGGAGGCAGCTCAGCTCTTGGGCATCACCAAGCCACGGACATTTGTGTGGCCTTTAGTGCTAACATGGGCCAGAGACATTAACACAGACCCTGGCGGCAGTAGGACCACAGACCCAGCCCATGGTGGCAGCATGGACCTGGACATCACCAAGGCCCTAGGTGGCAGTTCAGGCCACTCACATCAGCCCGGTCTTCATAGCCTTCATAGCTATTACATCCTGTTGGATTTCCAGTTTTGCCTCTCTTCATAGTGCATGTACTGCTCTGTTTTTTTTCTCTTTCCCATCTCTCCATCACATATTTGTTCACTGTAGTGGTGCCTGGTGTACACTGCCCGAAATGTGAGGGCAGGATGGCTTGGGTTCCACCTGCTTTCTTACACAATCCAGGACCACCTACCCAAGTGTGACATCATCATTTGTCTTCCCCTCTACCATCTTGCAAACACTTGCATGTGTCCACACACCTGACCCCATAGTTTGATATACCCAGTTTAATCATTAATCAAAAAAAAAAAAAGGTCTTACAGGCTTGCCTACAAGCAATCAGGATCCTGGAGGCATTTTCTCAATTGAGGCTTCTTTTTTTAAGTGACTCTAGCTTGTGTCAGATTGTCAACAACAAATTCAACCAGGATACCCCTCTTCTCTTTCTTCCCTCTAACTCCTCCCATGTTCCCCTCTTATTTCCTCTCAAATTCTAGTCTTCTCCCCCCTCCCTTTTTTGTGGGTATGTGTATATGTGGGTAGATGAATGTGTATACACACAAATATACAAATACAACCTGCAGAGTCTGTTTAGTGTTGCTTTTATGTACATTATATCAGGGCTGACCACTTGGTATAATATTACCAATTAGGGGCCTCATCCCTGGGGATGACTAACTCACCTTCTCTCAGCATTCATATATCGCCTGTTGTCTAAGTGGGGCCCTGTGAGAATTTTCCCTTCCATGTTAGCATGTCTACTGGTGCTGTCATTGTTCAGAATTGTTTAGACAACTATATTGTTGCAGTACTGTTAGGGTAGCTTCTCTTCATTCTAGGAGACACAATCTCACAGCAGCCTTATTGGCCCTTTCACTCTTAGAATATGTCTACCCTTCTGCCATGTTTCCCAAGCTTTGGGTGCAGAGATTGTGTTATAAATGTATCTGGGGCTGGGCACCTCAGGATCAGTTTTTTATGTTTATTTTGACACATTGTGGTTTTCTATCTGCTGCAAAAAGGAGCGTCTGTGATGTGGACTTAACTTGTAGGTGTAAAGATGGGCATTAGAAGGCAGTTGGGAATTCTGCTACTCTAGTAGAGTGGCAGCACAGATTCTCTTCTAAGACTTGCGACCTTACTAGCTCCAGACATGTTTCTAAGCATGGTTTCTCTCCGTTGAGCACGCTTAAGTCTAATTGGACAGATGTTGTTTACAGCCAAGATATGTGAGCTGCTGTTACATCTTTAGGGGTATCTTACAGGGTTGTTCATGGTTGATTCATAGGTATCATAGGATAGGACAATTGATTGCTACCTGCTTTGGCATCTTACATAGAACCTCCTGATACTACGAAAGAGGTAGGAAACCATATTCTTTCTTATTTCGGGACCAAAAGTATAGTTGTTAAAAGAAGAGGGTAGGGTTTTTTGCTTGTTTGTTTTGTTTTTGAGACAGGATCTCTGTCTGTAACTCTGTCTTGGAACACTATATATGTGTATTACCTCTAAATTTAGCTTGATTTGCAGTGGTGCACACCTGTAATCCCAGCATTCTGTGAGTTTGAGGCCAGTCTGGTCTATAAAACGAGTCCAAGACAGCCAAGACTGTATACACACAGAGAAACCTGTCTTGAAAAAACAAAAAAACAAAATTAAATAAAAAAAATTTAGCTTGATTTATGGTAAAGTCTAAGAATCTCTGTTCAAAATCTGTTCAAAATCTCTCTTCATAAATGTGTTTTTTGTTTTTTAAATAGATATCCAAAACCTATAAAGAAGTCCAGTAAGAAAAGATGAATTCACCTATCTATCCTTCCCAACCCCACCCACAAATCTTAACATTTTACTTTATTTGTGACAGTTGGCACTAGGTTTTGCTGCATTTAGAATGTTGCTGTCCTTCTTTTAGAAAAGCTGCTTTAAACAGTGGATTTTTTTTTCTTTCTCTAAATACAGCAGGGTGTTGCCAAGAACCAGCTCCTTTTCTTTCTTCAGCTTGTATCTTCTCAAGGTTTTCTCATGCTAGGAAAGGCTTTGTTGCTCTCTTCTGTCCATTGTGTTCATGTCTCAGGCAGCAGGGTCACTACAGGGGTCAGGGTCCAGCACCTGTGTCCTCCAGTGCAGTCAGTCTGATCTAAACACATCTACAAACCCAGCTAATGAGTTTTGATTTTTGTCTTAGCAGCCACCTTAACCTGTAAGGCAGGTCAGGGAGGGGATAAAATTGCCACTTGTAGTTAGATAGCAGTTTGATTCTGATAAAAGAATGGGAGAGTGTTCATCAAGTAGATAGTTCACCAAAACTTAGATCCTTCATACACACAAACACACACACACACACACACACACACACACACCACACACAACCCAGTATTTTTGAAGCCCTTCTTTCCCTTCCTGGATATAGCCACTAATATGCATTTGTTATTTCGTTCTATGTTTTTAATATACTTTTTGACCTGTAAGAAATGTATCTTGCTTTAACTTGTTAAAGCTAACTAAATGAAACAAGCTGTACCTGTACTTAAAATGGTGCTTTTCAGTTCTTGTACTCATATTGACACATAGTTTTTGTTTATTCATTTTATCTGCTGTATAATATGCTGTTGTACAGGCCATTTATTTATTTTCCTTTAAAGACAGTTTTATTTAGTGTGTGTGTGTGTGTGTTTACATGCCTTTGGAGTCTGAAAAGAGGAGTCCAGATGTTTTGGAGCTGGACTTGCAGGAGTTGGAACCAAACTCCAGTCTTCTGGAAGAGCAGGAAGCACTCTTAACTGCTGAGCCATCTATCTTGCCAGCCCCTCTTTTTTCCTCTTGACGAGCCTTTAGGCTGTCACTCTTTTGTTGGCTTTTAGAGACAATATGCAATCCTGTCTCCTTATGGTCCTGTATAAAAAAAAACTTCAGATTATAAAGCTGGAGTTGGATTATGAAGTAATATGGTGGTGTGGTGGTGCTAAAGCTTTAATAGATACTGCCAATTCCTTTCTTCATTTGGCGTCATTTTCCTACTGCTTACAGTATTCATTCTTTCTCTTATTCTATTGGTGTTAGGGTTTTAGCCCAGGGCCTTCCCATCCTAAATGAGTGCTTACCACAGAGGTAAGTTTCCAGCTCTGCTTGCCTGCCTTGATTTGGAGAAGTTTTTAATGCAGTTTAATACTAAAGTTTATTAAATACCAAAGTTTATTATTATTATTTCTTGAAAATTTCTCCCAGTCCTTGACTAATAAGGTCTTTGGTTGAATTTAAAAAGTAGTAGAAGGAAATATTCACTCTTTGTGTGTGTGCCTTGTAAAGATCCCTCTTTCAGAGGTTGCCATTTCTGTAATTTTTTTTTTTTTGTGGGTTGCAGACAACTGTTCTTGTTTCATCCAGAGATTATAACTACTTATATCAGATTAGTTTAGCATAACTTTGCACCTTGGTGTGTACACATCTACGTGCTTTTACTGGCAGGACCTCGTGGAGTCTTTATGCTTTTGATTTATGTCTCATGAAGGCCACATACCACACACCTGCATCTTATTAAACTTCACACCTTACCTTTTAATGTACATGTTTTGTTTTTATATCTTAATATTGATAACATATATTTGGCTTAATTTCTGCCATTTCATCTTATGCTTTCTATATTGGCAGGTTTTCTGTGATTATTTTTTTAAATTTTATTCCTAATTTTTGTTTGAATATGTTCCTTTTCAACTTTGGTTCCCCCCCCCTTTCTTTTTAAGTTTGTAAAGCTATTTGTTAAATCCTCCCTCTAACTCTGGATCACACTCCTGTTGTTTTTAACAAAATCTCAATTGTTCCATTTTACCAGTGAAGACTTGTGAGCCGGATGCTGGGGTGAAAGCCTGCCAACTCAAATAGATACCTCAAGGACTTGAAGTATGTGTTGATTCAGAGTATCTAGAAGTAGAAAGATACTATTTCTCCTTCATCATCTTTTTCCCTAAAAAGAGAACTTTCTCCAAATGCTTTCTAACAGGTTTTCCAATGGGTCCACTTGAACATGATTCAGTTTTGTTCTTTGATAAGATAAATGCAGTGGCTGTGGTTGGTCTGGGCCAGTCAGGAATAGGTGGCCCACTAGAGAATTATCACTAAAATTGTGTTGGAGTCTAATATGGTGAAAATATCTGGGTGTAAAATAAGGAGTAAACAGTATCTATTGCAGATGGCTGTCTACCTGTCTTTGGCTTCTTGTCTGAAAAGTTGATGCCATCATTTTCTAAGAGGAGAAAGGAGAATTTATACTATTTTCCCTGAGTTCTCTGATAGTAACATTTTATTAATCAGCTCACTTGTTTTTAAAACAGAAGTTAACTGGCATGCCCGTGCCCCAGGTGCTATACTTAGCTTTGAGGAAGTAGCTGAATAATTGATGGGCCTTTTTATATTCAAGTGGGCAGCTGGCCTACAGTGTGGCCTATGGAATTGTGGAGGTAAGGGAGGAGGAAAGAGTTACTCTGAAATACACTGATTTTAGAAAATTCATTTTTCAACAGATGATGTGAGACATGTGGATTTGTGATATGAATTCACTTGAAAAGCCACTTTGGGGTAAGTTGATAATAATCAGGAATCAATGATTTCATGGTTATAGTTCTCCATGGATTTTAAAACTTAAATCTTTTGGATTTTATGTCTTATATTCATATATTAGAGTTATGTGTTTTGTTTGTTTGTTTTGGTTTTTTGAGACAGAACCTGGCTGTTTTGGACTACCTTTGTAGGAGACTGGCCTCGACCTCCCTGAGTGCTAGGATTAAAGGCATGTGCCACCATGCCCAGCTTGTTTTAGATTTTTTTAGACAGAATTTCATTATGTAGTCCTGTCTAGCCTCAAATTTACAGAGAGCCACCCGCCTCTGTTCCCGGTTCACCCCCAGGCTGGGATTAAAGGCATGTGTCACCATGGCACTAGAAAGGTTTTGTACTAAGTTCTTACTTTATTAAAATTTGAGAAACATAGCAATAAAATATAGTCCAAGTACTACTTTATTAGTACATTTATATTCACTTCTCGTTAACAAGTCAGTCTGAAGACTAAATGAAGCCCAGGTTCAGAAAATAAGTCTTTAGCTAGAACTACCCATAATCTTCTCATGCCACTGGGAAATCACTTACAGAACCAGTGTTGAAGATACTGGAGTAAAGTTTGCCTTTGAGCTTCTTATTGCTGTATTCCAGATGGTCATTTTCAGTGCATCCATACAGATGTAAAAGATTCCTGATTGTTTCATCTAAGAAAGCACTCTTAGAAATAGTGCTTACTACTTACTGAGTATGCTATTATTGCAGTGGAACC
>CM053764.1:18421930-18473465 GCA_028658305.1 Pachyuromys duprasi | reverse complement strand
TGGTGTCCTACTCTTGTAATTTTAGTACTCAGGTAGATACAGGAAAAGACCTGTCTAAAGCTGGGGATAAACTTAATGGTAGATTGTTTTTATTTTGTTTTATACCATGTATAAGAACCTGTTGCTCATCAGCATTAGTGGGGAGGACTCAAAGAAAGTTTTTGCTGGGTGTAATATCAGCTCTTGTAATCACAGTGCTTAGAGAGTTAGGGAGGAGGATTTTGAGTCCTGGGCCAACCATGGTAAAACCTTGCCTTAAAATAACAAGTAAAGGTACATAGCATAAGGATGCTTACTTGACAGACAAGGCACAGGTTTCCAGGTGCTCTTTCTGTGAGACTCATATAGACATGCTTTCCTTAAGAATGAGTGATGGAAACAAGTACAATATATCTCTAGCCAGGGATTCACATGCAAGTGTTATTGCCCTGAGTTCTAGTAGGATTCTGGCTATTAGGTATATGGCTGCCATATACCAGCCTTTTTAAAGAATAGAATTCACTGAAAAACCAATTTTATAGAAAGTAAACCATTCATAGTTTTAAAATTGCTTAATTGTAGGATTTGAGATTCAACTTAAAAAAAGAACAATAACAATAACATAATAATAAAATTAGTCAGTGTGCATTTTAATAATGAGATTACCTAGGAAAACATTTTAGATTTTTTAAAGCTTAATTTCTTTTCCTATCAACTTTTTTAAATACGTCTTTATGATTTTTTATCCATTTTTTCAGAGTAATAAAGGATATTATACTATACTAAATGTCTTTTACAATAAATGGAAAATCATTTAAAATGATTATGTAGTAAATCATAGTGGCTACATTCTTTTTCGTCTTACAAAACCAAAATTACCATTTATTCTCAGTAACAAAAGATGCTCTAAGTACCTCCCCTCTTTATATTGTGCTAGACATCTTAGCAAGGTAGCTGAGTTAGAAATCAGCAAACAGGAATCAAGCACATTTCTCAATTGGGCATGGGGTGCACGCCTTTTAATATCAGCACCTGGGAGGCAGAAACAGATGGATCCCTGGGTTGGAGTCACATGATCTACAGAGCAACTTCTAGGACAACCTGGACTTTACAGAGAAACTCTGTTTCCAAAAACCAAAAAAGAAAAGGGGGGTGGGGAGGAAGAGGAATCAAGTGCATTTCTATAAACCAGTAAGAAAAAATTATATCACTCCGGTAGAAGAAACAACTTAAAAATAGCTAAGGTGACTTGAAATAAAATTATGAGATTTATTGAACTCTGTTAATACAGAGGCCTACATAAATGGAGAGGTGGGATTTTTGTGGATTTGAAGAATCATAAGGATAGCAGTTCATTCATTACTTACAGATTTATTTTAATTGAATTTGAATTACAGTAGCTTTTGGAATAAGGCTTAAAAATATAAAAATTTTAAAGAAAACCAATGAGAAAACAGTAGCAAGGCACTCCTGAAAAAGTAGTGAAAGGGCTGGACATGATACTTGCCTTTAACCTCTCCACTCACAAGGTAGAGGCAGGTGGATCTCTGAGTTTGAGGCCAACCTGGTCTACATAGCAAGTTCCATGATAACTGGGACTACATAGACCCTATTTCAAAAAATCAAAAGCAATGAAATAATGAAAGGTGACCATCAAGATGGCACAGTGGATTAAGGCACTTGCTCCTAAGCCTGACAACCTGAGTTCAATTCCCATCTCTTGCACAGGTCCTCAAACATTTATTTTCTGAACTTAGAACCCTTCCAGTTGGTAGAAAGAGAGAAATGATTCCAGCAAGTGTCTGACCTCCACACATCCTTCCACTTAAATAAACACAAATAAAAATGTAATACTTCCTCCGCCCCTCAGTGCTGGATTAAAGGTGTGCACCAACATTTTTTTAATAGTTAAAGGAGAGAAGACTGTGTGTGTTTGTGTGTGTTACCATAAACCAAGAGTAAGCTAGTTAGTATAAGTCTGAAAGCAGTTTCAGATAGAGACAGGTTAGTGGAGTAGAACATACACTCACAAACTTAGTTTACAGCAGGTTGAGTACTGCATGCCTTTAGGAAAAGGTGAACTACTATTTCAGTAGGTCTCAGGCAGTATCCTTTGGGGAGACAATGACGTTGACCCCCTACTTAAACAGGAAAGGCAAAATGTTTTAAGTTTGACACAAAAACATTACTACCAACAATTTCCAGGTAGAAGTCTTTCATAAGACATGGGAAAGTTGAACCATAAATGACATTCTTTATTAAAGGTAAGCTGTGAGTTTGGAAAAAAATACTTGTAGGGCTTATAACTGACACAACATTATATAAAGACTTTCACGGAAAGGAAAAGACAAAACAAACTAACTGATAGAGTATTGGGCCAGATCTCAGTAGGTATGTGAGGAAAGAATTGGGGAATGACCACCAGCAGTGACAGAAATCGTAGAATACCAAATGCAAAGCTGGATGTAGCGGTGCGTGGCTGAAAGGAGGCAGGAGGATCTGGGATTACAGGCTAGCCCAGATTAAATGGTGCCCCATCTAAAAACAAACCAACCAGGTATGCGACAACAAAAGATAGCGATTACACATCAAGACTGCCAAAAATTAATAGTGTTGCTAGCAGTAAATACATCAAACTGATGATTCCTAATCAGAATGAAAGTATGTGTTTCTTCTGACTCGACACAGTCTATATATTAGAAATCTGAAATTCTTGTGATGACTCAGGAACAAAGAAGAGTTTTCACATTTTTAAGTGGCCAAATAAAAATGATTTGTAATATGAAACTGAATTTCAATGACCATAAGTAAATGGTTGGAATGTTGCTTTATTCATTTGTGGCTGATTTCTTCCTACAACACCAGACTTCAAAAGCAGTTTACCATTTGGCCCTTTGCCAAAACAGTTTGCTAGTCACTGCCCTAAGTAAAAATTTTTTGTTCCTCTGTTGAGGTATGGTTACCACACAGTGCTCCAAATAATAGAAACCTGTGTTGAATTATGACACATCTGTCCTAAATGACTAAACGGACACTTAGTCACTAATAGTGGAATATAACTGCGTATTAGCTTATGGCAGTCTTGAGATTTTACTTTTCTGTGTTTGAGGTGTTCTTTATATTTGGCATTTATCATTTTATAAGTAGAAATATAAAATTTTAAGATACTGTTAGAAGCCAAGCAAGTTTATTACCTTTAAAAACTGATACACTTGCATGCTCCAAGTAGACACACTTGAGCCAGTAAAGCTCTGTTAAGAGTCTCTACCAGTATTCCAAGTCATGTTTGTTCTCCTGACCTTTGAACTTGGGATAATAAATCAGAGGAATATTTAGTGCTCACAACAATAATTTTTAAATTCTGAGTAGTTTTTCACTCTGTATATATATATATATCGTATACATATCCTTAATTAGAAATCTGAAACTATCTCAAATCTGAAGCACTGAGTGCAGGTGAAACACTCAAAAGTGTCTTAGATTTTGGAACATTTCAGATTTTGTATTGTGGAGCTAAGCAAGTTAAGTCTAGGCAAATACTGCAAAATTGGAAAAAACAAAAACAAAAACAAAACCCTCTAAAATCTGGAACAGTTCTTTTCCCAAGCATTTTATATAAAGGATGTGCAGAGAGACTTAAAAAAATGCACACAGATTGTTAGGTAGAAGTGTTTTTCTTCTTAGGTATCTGGATGTGATAGCACATATTTTATAAATGAACTGATAATAATATATTAGTATAACCATCATTAGAGTTTAAAGAATGGGTCTGGGGATATACTCAGTTGATAAAGGGCTTGCATAAGCTCCTGTATTTGATTCCTAGCTCCACAAAAACCTGTTGTTGTGGTGCATTCCTGTAGTCCCACCACTGGCGTGTTAGAGGCTGGAGGAGCAGGTCATTCTTGGCTCGCTAGGAGTTTTAGGTCCTCTTGGTCTACATGAAACTCAGGTTTGATTTGTTTCTCACTGCATTAGCAGTCAGATTCTTTGCCAGGTAATCTTCCATATGAAATGGCTCAAATATAAATTTATATATGTAGCTTTTGTGTTGAGAACCATTGTTTTGTGACATTGTGTTCTATAATCCCATAGTTTTCCCATAGTTATTAGTAACTACTCGCTGCATGTGACAGTCAAATATCACATTGAGTATGCATGATTTGAGGTAGAAAAAGTCAGTAGCACCCTCGTTTTCTTTACTTTGCAACCAGAAAATGCTGTTCTGATGATAAAACGTTTAGGAGATCAAAGACCCCAGAGACTTGAGCAGAACTAATAATTCTTTGTGCTTACAAGCATCATTTGGTACCTCTTCGGGTGACTTTCTGGCTGTCATAGCTGCTTTGTAAAGAACTACTCTTAAGTATTTCATAGATGAACTTACCTGTCCTGGATTGTTCAGATAATCCATCTTTGCTGGCCACCTTTCTAAGATGCTGACACATGGCTGTCAGCCGGCTGCTTGAGGGCATCTGCTCACATGACTTTTAGCTTGGGGCCCAAGTACAAGATGTTCCCTTGCTTTTCTTGGTCGAATAAACTTGGTCTGTTTCTTTCCTGGTCAGTGACACAGTTCTCAGGCTGCTCCTGAGCTTTCCGAGATAAACATCTACTTGTTAGAAACAATTTTAGTTAGAGTATCCCAGTTGATCAGAGTTGTGGATGAGTTCTTCCTGTCATTTTCTAATGACAATGTAGGTGTGTCATGGAATGTAGGAGAGTGGGAAGTAGAAACTAAAAAAATGGGGACATCAGAAGAAGACTAAGTCTTAGACTTTCTACCTTTTCCTGCAGTGTGTTCTGTGAATGTTTTCTGGGTGAGTAGTGACTTGAGGGTTTGTGCATAGGATTTGGTGGGGAAAAGAGGGTAGAAATCATCTTGAAAGACTGGCTGTAGGAGAACTGGATATTCATACTGAGATCACTGGTGTTGATGCTCTTGTGCTAATTAATTGTTTTGGCTTTTGCCTTAGAATTCAATAGGACAGTTGGACAGAAAGGGAATTAAGACCCATGTTTTGATGAGACTGAACTAGTAGCTTACTGCTGTTTTAATTTACATATCCAGTTATAGGAAAATAAGTACATTTTTACACATTTTATTGGCTATTTATATTTCTCTTCTGTGAAGAGCTATTTACATCCTTTACCTTATTTATTATTGGATATTGCTCTGTAAGGGTTATTTATATAAGCCGGGCATGGTGGCCAACACCTATAATCTCAGGCAGAGGCAGAGGCTGATGGATCTCTGTGAGTTCGAGGCCAGCCTGGTGTACAAATTGAGTCAAGGGCAGCCAGGGTTACACAGAGAAACTCTGTCTCAAAAAAACAAAACCCCCAAAAGTTATTTCTATATGGGATTTCTTATTAGTGAAATTAATTCATTAATATTTATGTTAAATTAATTATATGATGCATTTCGTAGGTATTGAATTTAAAAGTCTTTTTTTTTTCTCTTTATAGGGTATGACTGTGATTTCTGATGAAACCAGATTGGAATAATTTTCATGATATTTGTATATTTATATATATATATATTTTAAAATTTTACATTTGACTTAAAGTGCCATGAGAAAATTTGCATATTGCAAGGTGGTTCTGGCCACCTCCTTGGTTTGGGTACTCTTGGATATGTTCCTGCTGCTTTACTTCAGTGAATGCAACAAATGTGATGAGAAAAAGGAGAGAGGACTTCCTGCTGGAGATGGTGAGTGGCCTTTTATATAACTGTTTTCTTAAGTGCATTGGTCGTTTTTACTAATATGAATAATAAAATTCTATATTTTATATTTATATTTAAAATTTAGATTTATAGCTGTATATTAATCTGTATAAATTTAAATTTTTATGTTATATTTTATATAATAATTAGATTTATATATAGATTTACATTGTAAGATAAATTGTAACTCCTGTGTTCCTATGTTGTGATTATATTTCTAACAGTGTTGTGATTGTTTCTTCTGACAGTTGAATGTTAAAGTGTCATTGACTTGCTCAGTTTAGTTTTTAAATTTAATAATCAATATAATTAATTTTCTACAAATTATGTTAACAAGTGATATAGGGAATGTCATAGTCGGAACTATCAAAATTGTAGATTGGTCTAATGCTGTCATGCAGAATGGAACATTGAAGCTTTGTTAGCAGGTATCAAGTCTCCTGTTTGTCTATCTCATTCTCTAGAGCAGTGGTTCTCTCTCTTTTTTTTCTTGAGTCTTTTTAATTTATCCATTCCCCCATTTATTTATTTGTTTGTTTGTTTGTTTGTTTGTTACATATACAGTGTTCTGCCTATACACCAGCAAAGGGCACCAGATCTCATTATAGATGGTTGTCAGCCATCATGTGATTACGGGGAATTGAACTCAGAGCCTTTGGAAGAATAGCCAGTGCTCTTAACCTCTGAGCCATCTCTTTAGCCCCAAGCAGTGGTTCTCAACCTTCCCATTGCTGTGACTATTTAATATAGTTCTTCATGTGCGGACCCCCAACCATAAAGTTATTTTCGTTGCTACTTCATAACTAATTTTGCTACTGTTTTGAATTATAATGTAAATATCTATGTTCCGATATGGATCTTGGGTGGCCTCTGTGAAAGGGTTGTTTTATACCCTCCCCACAAGGGGTGTAGCCCACAGATTCAGAACCTCTAGGGGAAGAAATCTTTAGAAGTACTGGTGAATTATATTTGCTCATATTGTAGATAGCTCCAATTAGCACTTTCAAGGAAAGCTATAGATTATCATGCAGTGAGTCGTTGCAGTGTTGTGGAAAGAGAAAACATAAAGGACCTGGGTAGGTAATACTGATGTTTTGGCAGGGAACATGAAAAATTCATTTTGTTTGTTTTGTTTTTGACAAACAGGGTTTCTCTGTGTAGCCTTGGCTGTCCTGGACTTCCCTCTGTAGCCCACCTGCTTCTGCCTCCCAAGTACTGGGATGAAAGGTGTATACTACCACCTCTGGCTTGGCAGTTTCACTCATGTAAAAATGCTATGTAGTTACTCTTCCAGTTCAAATATTCTTTGACTCTTCATTTTATAACGAGGAAGACACTTGGTCCCCCGAAATTTGTTATCTAAAAGTTATTTATTTGTGTTAGTAACTGTATGCTTAACCATATTTTTTATAGATGGGTTTATATAAGCAGTTCTGCTTAGTTGCTGCAACAGGATGTTAGTGATACCTAGATTAGCCCCTTCAATCTACTTATGGGTTCATGAAATAATACTTATGGTTCTGCTGCTATATAAATAACATTGCTGAGTGACAGAACACTGCCTTCATAACTGTTGATAGAGCTGGATACCCTGCTCCCTTTAGACAAAGGACCACTTATTTCTCACTGGTATAAAACTTGCTGTTCCTACCCAAGACAGACTGACTTCCCTCTCCTTCAACCAACTTTAATGTATTGTTGATTAGAGTGAGAGCTTTTGGTCTTTGTCTGGAATTCAGAGGCTTAAAAGCAAGCGAGACTAGAGACACTGTAGTGTAGGAAAACTCACTTGGAGAATGCGTTTAAAGCTGTGATAGATGCTGGACAAGAGCAGAAAAAGAGCTTGAGAGATGGCTTAGCAGTTAAGATCACACTAGCTGCTCCTGAAGAGGACTTGGGTTCAGTTCCCTGCACCCACACAATGGCTTACAACTACCTGCAACTCCAGTTCCAGGGAATTTGATATATAATGTGTAGGCAAAGCACTCATACCCATAAATAAAATAAATAGATCTAAAAAGAATTTCTCCCTTCAAGAAATTTGTTAAAGCTAAGCATGGTGCCTGCATTGTTGGCATTTGTTAGGATGAAAGAGGGTCTTGAGGTATGCTGTAGATTTTGGTCCATCTGCAGGCAGTGGTCAAACTCTCAAAGGATTTCAGACAAGGCTTTAAGTCATCTGACAAGATTGGATCTTTTGAATGAATTGGTGGTTGTGTCTAGAGTGGACTAGAAGAGAAACATGGGTAGCAAGAACTAGTTAGAGGCTGTCGTTGAAGGTCGGAAGAGAGAAAAGTGTAAGTTGACCCTCGTATGTCCTTGGTTAAACAGATTGCTGAGGCACACTCCCAGAGGAGGAGGAACGTGGATGAGACTCTGGGTCTTAGAAGCCCAGGAATAAGTACTACTGAGATGTAGTTTGGTTCCCTCCCCTGTCCCTCTCATGCGTCTACACACTAGACTCTTTTTTTTCTCCTTGTTTCCATTTTATTCTTTAGCCTTTTAAATGCTGAGATTGCAAGTGTGTACCATGTCTGGCAAGATGAATTGTTTATGATATGTTTAGTAATAAGGTTTCTGATGACCGTTCTAAGTTCCATTTCAGAGAATATAAGCATGGAAGGCAGTGATTGGGTGTACTATTGAAAAACAGAGATCTGCAGCTTCTTTAAGACACTTCAGCATGAGGAAGTGGGTAATACAAGGTTAAAGAAATATCTGTGCACACGTATGTTTTGTACATTAAGAGAGCAGTATTGGTGAAAAGAGGGAAGAGGAGATTAACAGCAGGTAAGACAGTGCAGTATTGAAATTGCAAGAAAGGGGTTATTCTTGAAGATCCTAAAGTTAATGTGGTTTTGAGAACCACTAGTGGCATAGACTTCAAAGAAAAGGAGTTAACTTTTGTACGAAAGTACAAAGTAATAGAGAAATGGGTTGGAAATAACAGCAAAAGTTATGAGGTTAGTGAGCCTCTTTAGGAGAGCTGGATTTGAGTTAGATCTTGAGGAGACGGATGAAGTAGTTTTTGATGGCCTGGTGGTGTCTGGTGTTGAACTGAGAAGGATATCAGCAGCAGGAGAGCATTACTTTGGAGAAACACTGCTAGCTTTCTGCCACTGTAACAAGCATGAAAGGTAAATCACTGTTGCTTTTAGACCTGTGCATACAAAGGCAGAGCGTGTAGAAGAGGAAGTGCCCACCTGTGATGGCCAGGAAACAATGAAGTGGGTGGGGGCCACAGGATCTGAATTCATACTCACTTGCTGGTCCCACCTCTTAAACATTCACTTGCTTGGCAGACAGTAGGCAGGATTTGTGTTTTTAAAACTACATTACTTGAGTTTCTTATAATTCCAGATATTTAAAGCTCCATCTTAAAATCACTGCAACAATGAGGAAATTATATCTCTTTTTCTCTTAGTGAATCTGTGGATACATTTATATATTCTTGAGAGAGTTGATGAAAACACTGAAAACTTCCTATTTTATAGGGTCTTGCTCTGGTGTCCCTTATGCTTCTTTGCACTTAGGTCTCTGCTGAAAGAATTCAGACAGAACACACAGTAGTGTAAACAGTGTGTTACGAAGTGAACTGGGTCACCCTCAATAGATGAGAATGGGCAGTGGCCAAAGGGACCATTGAAAAGTAGGACACTGAGAGTAGCCAGTAAGACCATTGTACAGTGTAGGAAAGTCTCAGGGGGTTAGAGGGGCCAGTGACTCGTAAGACCATTGTACTCACCTGCACTGTTTTATGGGCTTTGTACTGTTTCTATAGTCTCTGGACCACTTAGTTTTCCTCTTCAGATGACTAACAGACCTATCTTTCAGACAGTCTAGAATGTTACAGCTCTACCCAGAGCCTGGGTTTCAGGAATGGGATTGTGTTATTCAGCTTGTGTAGCAAGCACTTTAGCTACTGAACTATCTGCTTGGCTCTGTACTATCATTTCAGTGACATTTCAAAGCTTAAAATGGGGCAGTTGTGGTGATGTTTTCCTTCTTTCACATGATGTTTCAGTTATGAGGGAGGCAGTATATGCATATGTGTGTGCTTATACTTATGTATGGCACACAGATGTCAGAGTTGATGTCTGGTATCTTCCTTTATCACTTTGTGTCTTAATTTTTTTTTTCCCCTGCAGTTTTTTGAGACAGGATTTCTCTGTGTTGCCCTGGCTGTCCTGGAACTCACTGTAGATCAGGCTGGCCTCAAACTCAGAGATTCACATGCCTCTACCTCCCAAGTGCTGGGATTAAAGGTGAGTGCCACCACTGGCCTGGGTAATGTGTTTTTTGTTGTTGTTGTTGTTGTTGTTGTTGTTTGTTTTGTTTTGGTTTTTATTTGTTTTAAGACAGGTTCTCTTAACCTGACACTCACTTATTGGGCATAATTATCTGGCCCGAAATCCCCAAAGGTCCTCCTGTCTGCTTCTCTAGCACTGGGGTTGCAGCCACATGTTGCTCCACTCAACTTTCTGACAAGTACTTTACCAGCCTTACTTCCAGGTTTAGGAGGGTCAATTCTGATATTTCTTCCTTCTTTTATGTATCACTGTTTTCACTCATTAAATTAGTGTGTTAAGAAGATGAGAAAGGGTGAACAAAGCTTATTTTCAAGGAAAAGATGAAGCAAGCCTCTTCCCTGTAGATCTGCTGGTCATAGAAGATGTCCAAGAACAAACAAAACAAAAAACACCAACCAACCAACTAAGCCAACCAAACCCCTACCAAACACAAGGTCTTCTACCCATTGCCCTCAGAATCCCCAAGACTACATTATAAATAAAACTTACTAGTAGGACCTTCAGGAACCAGTAACTAAATTAAGTTTAGTCTGTATTTTACCCCTTTCTATATAGTGCTGTGTGTGGCATGGGTGCCATGTGTACATTAGAGGTAAGCAGACAACCTATATGCAGGACTGGGTTTCAGCTTCTTCACTGTGTGGGTTCTAGGCCTCAAACTCAGGTTGTTGAGCCAGCTGTTAAGCACCTTTATCTACTGAGCTGTGCCAGTAGCCTTGTAACAACTGAGAGCCTGTGATATCAGTTCTTGGTTTTGTAAGCTGCTGATTATAAGGAAGGCTCCTTTCTCAGTGATATTCAGGTCTGCTGATAGTGTCTGACTGGCTACCTTGTAGTATTGGTAGTTGCCTGTACCACACTTCAGACAGTCCCTACTGACTAGTCCTTAGGCAGATGATGTGATCTGAGAAGGCTTTTCTGTGTTCTTAAAGTTACCGTTTTTATATAGAGGCACTTTCAGAACACTTAAAAAGAAACAAAAAGAAAAAAACAAAACAAGACTTACTACTAGAGAATAAAGCTTTCCAGGTTTAAAAATAAGCAAGTGGGCTGGAGAGGCAGCCCAGCAGTTAAGAGCAGTTGTTCCTATAGAAGACTGGGTTCAAGTTGCAGAACACACATAATGGCTCACAGCCATATGTAACTTCAGTCTCAAGGGATCAGATGCCTTCTTCTGACTCTCTGGACACCAGGCGTGCCTGTAGTGCACATATATACATTCAGGGAAAACACTCAGACCCATAAAAATAAATCAAAAAAGTAATAAAGAAATCGTAAACAAAACTTATTTTTTTATGCCATTTTAGCTCTTTCTGCATTCTCTTATTCACCCTTTGCAGATGACAGCTCTAATACAGTAACTTCTAAGTTTGGTGTATCCTTCAGCTTAAAATTTCTTGGAACATTGTTTTACTCTTCCAAGCATAGTAGAGCAGAATCTGCAGAGTGCTTATGATCTGGCACGGTGCTCGTGTTCACAACACAGTCACCTCCATACAGCATTACTTAGGAGTAGTTACGCTTGGTGCCCCACCTCACGTGCTCACTATAGTGTCCATTTATAAACTCCAGCATTTTCATCTGAACCTGCCCATTAGTTCAGTGTAAAGCTCCTGTAAAACACTGGACTAAGCTTCTGTAGAGCTTACATGTCAGAGCCATGATCTAGTGTTCTGGGCTTGTATTAAGTTTATTAATTGTGAGAGATGGTGTCTGATGAGAGACATAGAAAGAAGTCCTGGAAGGACAGATGTGTGGCAGTGGAGTGATGATAGTTGATTCTGGGCCAAATGTGAATGACAGTCCCCAGGAACATGGATTTGTGCTTTTCCTGTTAATGTTTTACTGTGAAAGTGGTGGCATGACCTTTTCTTAGTCACAGAACAAATGAAAGTTACAGGTCAGCATGCTTGCCAAACACATTGGTGGCAACTACAGGTAGGCACTTTACAACAAAGTAGGGAGTGCTCTATAATGGTTATCTAATGGTATTCTTAGCTTTTGGATGATAGTGGTTAGAGATCTGCTAAGAATACATTTCAAAGTTATCAGGTAGTCGGAAGGTGACTGAAGATAGCCAAAGATAATTTGGCTGTGGACCTGCAATATTCCAACTCTCCATAGTCACAGAGTTCTAATTAATTAGTCAGCCAACATTGTAGAATCTTCAGCATAGGTGTGGCTTTTGGGGACTTCAGGTTGTAAGACTAATGAATGACTTATTTAGAAAGGAAAGGGAAGCCATTTTAGTTGCCTTTAAAAGGTGGGTAGTAGTTTCCTATAGTAAAGGTAGAATCGGGAAGGGGATATCAGAGGAGGCAGCCTGTGTGAGAGCAGGGAGGCACAGGTAGTAGTTTCCTATAGTAAAGGTAGAATCGGGAAGGGGTATCAGAGGAGGCAGCCTGTGTGAGAGCAGGGAGGCACAGGCACAACTGGATGGAAGTGGCAGCCACTGAGCCAAAGGAGGAGTACCCAGCAGGCTTAGAAAATTAGGCTAAATTCCATGAAGGGAAGCGAGTAGCAGTGAAGCCTGTTTACATCCAGGCTGTAGTGGTGGTTTCTGAGGTATCTGCAAAGCCATTTAAGATTCTAAATGAAAAAGAAATAAGTCTGAGAGGCCAGTGTCACTTCACCAACATGGGGCAACTGTGCAGGCTGGGAGGACCCAGAGGGGTCTCTGTTGCTGAGGGGACAGTTTTAACTGGAATGTTGTTATTGGAAAGCATGCATGAGTTGTCATGGAGTCAGTATCAGTCAAGCTTCTTCCTTCTTCTTAGCTCTAGAGCCAGTACAGAAGCCTCATGAAGGTCCTGGAGAGATGGGGAAACCAGTCGTCATTCCTAAGGAGGATCAAGAAAAGATGAAAGAGATGTTTAAAATCAACCAGTTCAATTTAATGGCAAGTGAGATGATTGCACTCAACAGATCTTTACCAGATGTGAGGTTAGAGGGGTAAGTACATAGTGTGTCCTGGTTGCATTTGAATGGAAGGCCTGTCTGCATTACCAAGGAGTCCTTTGCCTTAGTGCTGGTTTTTCTGTCACAGGTGCTCTGTAACTCTACTTAAGTCTAAGTTAAATGCTGATGCAGTGACATCCCTGGATGCTACTGTTCTACTGACTCAGGAACTAGGAAAGTGATTACTTCTCTTAATGGGCTTTTAGGGTATACCAAACACAAAAATATTCATATGTCCAACCTTTTATAGAAAGACTCTAGGGTACATATTGATGCAGTGGAATATGTAGTCCCACATATTCATCTACTGTGCAGCATTATCCAAAAAAACATGTACAACCCCTGAAAGTTCCCCTTATTTTCATTTCCAGTTACTTCTCCCACCTCCAGAGACAACCATTGTTTGGACCCTTGTAAACAGAGGTGATACACTTCTCCATTATGGAAGACAGGAGAGTCTAGACTTGTGCTGCACAACTCTGTGCCAGTAGACAGCAGTGCTGACTTGAATGCATAAATCCTTTAAAGGGAGCTGGAGAGATGTGGAGGAGTTAGCATTCACTGCTCTTGCAGGGGGCCCAAGTTTCACTCAAAGCACCTATAGTGGGCAGCTCACAACCACTTATAATTCCAGTTTCAGGGGGATCTAACTCCCTCTTCTGGCCTCTGAGGGCAACTGTGCTCACGTGTACATTTTACACATACAGAATTACAAAGGAAAACCTTTAAAAAAAACTCAAGAATATACATGCCATTTGCCTTTAGATATTAGAAGCATATTTAAAAAATTAGATCAAAACCTTTAATGCTTCTAATCTGAGCACTTGGCAGGCATCTCTCTTGAGTTCAAGACCAGCCTGGTCTACACAATGAGTTCTACAGATATATAGAAAGGCTGTCTCAAAACAAACAGAACAAAAACAAAACAAAATCAGAAATTTTAAATCAAATTACCAGTTCTTAAAAAATTATAACTGATGCCAGAGAAAAGCAGAAATGGTAAAATAGTATAACTATTAAATCAATAAATTGTAAAAGGCCTTTGTATATGGACATACATAAACAAATAATAACAGACTTCCAGTCATACACAGCCTTGTCACTGAATTGCATTTTTTTTACATCTAAGGAAGAAACAAAGCCAGGCTTTTATTAGAAAAAAAAGGAGCACACCAGTGTGCATCAGGAAGTCAGTGTGATCAGTGTACAAGTTAGATAAGGACATAATAAACAAGGAGTGTTAGCCTAATCTCACTGATAGGGTAGACATGGATTTATGAGTGAAAAGTTAACTGAATCTTGCAATATATAAATTTCATACATTGAAGCCAAATGCCCATACCTAGGAAGATGGTTAAAGTTGAAATTCACCACAGTAGCAGAAAAAGGATATGTTGATGTGTTTATTTCATTAAACACAGAGAAAATGTTTGTTAAAATTTGTTGCTGTCATGATATGCCTTAGGAACTTCAAAGGGTACTTCCTTAATCTGATCTGTAGGCTGTCTGAACAGAGTGGCACAGAAACCCCTTACAGCAAATACTCGTGTTGAATAATGACCCCCCAAACTCAGGGACATGTGCAGTGCTTGGTGCACTACTTCTATTCAGTGTTCACATTGGTGGTCTGCCACGTGTGGTGTACACTCGGCACTCAAGAGGCTAGACAGGAGGATTGTGAGTTTGAGGAAAGCCTAGAGATGCATAAGGCCTGCCTCAGCCTTATTCTCAACCTCCAACCCTCAAATGGATTATAGATAGAGAATTATCCATAAGGTTGATGGTTTGGGGGGTCTATTATTCTAATAATAGATTTTAGTATATGTTTGTTTTTTGGGCAAAAGCTAGAAGATATTTTTAAAATATATTTTTAGATATTATTGAACATATCAAATGTGTGTGGGGGGATCTACTCTTTGAAGGAAAATCTGAAGTACTATTGAGAAGTGAAATACCTAAACGAAGACAGTACCCTATGTTTAAGATAATATAAAGATGTTGATTCTCTCAAATTTGTTAACTTAGTGTAGTTCCAGTCATAAGTGTGTGTGTGTGTGTGTTGAGTGTGTGAGATTTGATTTGATTAGTTGATTGTTGATTGTACTACTGGAAATACAAAGAGCTGGAAGAGCCAGGAATTGTAAAATTATGAAGATTTCTTTAAAACCTATAGTAATCAAGATAGGAAGTTCTTACAAAAATAAGATAGATCAGTGGAACAAAGCAGGGAGTTTTATTCACATATCATACATTACAGTACTTAGGAATCAGAGGCAGAAAGATTTCTGTGAGTTGTAGGCCAGCCTGGTCTACAGAGTGAGTTCCAGGACAGCCAAGGCTACACAATAAGACCCTGTCTCAAACAGCAACAAATAGTAAACAGAATAAGATACTTTGTAGTAGTGGAAATGAACAAAAGCTACATGTCATTCCAAGTATGACTCTCACCAACATAATCATATAATGCATATAGAGAGTAATACTTCTTATGAGAAAGTCAAAACAGAGCAAATGAAACTTGTGGAACTACCATAGTTTCTCCTTTGGGACAGATGAAATGGCAAGAGCAACAGGGTAGTTTGTGAGGATATGATAATGTTTTCTTCTCACTTAGTAACAGTTACATGGTTGTTTGTTCTGTGCTAGCTCATTCAGCTCACATTTGTTGGGTGTGTTTGTTTTGTTTTTGCAGTTCTGGGAATTGAGCCCAACAAATTTGTTTTGTGTACTCTGTATTTGCTATACTTCATAATATAATCAATTTGGAAATGAGGGGGATGTGAAGCACTTTATAGCAGTGCACAGAGATAAGGCAGCTGTGATGGGGCGTGGCTTGAGAGTATAAAGCAGTATTTGTGTGTTGTTGAAAATGACCCAGTTGAGAGGGAAATTAAAAGGGGATAGAGGGTTAAGGGCAAAGGCTTTGGGCATCAGGGGTATATAGATAAGAACAGATCATTTGTGTCTTCTACAGAGGAAAAAGCATGATTTTATAGCTCAGATGCTTGTAGGATGGTGTGTGTATGTTGGTGACATTATGGAGATTCACTTCAGAAGCTTTTATTTCTTTTATGAAGTTGGAAACAAAGTTTTAAGTGCGGAGGGCAAGAGTGGTTTAGGAATCTGAGATGTGAGAGAGCTCCAAGGTGCTGTCTAGAAAAGCAGTGGAGCTGCTGTGTGAAGAGAGAGCCCCCATGAGGGGTAGGCCATCCAGCCTGCTGGGGTCCTTCGTGAGCCACACTGGATAACGCAAGCACAGATGCACAACTAGGACAAAGTTGGATCGAGCTAAGTCGTCATTAAGTTTGCCTTTATTCTAGCTTTCTGTTTAATATTGTTTGCATTTTGTTCCCACCTTTCCTGTTTTGCTAATGGACACAGTTTGAGCTGATTAAAATTTCAGCTTCCCGGTATTACTTTGGGGCTGTACATTTTGTTTTCATTCATTTAGCATCATAACATCTGGGCATGCTGTAATGGTGGATTTAGTTTTATTTGTTTTCATGTGTGTTCATATCAGTGTAATATAGTTTTGATCTGAACATTCATATTTTACTTAAGTGTTGGGCATTTCTTAGATACATAAACTCCACTTTGATCTTCTGGACCAACTTGTACATAATAACTTGATAGTATAGTCTCAGTCTGGCACTTCCATTTACTGACTTACGATTACCAGACTCTGTATTTCAAAGAAGTTATTTCGCCTCACAAGTGTAATTGTGAGGATTCATTCAGTGCTGTGATGTTACCCAGAAGACTAAGAGTGAGCACTATGTCCACTGAGGATTCTTAAGAGAACCTGGCTTCCAAAGAGGATTCATAGTGAAATACCAAGTCAGAAACACAGACTAGCCTTAACTCAAACGCACACTGGAGCTGGGCAGCATCTGCTCTTCCAAGCAGCTTCCTAAATGGAAAGATAATGTCCCTAGCCTGTGACTTGCTCACCACATTTTTAAGTCCAACCACCGCCCCCCCCCTTGTTTCTAGAATATAAACTTAACTAGTCTGGATTATCCTGTGAATTTTACTGCCTTATGAGTTGCCAAGATCATTCATATTTGCTTATAGACACTGGAGGAAAGAATGGCATTGTTCAATGTTAAGAATGTTTTCTAATATGTGATCTTAGGGAAGGAGCCCTACAACAAATTCCAAGTTAGGCAGAGGCCAAATCTATCCTATGTAGTTCACTCTTACATGTTTAAGAAGTAATAATTTACCGCATGCTAATTGGGTAGCAGTCTGTGTAAACATCATACTTAAATAGTTGTCAAACTCAGACCTTGACTAAATGACCTGTCTTGTGTACATAATAAGTAACCCAAATGAAATTGGATTCCTGGTCTCCATGACTGTGCTGCTGCTTTTATAGCTAATCTCAGTCAGTCCTAACTTGAGTGTATATAGGCAGTACTCAGCACTGCTTGCTAAGTAGCCAGGCTTCTTATAAATGTTATATTATTGTTGCTAAAAAGGTAGTAATCGACCAAATTTCGTAGGTCATGAAAGCGCAGTACATTTAGAGAGCCATGAGAGGAGGGCTAGAGTGTGTGTGATGGACGCTTTTACCTTTACGTAACCTCCTTCTGAGTCCTTTCACATGATACTGCAGTGCTAGGGTCTATAATGAGGGCTGGATTTTATCATGAGTGTCGAATTTGACATGTGGTTAGGCCACATACTAGCTGTCAGTTTGACCAAGCTTCTTCATTTCTCTACTCTTAGTTTCCTCACCTGTAAAGCTCCTAATTTCAGGATACTTTAAAATGTTAGTTCTCAGGACCTTTGCAGACCAGTGCCTTAAGAGTTAGAATAGCCTTGAAATTTAACCACAGAAAAACTTCGTCTATTGCTAAGGAACAAGGCAGGGTTGGAGAGGAGCTATTTTCCTCTTGTTTCATCTTTCCCTTTGCATAAGCGACACAGTGGCAGCAGTGAATAAACAAGAGAAATCCTTTCTCTGATCAAAGGCCATCTGGTCCCCAGAGCATGGGTAGAGAGTTCCCACTGCTTTCCTTTCTCTGTTTCCTGCCACTACATGCAATAGTGCAGATTCAGAAGTGCCGATGTCTATCAATATTGAATGGAAAAATAAATCACTACAAATGTTCATAGCACAGATAGTATACAGCAATAAAAATAAACTCAAAAGCTGGTTCAGCCACTGAGAGCAGTGGCTGCTCTTCTGGATTACCTGGCTTCAATTCCCAGCATTCATATGTCTGCTCACAAACTATCTGCAACACCAGTACCAGTGGATCAAATACCCTCTTTTGGCCACTGCAGGGACCAGGTGTATACATAGCACACAGATATGCACACAGGTAGAATACCCAGACACATAAAATAAAATTGAAAATAAATATGCTGTTACACATTATAGTGTGGATGTTATACATATAATGTTGAGTGAAAAGAATTCAGACAGAAGGATATGCACCAATACTTAGGTTGTTCTAGGATTTAGTTATCTCTGAGACCTTTTCAAGGAATCTGCAAGGTGAGATCCCATTTTCATAGTACCAAAATGTTTTTCCTTTTTGTTCTTAAATTTTCAACTAGTGCACAAAAATCTTGAAGGACTTGGTGAATTAATAACTAGGCAAAGGAAAGATCATGTAATAGCTTGTGTAGGGAAAGCTTAATGTAAAAGCTATTACCTCTAATGGGTCCAACCATAAGGGGGTGTCTTAGTTGCTGTTTTATTGCTGTGAAGAGACACCATGACCAGGGTATCATATAATAAAAGCATTTCACTGGGGCTTCCTTACAGTTTAGAGGGTTAGTTCGTGATCATGGTGGCAGGCAGGCGTGGCCCTGGATCAGTAGCTCCACACTCGGAGGCAGAGCGGAGACTAGGCTCAGTGTAGGCTTTTGAAACCTCAAAGCCCACACCTAGTGACACACCTCCTCCAACAAGGCCACACCTCTTAATCCTTCCTATGGTCTGTCAACTGGGGACCAGGCATTTAAAAATATGAGTCTGTGGGGACCATTCTCATTTAAACCATCGCAAGGGATTAAGACAATTATAATAGATACCCTAGGATTTGAAGGAAAGTATAAAGAAGAAAATTATGGAAGGGAGCCCCCTGTGCCTGTAATTTGCACCTATTTGGAGAAGGGCTGATTACATTTTACTGATAGCAGAAAAGTTTGTTGCTTTTCCCTAGTCAGACTTGGTAATCTTCAGAATGGGAACTGGCAGTCAGGCCTGACAAGCCAGAAATGTACTTAAGTGTGTATTTGCACAAGAAATCAAGACCAAAATGGACAAATAAGAACTACCTTTCACCATGCACTTGGTGATGCATGCCTTTAGTCCCAGCACTCAGGAAGCAGAGCAGACAGTTTTCCGTGAATTTGAGGCCTGCCTGGTCTACGGAGCAAGTCCAGGACAGCCAGGGCTTTTACACAGAAAGAAACCCTGTCTCGAAAACAAAACAAAACAAAAAAAGAACTACCTTATCAGAGTATACATAGCCAAACCTGACATACCAGTTGTTGGGTACCTAGAAGACTTTCTGAGGATCTGTCTTCTGGGGTGCTACTGAAATTCAGTGGAACCCCATGAGTGTTTGTTGTAGCTCACCAGTTGGTGTTGAGTGCTCACATACTCCACTCTGTCCTCCCTGCTGAAGGGAGAAGAAAGCACGTGAACACATACAAACCAGAAGGCAAGTTTCTTTCTCTGTAATGTTGCTCTACCATTCTCTGCTGACAGAGCTTAGTAATGCACTAACTGCAAGGAAAGCTGCTTACCTGGAGCCAATCCCATTGTTATAGAGCTGCCAGTGACAGCTCTAAGGGTAAGAAGCAATGAATAGACAATGTGCACATTATTTGACAGGTGACTCCTCTTTGATACTGATGTCAAATTTGTTTGTGGATTCTTGTATTTTTAAAAGTCTACTTTATAACATAAATATACCAGTAGATAGAACTCACACAGACAAAAGTGCTTTGAAGTCCTCAGTTTCCAAACAAGTAAAGGAATTGTAAGTCAAAAGTTTGAGAAACACTGCTTTCCAAACTATCAGAACTCTTCCATAATGCTGAAATACAGTACAGAAAGGGAACAAAGGAAGCCTCCGAGTCCTTCCTCATCTCTGCGTGTGTGGCTTCACAGAGATTATTCAGCTACACAGTGAAGACCTGTCAGCATTTTGTGCATATAGTTGAGTCAAAAAGATTCTGATTTCTTTTTTTTTTTAAAACCATTTGGTTCTTGAACTGCAGTTTGAGATTGGTACTATAGCCTTAGTTTGTTCTTCATTAAAAATGAATTAATCCTTGGGCTAGAGAGATGGCTCAGAGGTTAAGAGCACTGGCTGCACTTCCAGAGGTTCTGAATTCGATTCCCAGCAACCACATGATGGCTCACAACCATCTATAATGAGATCTGGTGTCCTCTTCCGGTGTCGCAGGGGTACATGGGGACAGAACATTATATACATAATAAATAAGTGTATCTTTAAAAAAAAAAAAGAATTAATCCACCCAGGTGTGGTATACACCTTTAAATCCCAGTGCTTGGGAGGCAGAGGCAGGAGGATCTCTGTGAATTCCAGTGGAGCTTGTTCTGCATTTCAGGTCACAGGCTAGCCAAGGCTACATAGGGAGACCCTGTTTCAAAAAAAAAAAAAAATTAAAATTAAAATAAACAAAGTGAATCAAACCAAAAACCTTCATCAGGAGAGCTTATTTTAAGAATATAGGCAATATCTTTAAAATAATTTTTATTTAAATCTATTACTTTATATCAGTATTACTTATGCATACATCTTTAATCAAAACTTAAATGGAAAACCACTAAGAATCTCACCATTAGCACAAACTTTATTGTTCTGTCAACTTTTCTAGTACAGTTCCATTTACTGTCTTAAGGTCACTTTCATAAAGGCATTTGCTTTGTCTCTAGGTGTAAACCAAAGGTGTATCCAGATAACCTTCCTACAACAAGCGTGGTGATTGTTTTTCACAATGAGGCGTGGAGCACACTTCTGCGAACAGTCCATAGTGTCATTAATCGTTCACCAAGACACATGATAGAAGAGATTGTTCTTGTAGATGATGCCAGTGAAAGAGGTAAATTCTGCATTTTAATGCCAGTGATATCAGACCTTTGATCACTAACAGTCTGCAAACTATTGCTATAACTTTAACCTAAGAATTAATTGTATGTAAACTTCCAATTTATCTAAAAATTCTTAGCATTTAAACTCATTCACATAAGTTTACCATTGTGAAACATGAAAGTATTTAGTGTTTAATTGTGCTGCATCTTAATCTTATCAGAAAAAGAAATAATGCTTTAAAATGTGATGTTGATGTAGAACAGGGAAAAAATCCACAAAATTTTGTTAGAATTTTCTCTGTGGTAAGCTGCAGTTCTGAGCATGAGTGGAGAAATTAAATCTGATTGGTAGGAAGAACTTTTAACAGCAAAATGGAGTTTAGACTGGAATTTTCTAGAGTCTTCTGCAGCTTTCCTGTTTCCTTTCTTTCTAAATTTCAGGAATGATTTGTAGTTAGCTGCATTAACACAATTAAGCACGATTAATACATTGTATGTAATCTGACTGTTCTCAAAAATCTCTGACACATCTCTTGCTTAGATACCCTTCTGAGAATATAAGGATTTTTCACAGATTTAATGTTTCAGAAAGCACTCTTTTAAAAGATACACTAATAAAAGTAACCACCATTGTTTATTCTGAATCTTTCTCTAACATTTCACTTTGAAGAAGCTATAAAAAAAGACACTTGTTAAATCAGAAACCTCATATTTCCCAATTGCTTCCCCACTTCCACAGCTCCATCTATTTAACTCAGTAGTGTCATGTGTTGCACAGGTATTTCTCTGGTCACATGGGAAAGATTTGGAGAGAACTACAGGAAATAGATTCTTTTTACTATTCATTCTTTTCTGTTTGTCTGTGTGCATGTGCGCATATGTATTTTTTTAAATGTGTCTGTGTGTGGAGTTGTGCACATGCATGCAGGTGTTTCAAAGAAAATATCAGATCCCTTGGAGCTAGAGTTACAAGCAGTTCTGAGCCTCCCAAAGTGGGTTTTAGAAACTGAACTTGGATCCTCTGGAAGAGAAGCAAGTGCTCTTAGCCCTTGGGCCGTCTCTCCAGCTCCCGTAGCTTCTTAGCCCATCATTTTCACGTCTTTAGATAGAATCAGCATTTTTACCTGTTCTCTCATTGCATCTGCCGAGGTGATTACAGTAAATATTATACCCTTTCCTAACTATGTCCATGCTATATTTAAAAGCAGTTAAAGTTAGACATACCATGCATTAGTTATTGGAATAGTTTGTTTTAATAATAGTTTAAGTCTTATTTAAATGTGTAGTGTATAATGTCAGAATGAATGAGAGCTATTATTAATTAAATAGACCACACTTAAAGAATAACTGTTGACAGGGCAGGTGAGATGGTTCAGGAGGTAAAGTTGCTTAAGTTCAGTCCCAATAATCCACAATAGAAGAAGAGAGCTAACTCTCCTTATTTTCTTTTCAGTGCTAGCATTAGAATGCAAGTCCTAGTGCATGCCAGACAAATGTCCTACTACTGAACCACATCCCCAGATGAGAACTGACTCTTAAAAATTACCCCTTGACCTCACCTGCCTCCTGTGGCATTTGTGCACCTGCACTCACACTGCATCATCTATACATACAATAATAACAAATAAAATGATAAAGTGAAATGTTTTAAAATGTTAAAAAAAGAAGCATATGATAATAATTTTTAGTTAGGAGCCAGTTATTTTAGAAAATTAAGTTAATATAAGGACATGTTTATGCAGTACACTGCTTAATGATAGTGGTAGTTCTGATAAATGCATCATCAGATGATGTTTGTGATTTTAAACTCACAGTATACATAACACAAATGACTATGATGTTACTAGGCAGTATCATACATGCTCTCTATCATGGACTGAAATACCATTCTGCAGTGCGTGACTGTACAGACATTAGTCTTTCCATTGACTTCTGCTTGGTTTATTTATGGGGAGATGTTGTTCTCAAACAAGATTATCAAAATAAGATTATTTTTCTGTATCCTACCCCTGAAGATTTTCTTATTCTATGAGTGCTCAAGAAGGCTGTGTAGAATAGGAACTTTTTGTAGAATGTGGTTGCATTTGAAATGTACAGGTACTTACAACTCTGAAGTGACATAAGCTCACACATAGCAGTTGTCTCTTAGCAGTGTCTTCTTAGCACCCTGGTATTTATAGAACTGTGAGAGAAAACTCATGTGGGCAAATGTCTACTTTGATGCTGCACTAAGTCTCTTTGTTACTAAGTGGGGTCTCTTGTTACTAAGTGGGGTCTCTTGAGTGCTAGCTAACCCAGGTTCTCTGATGAAGGGTCTGAGTCTTTTTCTTTCTTCCTAGAAAGTCTTGAGAATCTTTTTTTTTTTTTTCCTGTTTCTGGCATCTGGGAGTGATTCTACATTACTACAGTTGAGATTGCAAGCAGGTTACCATCCGTCCAGAGAGTTATAGAATGTAGTTTTATTTGGCATCACTGTTTAGATGATAATTGTGGTTTTCAGTAACCAGAGAAAATTTTTTACTTTTATGTAACTGTGTATCTGCTTTTTCCTATTTCAGAGACACAGCATTCCTCACCTGGACTCTAAAATAGACCAACCAATCCTATCTCTCTATTAGTGTTCATTTTTCCCCATCTGTTTTCACAGTACATGTAGAGTAAGTATGTAAAAGGAAACATGCAGGGCCCAGCAGTTAACAGCAGTAGCTGCTTTTCCAGAGGACCTTTGTTCTATTCCCAACATCCCCATGGTGGCTTACAACCATCTATAATTCTAGTCCCAAGGAATCCAATACCTTCTGGCCTCCTTGTACACCAGGCACACATGTGGTAAAGAGACATACATGCAGGCAAAAAACTCATATGCATAAAATAAAAGTAAATAAATCTTAAAGTATAAAAATATGATGGTTGTAGTTCTCCAAGGGATGTATGACCTGGCCCCAATTCTAGTTATATTTTGAGCCATTTACTGGTACCCATTCCCAATCCCTGCTTTTGTCCATGGTATTCTTTGAATCTATTCAGAGTATCACCCCTTCTCTGCCTAGGATCTTCATCTGTGCAGGTGCTGCTCCCCTGCCCAGAACACTGTTCCCTAGGAAATGTTCTTCACCATCTTCCCAGCCTGTTACCACCTAATCACCCGCAAAGCTCAGGTCAGAAGATTATTTCCTGAAGGATTTCTTGACCTTCCCAGACCTGTACTGTCACAGAGACCGCCAGCCCCTAAACACACCTGGGAACACAGCTCTCACCACAGTCTCAAGGTGTGCTTTCTTTGGTCTCTCCATGGATAGACCTCTCTATTAGGGCTGCTGCTTACCATGATCTGGCCCAAATCAAAGCCTATATGGCCTAGATGTACTGATTTTTTTTATAGTGTTCTAGCTAATATTTTCCAGATGTTGTTGGAAACAGCATCTTTTTCCTGTTTGTTTGTTTTTGTAATATGTAGATTTGTTTTAAATCTGCTTGGTACATGCTATGTAGTGGGGGGTTTTTTGCAGTTTTTTTTTTTTTGTAAACTGAGATAGAAATGTCCAAATATGGAACTTGGCCTATATAACATACCTGTAAGATAAGGTAAGGTAACTGTATCTGTATGAATAAATCAGATAGAAATGAAAACTTCCTGGATACTTTAGAAGTGAAAAGCCTCCATCCTTAGTGACTCAGTAGGACTGTTTGCTGAATGAAGAGGGGAAGGAGCCAGCAAAGACTCTTAAGTACTCTGTAGGGGCTCATGTGTAAACTTAATACTGTAACTAACTTCCTGTTAGGCTAACTCAATATCCAAAAGCACACAAGTTACATTTCCCCCAAAGCTGCCTCTGTGTGATGGCATTAGTAAGAGGCCAAGTTATTTGTATCCAGTGCAGTGACAGTGACTCCATTGCTGCTTTTTAATTTTAATTTTTTTAAAATTTTATTCTAATTTTAATTAAAAAAATTTTTTTTTTATTTTAGTGTGTGAGACACACACACACAGTCTACACACTAAGGTGTACAGGTAGATGTCAGAGCACAACTCTTTGGAATCTGTTCTTTCCTTTCACCACAGAGGTCCCAGGAATCAAACTCAGATTATCAAGCTTGGAGACAAGCACCTTCACCCAGTTGAGCCACTTCACCAGCCTTGTTATTACTAATTTTTGCCTTGTTGTAAGGAATGGAAATATCATGTATTTACAGTTGAATCTTTTTGTGAGTGCTTAGTATATTGCCATTGGGAACACAAAAATGTGAAGTAAATCTATCTTCCCCCAAAACCTTTGAAGTCAGAAATTACAAACAGTTAAAGCACTGCAAAATATTAGTGTTTGTGCAAATGTCCAAGATAAATTTCAGCAGTACCAGAAGGTGACAAAACTCTGACAGTTTCGTGCTGTGAGGTGGAGTGATATTTAGGGATCCATTTATAGGACAACAATCTGCAGAATATCTAAGGAGGGGTTTCTAATCATCACTTTCCTTCCAAGGACTTAATTCTTATAAAATTAAGTCTGAACTGAAGACATATTTCTTAGTGTTTGCTGTATAAAAGTCACAAAGATGTCAGAAATGCCAAGAAATTTGTTACAGTGCTATAGAATCATGCATTAAAAACTTTTTGTTATTGTTCATAGACAAGGCAATATTTATAATGTTCAGATATGTAGGATTCTGGGATTAGATTGCTTTGGTTTTTTTAGGCTTATTTTAGCAAATCTGTTGGGAAACATTGTTTATGATACAATCAACTTTGATCCATTTAAGATTTTTGAACATGGCTTACATAGGTGATTCTGAGTTCAAGACATATAGACTAAAAGCTAATCCATATTTGTGCCAGAGTAAGAATTAACACATTACTATGTTCTCTCTTGAGGCCCTTTTATTATATTCTGTTTGCTTCTTGGGCTTGGGGTTTTTGTTGGTTTGGTGTGGTTTTTTTGGGTTTTTTGTTTTTGAGACAATCTCTTGCTACAAAGCCTAGGCCAGTGTGGCCTCAAACTTGAGATCCTTATTTCTCTGCCCCATTCCCTAAGTACAGGCAGCCCCACTATGCCTGCCTGGTACTTGTACAGTGCTCTATCTCGTGTAAAATGATGGGTTTGAAGTTAGGCAAGTCTGGGCCATAACAAACATTACCTTGATCAAATTTATGTACTATTCTGAGGTTAGATATTAATTTCTAACGTATGTGTAACAACACAACTTTACAGGTCATTATGAAGGTTAAACAAGTTTAACATGCAGAATAGTTTCAAACCCACTCACTGCTACCACAAAAATGACTTTCTCAGATTGGCATTATGTTCATTCCTCTTTACTCGGAGTCTGTTTATATTCTTCTTCCCTTATGACTTAGTTCATGAGATCATAATGCTAATTTGAAATAACATTTTTAGTACAAATATGAGGAAATAAGTTAACAGGAAAAGATTAGTAATCTGAAATCACCCTTTCTTTTTGGAGGGTTTTGGATTTCTAATGACTTTACTAAGAATCTCCTTCTGATCTTACCAAACAGAATCATTTTGTGTTCATTTGTCCTTTCTAGCCCATCTTATAGGAAGCACTTTGGATCCTTGCCTCCAGTATTTGAGTAGCCCCTTAACCATGCACCTTTATTTTTGTAAATTGCTGAAGTCTTTAAGGAAAGAGCTAGCCATGGGAATTCTATAGATCAGTATTTCCTTGCCTATGTTGTGTTTAAGCTAATAGAAAGTCTGTATTAGCTGGCTGGTGACTAAACTAGGTATTCAGGATCCCAGTGTGCACTGAGCCCCCTTCACAGTGAGCTTTTTTTTTTTTTTTTAATCATAAATCAAAGTTTTTTGTTTTGTTTTGTTTTGTTTTTAGTTTATTTAATATGTATACAGTATTCCAGAAGAGGGCACCAGATCTCATTATAGATGGTTATGAGCCACCATGTGGTTGCTGGGAATTGAACTCAGGACCTCTGGAAGAGCAGCCAGTGCTCTTAACCACTGAGCCATCTCTCCAGCCCCCACAGTGAGCTTTTAAGCACAAAAACCATGTTCTGGGTTGACATACTTCAGTTAACGTGAACAGTTAGCAGAAGCAGAACTACAGAAGCCAAAATGCAAGGTTAGTTCTAGACTCTCCTAGAACTATATGTACTTAAATGCGTTAGGCCTTTTAGTTTTGACAGATGATAATGTCTACATGTTGAGTTTTTTTATACCCTGAATGGTACTTCCATCATGTTGTGCTAAGGTTGTAAGTCAGTTGTGCTAAGGTCTGGGGCCCTTTTACACCTAGGTAGATTATGCATGTCTCTTAACTGTTAATTAGAAAGACCTGTGGTCTCATCACTATTAGTAGTTTGTAATTCACACTTGTCTGGCAAGGACCTTCTTTGCCTTTCAGTTCCAGTCCAGCATTTCCCTTAGGAGATTTTTACTTTCTGCTTCCTGTTGAGTCTATGGTCAAAGACTATGGTGATCAGTAGGACACTTTATTTCTGCCTTGAATGAAATCTCACAATATTTAAAACTATCATAGCTGTGACTTACTATTTCTTTTCTCTGTTATGATCTGGATTTAATATTCATTTTTCCTTCTTTTGTGTGTGTGTCTATGTCCATGTCTCTGATGGAACTCACTCTGTAGATCAGGCTGGCCTCTTGATCTCTGTACCTATGCCCGTGTGTGTGTGTGTGTGTGTGTGTGTGTCTGTCTGTCTGTCTGTCTGTCTGTCAGTCTGTTGGGTTTTGTTTTTTGAGACAGAATCTCAATACTCAGTGTAGCCTACGCTGGCCTTAAACTCTCAAAATCCTCCTGCCTCTGCCTTCCAGGTGTTGGGATTGCAAGTGTGTGCTGCCATACCTAGCTGAACTTTGCTTCTATTGCAGATTCTTCAGCATGATTAGGAAGAGAATTGTGATGCCTGATCGATGATGCATGGTGACATGCCTGCCCTGGGCAATAGTTGAGCCATAGATTCTGACTTAGTGTTCAGGAAGCAAGATAGAGGCAGCTAATTCATACTTTCGTGAAATTAGCTTTCTTCAGGAAATGACATTGCTGGGGCAAGGAGTGCTCTGTCAGTATGTGTATGTTGAAGGAATGCTGCAAATCAGATTTGCTTTACATTTGGGTAATGCCAGTTCATTCCTTTTTCATTTCATTCTTTTGTGTTGTTATATTTTCAGATTTTTTGAAAAGACCTCTAGAGAGTTATGTGAAAAAACTCAAAGTGCCAGTTCATGTAATTCGAATGGAACAACGTTCTGGGTTGATCAGAGCTAGATTAAAAGGAGCTGCTGTGTCCAAAGGCCAAGTGATCACCTTCTTAGATGCGCACTGTGAGTGTACAACGGGGTGGCTGGAGCCTCTCTTAGCCCGGATTAAACATGACAGGTAATTTTCTGGAATTCGTGAATTTGTTCTTTGTACTTAATCTTAAACTGTGTGCAACACTGCAAAATTCTTTTTTAAAATAAACACAAAAGATTCATCCTTTCAAGTTGCCTTTACATGCCTTCAAGAATGTTCCAAACAAAACACAAACAAGACTACATTCCTAAAGTCTGGCAGTTAACAAATTTACAAACTACCCAAATGGAGATGAATTAGGCAACATGTTGGAGAGTAATTATTCTGTGATCTGTTGACCAATTAGGACCAGAACACATAGGGAAAGTTTGCTTGCCCCTACTTTCAAAGACAACCCTTGGGCAAGCAGATTATCTCGTCTTTGTTGACATTCTTTCGGGGACCATAGCTCTCATCTTGTAGCACAGGCTGAAGAAAGGCCTGTTGTGTCCTGAAATACTCCGGCGTGTATGGAATAATCCTGAAATCCTGTTAATACAGAATGAGCATTGCTGCAGTGTATCTGTGATTGTCACCTTTCATATTATATACTTTTCAAAGAATGGTCTGGGTCTGTCTTGGATTAGTGTCATGAAAGAAGTGACGTCAGTTTGCTTGTCCTGTATTAGTTGAATTTCTGTTTGCTATAGCAGTTTAACCTTGAAGGTGTCTACATCAACTTTAAGGTTAACTTTAAATTTAACATTAACTTTATAAAGTAGATTTTCACTAGCGGAGAATGAAGAGGATAAGGCCACTTCACTTATCCTGTTTGTTAACAAATTGTGGCACTACAGCTGTCCTCAGAGACAAAACAAACCAGCATTGGACCAGCTGACCCCTAACAGTTTAACAAAGAGACCACTGCCTTGAAATCAAAAGAATGGAATATCTCTTTAAATATTTTTCTGTAAGTAAAGAGACTGGTTTAGGAAATACTTGCATAAAGATAATGCATAAACTTTAGAAACATGATCCTGGACCCATATAGAGAAAGTACTATGTAATGTATAGGAGAGAATTGGCTAAAACAACAACCAAAATAACTTAAAGTTTGGGCTGTGTGGTAAATTATATATCCTAAATAGTTTCCAACTGATAAAGTACTAGATACTGGACAAGTACAAAAACAGCCTTTTAAAAATTTATTTATTACAATTTATTCACTTAGTATCCCATCTGTAGCCCCTTCCCTTATCTCTTCCCAGGCCCACCCCCCTTTCTTTTCCCACTGTGTCCCACCCCTAGTCCACTGATAAGGAAGGACCTCCTCCCCTTCCATCTGACCCTAGCCTATCAGCACTCATCAAGGTTGGCTGCATCATCTTCCTCTGTGGCCTGGCAAGGCTGTTCCCCCTCAGAGGGAGGTGATCAAAGAGCCCGCCACTGAGTTCATGTCAGAGATAGTCCCTGTTCCCCTTACTAGGAAACCCACTTGGAAACTGTGCAGACTATGGGCTTCATTTGAACAGGGGTTCTAGGTTATCTCCATGCATGGTCCTTGGTTGGAGTATCTTTGTAGCACCCCGTGGGCCCAAGTTCAAAAACAGATTTTTTAAAAATTATTTTTATTTTTATTAATTACAGTTTATTCACTTTGTATCCCCCCTGTACCTCCCTCCATCCCCTCCCAACCCCACCTTCTCTGCCCCTTCTCCACCCATGTTCTTCCCCAAGTCCACTGATGAGGGAGGTCCTCCTCCCCTTCTCTGATCCTAGTCTGTCAGGTCTCATCAGGAGTGGCTGCATTGTCTTCCTCTGTGGCCTGGTAAGGCTGCTCCCCCCATCAGGGAGAAGTGATCAAAGAGCAGGCCAATCAGTTCTTGTCAGAGACAGTCCCTATCCCCGTTACAACGAAACCCACTTGGACAGTGATTTTTTTGAAATGCAATGTTCAGTTGACACAATAGAAAAAAAAATGCAAGTCGCAAAGTGAGAGAAAAAAGGCCGTTCGTTCACTGAAGCTAGCTAGTATTTGTGCTGTCTGTGATGAATTCTGGGGTAACATTTGTCCCTTGATAAATTAACAAGTTGAGAGTAACAGGAACAAAGCCTAGGCCCTACTTATGCTGTTAATCTTAATAGCAAATACCTGTGGAAAACCGGGGTGCTGAAATCTATACCTACTGAGGATGAGAACTGGATCACACACATCAGAGGAAACCTTGCTTTTTCACCCTTGGTGTGGACAAGGGGGCAGCTCCCACCAAGATGTTTAAGCAGAATATAAAAAAAGTAGGAAGGGAACTATTTTTAATGAGGCTAGAATAATTTTAATTAAGAAAACAATGAAAACCTATGATTTAATTTTAAATTGTGTGTGTGTGTGTGTTTTCAGAGGCTAATTTGCAGGAGTTAGTTTTCTCTCACCATGTGAGTCCCAGTAATCAAACTCCAGTTGACATGTTTGGAAGCAGGCACTTTTAGCTACTGGGACATCTTGCTGGCCCCAGAGAAGAACTATTAGGGAAAGGCCATGGTGCTCACATAGAAGTCGAGGGACAATGTTTTCAAGTTGGTTTTCTTCTTCTACAGTGTAGATCCTAGGAATTAAACTCAGGTGATCAAGTTCCTTTACTCTCTGAGCCTTCTCACCAACACATGGGAAAGATTTCTTTAAACACCAATAAAATGTGATATGATATCACATTCTATAAACTATATCTACTAAAGGCTGTATATAGGAGACCTTTTCTTCAAAAGAGCTGTTATTGCTTGTGTTACTAGTTTAAAAAAAGCTAACTGCAAAATTTATGACTATATGATCACAGTCTGTATGGAGAAATACAAACCTGAAAGAAAGTAATAAAAAGAAAAATTCAGCTGGTTATAGTGGTATATACTTTTCATTCCACAACTCAGGAAGCAGAGGCAAGAGGATCTCTGTGAATTTGAGGCTAGCCTCATCTATATAGTGAGTTCCTAAACAGCCAGGATTACATACAGAGACCCTGTTTCCAAAAACAAAAACCAAACAAGCAAACAAAAAATTATGTAAATACAAAACTTCCTGAGCTGTTATTTATTTAATTGAATTGAATTAATAAAAATGTAAGAAATTGACTATAAAGTTAATAGCATTCTAATATGTATATATATATATCTAATCATGTATATATAACATGATTAGGAAACAGTGACAAATGTCTTTAATTAAGTAGCATTACTGCTGAGCATTTTCCCTGGAAGAAGATTATGTACTTGAACATAATCAGTTTCTCACTGGCAAAAAGTGAAGGATAGAAATGATAAGAGTTGCTTATAAAGAAATTTTTTGCATAAAAATGATTGCTGTAGTCACTAAAAATTGATTTTTGAAACACTTTATAGAATTTTCCATGTGGCAAATAGTAAAGATTTTGTGTAAAAGAAGAAATGCACAAAGATAGAAGGTTCTCAGCCAACAAATGTTTATGATACTGGTTTGGTGTAGATAATAGCAGGAAATATTTTTTATCATTGTTTTGTTGTATAGTTGTTATAGTACATAGGAACGTTTGAAGATTTTAAACTTGCTTCTGTGACATCAGGAGAACAGTGGTGTGTCCTATCATTGATGTGATCAGCGATGATACTTTCGAGTACATGGCAGGCTCTGACATGACCTATGGTGGATTCAACTGGAAGCTCAATTTCCGTTGGTATCCTGTTCCCCAAAGAGAAATGGACAGAAGGAAAGGTGACCGGACTCTTCCTGTCAGGTAATTTATCAGATGTTTTCTTTATAGCATGTTGCAGAGAGTTCTGACACTTATCAGTCAGGTTAGAGGTATACATTGAGAAACACAAAGCAATTATATACCTTGTATGTAGTCAAGAATCGCATTTCACATATTTTTTTTAAAGAAGGATTTTCCCCTCTGGTTAGATTTTTTTTCATTCTGTAAACACCTAATACGAAAGAGAAATAACATACATATATTCCTTCTTTCCTTTATGAAAACATTACAAATTTCTAAGTTAAATCTGTGCTGAAATCAAGCTACTTCTCAGTCAGTTGTGTCCTTATGTTAAGGTACTAGATCAGAGTTGTGTCTTGCAGTATAACATTTTTACCAGCATATATCATCTGGATGGTAGTGCTGACTAGTAAGGTTAGAAAAGCTTGTTTCATACAGTTTTTTTTTTTAATAAGTAGAATTAACAGGATATAAAGGAATTTCCATTAATGTGTATTTTGTTTTTCTTTTTATTATACTTGATCACATGTGACTTTATTCAGGAAGGCATAAAAAAGCATGCTGGTAAGGACATGATCTGAGACTTTGAGCTACCTAGATACCCTAGTATTTATCTCAGTTAATCCACCTGCAGCCTCTGTAGTAACAGCACTAGATTTTCTCCTATTCTAAGTTTCTCTGGTCTGATTTTGCATGAATTCAAATCCAATTCTGAAGAAAGCAAAGGGTTGGGTTTTGTTTTGTTTTGTTTTTTACTCATATTCTTTTCCTGAACCAGCTTGAGTTTTTACCAGTACAAGGACTCTATTAGGTTCAGTGTTAAATCAAGGACTCTTAACCATTTGAAAACTTTGGAAATGCAGCTTTCACTGGAAAGACAATGCTGCTGCCCTAGAGAGGCCTGGAATAGTACAGGTCATTGACTTGCAAGCCTTAACCTTGGATCTAAGAACTTTTATGGTTCTCCTGGTGGAGTCAGGTTTTGTTGTTGTTTTTCACATCATAGAAATCAATGGTTAATTGAAACCACTGATCCCATTCATTTAAATCTATCTTTATTATCATTTCTCTGCTTAATTCTACATACTTCTTCCTCCACCCAACTCTGTGCATACTTGGACTTGTCTTTTGCAGAATGGTAGTCCCTTTAGAAGGAGTATGTTAATGTTACTCTGAACTGCATTCCCTCCTTTAAGATTTCTGTAAATCTAGGAAAGGGTCTTTTTTTTCATCTTGTGTTAATCTATCATTTTTGCAGTGAACACCACCCTTTAGAACTTGACATTTTAATGCTAACCTAAGTATAGTTGACTAAAATAGTCAACTACCTTTATACTTGCTGGGATCATGGAGCCAAGTCCTGGTCAAGTGGAGAAGATTATGTGAAATACATTCAGTTTGAGGAGTCTGAGATAGAAAGTTGTTCAGTATCAAGGAACAAGAAAGGTACTAAGGACAGGAAGCATTGCTTAGGACACACTGAGCATGAGCAGGGTACAGGTCACGTCTGATACAGAAAACCCTAAGGGTACAGACATTTCTGAAGAGGGCAAGAATAAGCATTATTCTGTAGTTATAAACAGCTAGAACTTTTAACTGTAGAACTTTTTAAAACAACCATTATACATTTTAATTATTAAAATTAATGACATAGTATTATGATTGAATTTCAGAACACCTACAATGGCCGGAGGTCTTTTTTCAATAGACAGAGATTACTTTCAGGAAATTGGAACATATGATGCTGGAATGGATATTTGGGGAGGAGAAAACCTAGAAATTTCCTTTAGGGTAAGTTCCTTTTGACAAAAAATAAAATCTTTTTCTTAACCACAAATATGTGTTCATTGTTGTTTATATAAGAAATAAAATTTAGTGAGTTTAATCTGCCTCCAGAACCTTCAGCCTATAAAAAGTTTGATGACCGTATGGAAGATTTGTTAAAAACTATTTCACCAAAAAAGTCCAGTTATCTTTTAATAGTCTAGCTGTTATACCTATTCATAATCCTTCAGTTCTCAATTTCTTTTATTTTAAGGAAGTAATTCAAGCATCAGCAACTAAACAAACTTTTTGTAATTTAAACAGGCTACTTTGGTATGTAACTATAAAAACATAATTTCACATTGTGCTATAAACTTGTCTAATTAAAAATTATTCTTACTAAATCTGGATACCTTATCAGCTTTATGTTTTTTAATAAAACAGTGGCAACAGTTAGGGAGATGGCTCAATAAAGTACATGCGTATATACATGGGAGATCTGAGTTTGATTCTTAGCTCCCATCTAAAAAAAAGCTAGACGTAGATCTGCTGAGATGGGTCAGTGGGTAACAACACTTGCTTCATTCTGAGTCAATCCCCTGGATCAACATGAAAGCAGGAAAGAACTGGCTCTCTCAATTTGGTCTCTGACGTACATGAACCAAATAAAGTAACTGCTTAATTTTTTTAAAGGCTGTGCGTGACAATGCATGTCGTAATCCCGGTGCTGAGGACACAGGGACAGCAGAGTCCGTAACTCAATCAGTGAGCTCCACTTTCAGTGAGAGATCCTGTCTCTAAATAAATAAGGTGCAGAGTGATTTTTAAACACCAACGTTAACATCTGGCCACCACACACACATGCATATGCATACCACCAAAAGGAAGAAAGGGCAAAGCAGTTCTGAAGGTACCGTTCAGTTAACTCAACTCAGTTGACCTTTTACTTCATATCCACGAGTATCAGCATGTTAGATGATAATGTATGCTGCTAAAAAGCTTCTAACACATAGCATATTATAGCACAGACCAATTTTTAATATGCTGTAGGTAGAAACAGGATGCTCTTGTTTTCAGAGATTCTCTTCCTACTTGTAAAAGGAAAGGCTTGACCTGGGAAATCCCATCTAGCTCTAACACTGTATAATCCTGGGAAAATCTGAAGTAGACACACTGAATATTTAACAAAAGTAAAACATTTTCAAACATGAGTTTTAGTTGCAAATATGAGTTTTTGTGCTATAAAATTTATTTTGAGACAATTGCATTGAATTAAGAGTATAAGCTTATAATTAATTTTCTTTTGTTCCATGTGTTTTATTGATTGAACAAATAGAACAGGACATGCTGTCTTTGTCTTGTTGAAGAAATTATGGTGTCTGTTCTATGTGATGTGTCTAGTGGCACAAGTTTAGAGAGGCAGAAATAGAAGAGAATTTGATTGGATTCTCCTTGACCATGAATATGTGTGTAGTTGAGTGTTAAACATAAGCCACATCAAACATTATGTACACAAAGCAAACATAATAATATTGAGTATTTCCTGAAATAGTGTGCCCTTGTCAACAGGGTTGGTTGTGCTTCAGCAGTTTATATTTATGATGCTGTGTTGTCATCATCTGCATTTAGATAGTTGCTACTGTGCATCTGATTCTCTTATGTATGTAATTTTAACCTCTCTTTTCTCTATTTTCATCTGATTTTGACCAAAATTTTGAAAAACATTTGATCTTAGGGCAGTATTGGCTATATTGCAGAGCAGGATCTCTGAGCCCTGAACTTTGTTGTTTCTTTTTTTTGACACTGCATAGCACTGGCTAGCTTGGAACTCACTATGTAGACTAGGCTGGCCTTCACTCATGGAGATCTGTTGCCTTTCCGTCCCAAATGCTGGGATTTAAGGCATAGACCACCATAGCCAGCCTTGTGCTCTGAATTTTAAACCACATGTCCAACACAGTCTACTTTGCTCTTTCATTCAGATTTGGTACTTTGGACACATTTTGGGAAAAATTTATCAGTAACAAGGTTATAAATAAAAGCCAAAGCCCTGTTCAGTAAAAAAGAATACCACAGGACCCTTTAGTAGGTAGTTACTGAGCTACATCCTGCCCTTTTCAGATTTGGCAGTGTGGAGGAACTTTGGAAATTGTAACATGCTCCCACGTTGGTCATGTGTTTCGGAAAGCTACACCGTATACATTTCCAGGAGGGACAGGGCAGATTATCAATAAAAATAACAGACGGCTTGCAGAAGTATGGATGGATGAATTCAAGAATTTCTTCTATATAATTTCTCCAGGTTAGTGTATTTTGTGTGATATACACAAGAGTGTGTGTGTGTGTGTGTGTGTGTGTGTGTGTGTGTGTGTTTAATCTGAGGGGGTTGGCACTTAATGTCATAGCCTGTGTGTGAAGTCTAAATTCAAATTGTGGGAGTTGATTCTCTTTCTACCTTATGGGTGCCAGATTCAACTCAGGTTCTTGGAATTTGGTAGCAAGAATCTTTATCCACTGAACCACCTCATTGAGCCAAGATTGTTGTGTCTTTCCTATCCCTGATTCTAAAGGAGGGTTGGAAGCAAACATTTGGTAAGGTCATTGTAAGGCATGATAAGGTACAGAAAATGTTTGATAACGTATGTCTGAGATATTTTCAGCAGTAATACTAAATATCTTGGTCAGTTTTGCCGACCTAGAGTTGAGCATGTGTGTCTGTCTGTCTCTCTTTTTTACCTCACTATAGCATTTGACATTTTTTCCTGTGAGAGATCATCCTGTTAATTTTCAGCCATTTTTCTCAATTACAAAGCACTTTCTTTGGACATTGGGTTTTTTAAAATTCAATATAAAAATACTAGTATTTATATGTGTTTATATATTATGTGTATATATATATATCTGTATATATACATAATAATGTGTGTATATAGACACATAAATAATGTATATAATATACACACACACATGAGACAGTCTCTCGTGTATCCCAGGCTAGTCTCGAACTCACTGTGTAGCCAAGGATGTTTTTGAACATTCTGATCCTTCCGCCTCCATCTCCCAAGTGCTGTGATTCGGGACCTACATGACCATACCTGTTATATATGATGCCAGGGACTGAACCCAGAGCTTTGTGTATACTAGAAAAGCACTCCCAACTGAGCCATATCCCCTGCCCCATAAAATAGTACCACCTCCAGCAAGTTATGAACATTCTCTATAAGCAGGCCCTGGATGCTGCTCTATAAGACTTTATGAAACCATCTCATGTCACACACCCAGTGCAGAGCCTGTAGCTCTCAAGAGACTTAATCCAAGAATTTTACTCTGCTAATTGGGCTTTTGTGTGTCTTATGTTTTCCTCAGCAATCACCTGTCTGAAATTATTACTGATCTGCCTAGGTTGTTCAGTTATAATGCTTTAAGACTCAGTGGGTATGAACACAAATAAAGCTGACTGGAAGTAGTTACACTGTTTAATAGTTACACCAAATAGATTAATTTTTAAATTTTTTACCTTAATGCGCATTAAAATGTTGCTCCCCATATAGCTTATTGTTTAATATTGGTATGTGTTATGTTCTCACATGAATTTAAATTTTCTTTGAAAAAAATTAAAACATGCCTTCTCCTTGTTTTCTATTCTGGAAAGTGGGTCTATAGCATATCACTTGTAGTGTCATACATCACCTAATAAGTCTCCATTTTTCATTCAGCTGCTTTGTGAGAATAAGTATGTAAGTAAACGTGTTACCAAATAGAACTCTAATATTAACAATTATTTCTTTCAACAGGTGTTACAAAGGTAGATTATGGCGATATATCATCAAGACTTGGTCTGAGACATAAACTACAATGCAAACCTTTCTCTTGGTACCTAGAAAATATTTACCCTGATTCTCAAATTCCACGTCACTATTTCTCATTGGGAGAGGTAAAAACAAATATGTGTGTATATATTCAATATATATCTTTAAGAAGTTAAAGGTTTTAACTCAGGTTCTTCTATTTGTTTGTTTGCTTGCTTGCTTTTTGTTTTTTTTCAAGGTTTTTCTGTGTAGCCCTGGCTGTCCTGGAACTCACTCTCTAGACCAGACTGGCCTTAAACTCAGAGAGATCCACCAGCTTCCTGAGTGCTGGGATCAAAAGCAAGTGTGTACAGTGCCACTGTGTAGCAGACCCCTAAGGTTCTTAAAGCATATTTGTTATTAAAAAGTATTTAGCCTCAAGTATGGTTAAGTTCTTGTTAACTAACAGTCTGCCTCATAATGTGAAATCTTGATAAGTTTTTGGCTCCACCATCCATCCTCACCCTTCCTAGTACTAGGAAGTGAAACCTCGAACTTCCACATTGCTAGCAGCGCTTTACCATTGAGCCACTTCCTCAGCAAAATCTTAATACATTTGCATCACATTATGTTGTATTAAAATGCGAATGCTTGGGGCTGGAGAAATTACTCAGCAGTGAAGGGCACTGTTGTTCTTGCAGAAGACTGGGGTTTGGTTCACAGAACTCACATGGCAACTTGGAGCCATCTGTATGTAACTCTTGTTACAGGGAATCCAGGGCCCTCTTCTGGACCCTGCGAGTCCCAGGCATATGCATGGTACACATACATACATGCAGTAAAACACACACACATACATACATTAAAATAAATATTTAAAAAATTTCACCAAGAACACTTTTGTTACAATGTAGTAGTGTCTTCAGTGGACTCAAGCTAAGCCATTTATTTGAAACCTGTACTTTTAGAGCCAATATCCTTGGGTTACTCCAGATCAAAGCCTGAGAAATTTCAGTGAAGAAAACTTGACAAGAATGGTTGAAATACTGTACTGCACATAAGTGTATTTTCTTGGGGGAATTTTAAATTTCACAGTTTAGGGAAGTGGGGAAAATGCTGAAAAACATGTTTGTCTGTGGTGAGTCTCTTAAGTTGTTTCTCTTAGAATTCAGCATTATTTTTCTTGAAGTAATTGGCTTGTTAATGCTTATAAATAAGACAAACTTGCAGATTAGTTGTAATTTTTATCTCAGTGCCTGCCTGTGCTAAGGGATCTAGTATGAAAAATGTCTGCAAACTTTGACAGTACACAGGTTTTTTTTTTGTATCCTGTTTATTGAATGTCAATTAGCTATCAGTTCTGGCTCCTAGCTAAACCTCTGTTCTGTGTTTAAGAGTTCTAATTGGAGCAAGGCATGGTAACACAAGCCTTTAATCCAAACAATGGGAGGCAGAGGCAGGTTGATCTCTTTAAGTTTGAGGTTGATAATAGAAACCCCTCCAAAAAAAAATTGCTCTTTCTTAGACTAGACATCTGGTCTTTTTAAATCATTGTTGTTTAAAAGTTCAGCCTCTAAGTCAGAATTCTCCTAGAAACCTGAGTTATTCCTTCTCTTCGAAGAAAACCAACCATTTTCCAGATAGCTTTAGTAATTCTTTTTTCCACCCTTCATCCTAACAAAGGAGCCATTTCTTTTTATTCAAATTTACTCTCATCTGTTGACTTCTTAGTGGAAGTCATATTTTTTGTTTCTATGGTCACCTTCGAGATTCAATGAGTACTTTACCACTTGGAACTTGACTACTCCCACCCCAAGTTTTTGAAGCAAAAGCATTGTACTACTCCTTTACTAGAGCAGAATACGCCAGCCTCTCAACCAGAAGATCTGAGGTATCCTTTCCAAGTAATATCCTAACTCCCCAAGATACTATTTGTGAGCTCAAGGCAATAATTTTCAACAGCCTAGTATAGATGTAGCATTAGTTTAGCTGCTTATAATAATAATCTAGGAACAAATATATGAAAGTATTAATTAAAATACCTTATATGGCATAGGCCCCCTTGACATCCTTTTTGGGATTCTATTCATTGGGTTTACAGAAAGATTTTAGGAAGGGCAGGCTTTCAGGAGCATAGGCATATTGACTGGGTCTGCAGGAATAGGACACTATAGGGTAAATCCACTGTTTTTATGTCTGTGTTTCCTTCCTGCCTTGGGTCACTTTTACAATAGGGCTGAGCAGTTGTCCTAGAGAGCAGATTGCTCACAAACTGAGAATACTCTGGCTGTTGGGGCATGCAGTTACAAGCAATTGTTGGTGTACTCCTTGTCCTCGCCTGTTGTTTTAGCAAGTCTTTGCTTGCTTGAGCTTTTATTGCAGTATTTTCCTCCAGTTGGTAAAATTTAACTTGTTTTACTTATTTCTTTTTTACTTGTTAGTTTACTTGTTAGTTTACAAATATGCTTTTTCCTTCTCCTCTTCCAAAAAAATTCCATTTTCATTGTGTGGATAGACCCAGAAGTATGTCTGTGCTGCCTGTTCTTCTTGCCCTTCTCACACTATTATTCCACTGTAGCAGTGGAAGAGTTAGGCCACCTGCTATTTGCTGCAAATCTTTATGCACTTTGAATTACAAAACTAACAGAAAAAATTACAAAGCCAAGTAGAGGGGGAAATCCAGCTGTTTGGTGATGGAAGTCAACAGGACAGATTTTCTTTTGTAAGCCATAGTTGCATATGAGGCTATGTGTCAAGAGGGCCGCAACCATATCTTTGTCTTCAGTCTCCCTGAAACACAGGGTATATAGCCCCAACTCTGTAGGAGGTTGGCATTTTTTTCACTGATTTATATTCATTCAACAACTGTTTGGGTGCCTACATGGCATAAAATAGTGAAAATTCCACTCTTGTTGATCTTATAATCTGCTCTAAACATGAAAAAATATACAGTATGTCAGATAGTGACAAGAGCAGATAAGATAGAGGATTTCTGAGGAGCATGAAAATCATGCTGTTTTATATAGAGTAGTTGAAGAAGGTACCCCTAAGATAATTTTTGAGCAGAAACCTGAAGAACATGAATAACTAAGAAATATACATTGCTGAGGTAAAAAGTTTCCAAGCAAGGTAAGAATTAGTACAAAGTTTCCTGAGATTAGTGTGTACTTGGCATATTTCAGAAATAAGGAGGTTACTTGTCTAGAAAAGAACAAGTAGACAGGTAACTAAAAACTAAGGACGAAACCATAATGAGGGGAAGCTGGGGAGATGGCTCAATAAGCATAGCATTTGCCTCACAAATACAAGAACCTGAATTAAAATCCCAAGAATCCCTGTAAGGCTGAGTACATGTGTGTGTTTCTGTAATCCCACTGCTCCTGTGGTAAGATAGGAGGCAGAGACAAGAATCCCTGAAAGTTCCAGGGTCAGTTAGCCAGGCTTATGCAGTGTCAAATAGCAAAGAAAAAAGACTCCATTGCAAAAGGAAGACTGACACCCAAGGTTGTCACTCATACATATATGTATATACATTGTTACACATAAACCATGTAGAGGATCAAATGGTAGAGGACCCAGCCATAGGCAACTGGCACAGTTTGGGAGTCATACATATTTCTAATTCTAGTGCTTGGGAGGGCAGAGTCAGGATTGTGTGTTTGAGTCCAGCCTGGTCTACATAATGAGTGCCAAAGCTACATAAGAAGACCCTGTCTCAAACATCAAAACCATTAAGTTAAAAGGAGAGCCAGGAAAATGTTGTCTGAGGGACTTAAGTGAAAGGGAGTGTTCAGCTATGTAGAGTCGATGGATAATGTGAATATGGAGAACTGGTCACAGAGCTAGTGTTATTTCTTTCTGCTTCAGTACTGAGAGAGTATTAGGGACTCTGGTAGCTTCAAGAGAGTGAGAGAAGTATAGATCCTGATTATGTATCAGTCTTGCAAGGCAAGGTATTTTGCTATAAAATAATGTAGAGAAGTGGATGATAGAGGAGAAATGGGAAGAGGGAGATGATTTATTTATTTTTATGAAACTGTAACAGTGTGCTGAGTTTTTCCAGTCACTCTTTGGGGTCTGGTGGCTTAATTGTACCAGGATTCTTCAAAGCTTTATTAAGAATGTCATGGTCTCCTTGAAATTTGTGCAAGAATGGGTTGATGACCTTTATCATTTATAAAACCAAGGAGTGATGCTAAAAGAAGTAAAGCTTTGGCAGAAAGTTGGCTCAGTGATTAAAGCACATGCTGCCCTTGCAGAGGCCTAGGTTTGACTGCTAGCAGCCACATGGTGGCACATACCATCCGTGACTCTTGACCCAGTGGATCTGATAGGATCTTCTGATTTTCATAGCAGCAGGCACACACATTGTGCACACACATTCAAGACAAATCTTTAAAAAATAAAATATAGCTTTGAGAAGCTCAAGTCTTGTAATTGTCTGCCAGCCTATAAACTAAGCAAGGTATGTTAGGTGGGAACATGAAGTCTTGTTGTACACTCAGTACTGTTTATAATGCACTATCAATAACTGTATTTATGAGATGCACCTCTACCAGTGGGTACTATCCTGTGTGTCTCCTGAAGAGGTTCTTTATAATACAATAGGCTCAGTCAGGAACTTACTGGGGTGCCTCCCTAGGAAGCCTGAAGAATGATGAACCCAGTCTTTATAAGACTTGGTGGTCGTGATTTTATTCAGACTTAGATTCCAGTATTTAAGTGGGCTTGCTACTTTAAAGAGAAAGAAGAAAAGAAGCCTGTGCTGATGAGAATGACCTAAAAGAGAAAATTTGTCCAAGCCAGCTTCCCACTCCTTAGGAAAATTTCTGTCAAAAAAAAAAAAATGACAGCAAGTATAGGCAAGGATGTGGGAAAATGGGGACCTGTGTACACTGTTAGTGGGACTATAGAATGGAACAAGTGCTTTGGAAAATAATATGCAGTTCTTCAGAAAGTTAACCCTGCAGGACTGGGATCTGACTCGGTGCTAGTGCTCTTGGTTAGCACTAGAAAACATGGCTGTCGTGTACTATGTTTGCCTGACCTCCAAGTGTGCAGGATCTTAGGAGATATACATGTTTGTGGCAGCAATAGTGACAGAGCCTAAGCAACAGAGGGAACTCAGATGCTCCAGACAGATAAGTGGTAAGCAGAAAGTTGCATGTGTGCACAGTGGGAAATTATTCAGCCTTTAAAAGGACAGACATGCTGGCATATATTACCTCATAATGAACGTTGAAGGTATTTTGCTTAAGTAAAGTAGGCTGGTGACAAAAATAATGTATAAATCCATTTCTGTGAAGTACCTACAATAGTTGTGTGCATGGAAACAAAGTAGTAGCTACCTGAGACTAATGGAGGTGGAAAAGATGGTTTGTTTAGTGGCTAAAGTAGTTCAGGTTTGTAAGCTGCCAATTTCTAGAGATGTGTTTCACAACCGTGTGAATGTACTTACCCCTTTTGAGCTATCTACTTGAAACTGGCTGTGGTAGTGCACTTTGTGTTACATGAAAGATACAGTGTAGGCATCATGTATTTAACTGGATGGGAGATGGGAATGAGCACAAATGCAGGGGTTAACATGAAGGATGGAAATAGGCACTTCATCCCTTGGGACAGAATAGAAAGGAGAGGTGGGGTCAAGTACAGTCAGATGATAGTGGTAGTTTGCATGGATACCTGAGAAGTCCTCTTATAATGACTTCAGGTGAATACAGATTCTTGTTTGAGTAAGGCAGGGGCTGTTGGTGGTAGGGGCTTGGAGAAAGAGGGCCAGCAGAAATGTAGGATGTAGGTAAGCCCAGAGGAAGTTGATGCTAGTGAGTAAAACCATGACATGTCCTCCCCCCTTTCCTGTACAATCAGCAGAGAAAATCTAGGGTGAGTGACATTGCCTCTCAAGTATTTAGAATAGCCACTCCTTCACGCTGGGGAATGAAAGGTTTCTTTGAACTGACCCAATTTTGAACAATGCCTAAGCATTGTTAGCTGGGCTGGAATTTGCGCAAATTAAAAGGTGATACACGTCCACCCCATACTAGATGGTTATCAAGGCAAAGTGGCCTCTTACCTTCTAGCCTGCTAGCTTGTTAAGTGGCATAGACTTTACATCTGGTCTTGACATTGCCTTAGAAACACAGCCTGTGGTCCTTTTGTACCAGGTCGCATTCAGATGAAAAGTCTCATTTCTGGGGCAAGATTGTTAGGATGTCTATCGTCAACCAAGTCTAGGGCATGTACTGTAGGATTTGGAACCAAATAACTGTAATGATTGTTACTTCTTTGAGTATTGTAAGCAACCAAAGAGATGCAACCTCAGACATTGTCTGATTTAGCTAATATGGCAGAGCAGTCACTGATTCGGGCTGTTCTAATGGTTCTAACATTGACTTAGCACCTACTTTTTGTTAAGTAACAGTCTGAGTGCCTTATCTGAATATATTCTGATGTTCCTCTACTGATGACTCAGTTAAAAGGCTTTTGTGGAATGGATATTTGTCTAATGGGAAAGTGAAATTTGTGTTACCTTGTTGGCTGCCTCTACACAAGCCAGTTTCCAAAGCTCTTTTGACCAGAAAAATGTCTATTACACTCTCCTGAGATATCATCAGAGGGATTGTCAGAAGTAATATCTATGTCCTTGAGGCATTATTAGATCGCTTTAAGTTATTATTCAAAGTATAGGTCTTTTGAACTAAGTATAAACTGTAAAGGAACAGTGAAAGAATGAAAGAAATAAGAACAATTTCGAAAAGTTTTAATGTAAAATTTAAAAACCCTTCATACATAAACACTGTTTGCATCATTTCCACCCTTCTCTCTCCCCCAAACTCCTGTGTCCCTCCACCTATCTCAAATTATAAACCTCTTCCTCTTTAATTATTGTTACATACATATACGTAAGTCCACAAACACACACATACCCTACTTGAGTCCATTTAGTGTTGCTCATATGTACATGTGTTTAGGACTGTATCCAGTCCTATCAAGGGCTTGACCCTGGAGAAAACTGATTCTCCCTTTATTAATAGCCATTAGTTGCCTGTAGCTCTTCATCTAGAAGTGGGACCTTGTGAGATTCCCCCTCTTCATTGGCATGTCAACCAGTGTTGTCATTATGCAGGTCATGTTTAGCCGACCTTATTGTTGAGATTTTATTGATGCAACTTCCCTGTCATATGTAGATCTATCTTGAAGTAGAAACCCTGGTTCTCTGGGTATTACAGTCTTTCTGCTCCTTTCATGATGTTCTCTGAGTCTTTGTTGTAGGGGTTACGTTATAGCAATAGGGGCTGAACATCCTAGACTGCTTTTGGTCTTTAGACCAGTTGTGGCTTTATGTAATAGTCTCCATCTGGTTCATAAAGAAGCCTTTTTATTGGGGGCTGAGATCTACCCAGATAAATATTTGGAATGTAGTTAGAAACTACACTGGTTTAAAAAAGTGGCAGTCGTAGGTTCTAATCTAGGGCTCATGACTTCACCAGTTACAGGTGAGTGGGTCATTCTTTACTGTACCAAACATGAATTCCCTCCTATTGAGTGGGCCCAAAGTCCACTTAGACAGCTGTTATTTACACCCAAGATACAAGCGCCACTAAAGAAACAATTAAGGATTGACTTTTAATGTATCTGTATGTACCTCTTCTCTAGTTAAGCTCCAGCATCCTAATTCCTGATATCTTCATTGTTCCACAGATACGAAACGTGGAAACAAATCAATGTCTAGATAACATGGCTAGAAAAGAGAATGAAAAGGTTGGAATTTTCAATTGTCATGGTATGGGAGGTAATCAGGTGAGTCTCTTATTTAAACTTTTAAGAGATAGCTTTTCATTTGGCTTACTTTGCTCATTTAATCCCGTAACGTTACTTAGGAAACATTTTTATATCTCTAAAGAAAAAAATAGTAAAGAGTATTAGGTGATGGGTGCTTTCAATCTAATGATTGATATATATTTTATTTTGTAGAGAGGTCTCATGGTGTAGCCTTGGCTAGCTTACAACTTGCAACATAGACTAGGATGGACTTGAACTCAAGAGAGCTACCTACCTCTTCTAATGATATGTGATATCCCTCCCCCCACCCCAAGACAGGGTTTCTCTGTGTAGCTCTGGCTGTCCTGGAACTTGCTCATTTTTTGTTGTTGTTAATTTTTATTTTTTACAATTTATTCATTTTATATCCCAGTTGTAGCCCCCTCCCTCATTTCCTCTCAGTCTCACTCTCCCTCCCTCTTCCCTCTCTGCCCCTCCCCTAGTCTATTGAAAGGGGGAGTCCTCCTCTCCTGCCATCTGATCTTAGCTTATCAAGTCTCATCATGACTGCCTGGATCCTCTTCCTCTGTGGTCTGGCAAGACCACATCACCAGGGGGAAGTGATAAAAGAGCAGGCAACTGAGTTCATGTCAGAGGCAGCCCCTGCTCCCCTTACTCGGGAATCCATGTGGAGACTGAGCTGCCTATCAGCTCATCTGAGCAAGGGGTCTAGGTCCTCTATTTGCATGGTCCTTGGTTGGTGGATCAGTCTCTGACTCCCCCTCCCCCACCCCCCAGGGCCCAGATTTGTTGCCTTTGTTAGATTCCTTGTGGAACCTGGAACCCACTCTTTAGACCAGGCTAGCCTTGAACTCACAAAGATCCATCTGCGTCTGCCTCCCAGAACACTGGGATTAAATGTGTGCACCATACACCCGGCTTCTAGTATTTTCTTTTAATAAAACATTTTTTAAAGGCTGCTATGACAACTGAATTAACATTGCTAAGCACAAAGTTTATTTTGGTTTTTTAGAAAAACAAACAAAAAACCCGATGACTGCCCTTAGTAATGTGCTCAGTCTACAGAGAGCTAAGATGGTTTTTACTTTTCTCTGTATAATATTAGCATAGCTTTTCTGAATCTTTCCATTACAAGGTACAAAAATCATGTTCTGAAATAGTTCCAGGTTATTTCAGTGTAGCCCAGAAAAAGGTTAAACTAACGTTTTAGTGTATATCTACATGCTCATATGCTCCTCCCTGCCTGTTGAAGCTAATTCCTGAGGGTTCCATGGTCTCATGGCTACAAAGTATAGAAATGTTGGCATCTGAAATGCTGACTACTTTGTTACATAGGTTTATGTTTGCTTTTCAGGTTTTCTCTTACACTGCCAACAAAGAAATTAGAACAGATGACCTTTGTTTGGATGTCTCCAAACTTAATGGCCCAGTTACCATGCTCAAATGCCACCACCTAAAAGGCAACCAGCTCTGGGAATACGACCCAGTGGTGAGTCACCCAACTGCCTATAGGAATAGAGCTCCAGCACATCACTGGCACATTTGCATTCTGTAGCTAGTGTGCTAATAGTAACTAGCATAGTTAGTACAGCCATTGGCTGTGCTCCAGATGTTGTCTTCTTGTTTCTGAATGTGTGCTGTTGACATTATGGGTGTAACTGTCCCTCGCCTTGAAGGATCTACAATATCTCTATTTCCTTACAGTGGGTGCCAGTGGCACAGTCATTGTGACAACCAACAGATTTTTAAGTGAAGAAGCTCCTTATTTTCAGTTTGTTGGAATAAAACAGTGTATTAATCAGGCAGTATTAAACTTATTTATAAGCGAGGAGATGGTGGCACATGGCTTTAATCCCAGCACTTGGGAGGCAGAGGCAGGCGGATCTCTGTGACTTCAAGGCCATCCTGGTCTATAAAGCAAGTCCAGGACAACCAGGGCTTGATACATAGAGAAACCCTGTCTCAAAAAAACAAAACAACAACAACAAATATAAATATATATATATATATATATACACACACACATATACACGCATATTTATATATATGTTTATATATATAAACAAACCTATTTATAGTAGCATCATTGAGTACGTGATTTTTGTAACATAGGTCTTTAGGAAAGTGGTTTCTGGTGTGGATTGGGTTCACTCTAAGATAACTGTAATCTCGGCTCCACAAGAAAGGATAATGGTTGTTAATGTCAGATATGTTACTCTTTTTCAGGAAAATAAGTTTTTCCTGGGATGCTCTTCCCAGCTGTTGTAATTTCTTGGGAGTTATAGATTTGTCACAATGAATCCACAGCTGGGAGGAGGACAGGAAAGCAGGCGTGAGATGGCCAAGGCACAAAGACTGAGAATGGCATTGACTAGTCAATGTGCAGCCTTGCCACAGTGTTTGTTTGAAAAGTGAATGTTCAGTTAGAAATGTAGGGGGCTTCAAGTATTAAAAAACAAAACAAACAAACAAAAAACTGGTTGTACATGTGAAGTTTTAGAAATTCCAGGTCACTTTGCGAAGCTTGTTTCCCTGGAATAATACTAATAATGTCTTGGGCTGTTTTCTCACAGAAGCAGACTCCCAAGATAAAGGTGGCTACTGAGATGTTTCCTACGGAGTGTTTCTGAATCACTAACTGTAAAAAGGAAAGGGGAGGGAGGGCAAGCTGCCTTGTGAGCCCAGTAGCCTCAGCAAACTCCAGAGAGGGAGATCTGGAAGGAGCAGCCCATCAGAATTGTCCTGCTTCTATCCATCAGAATGTTAGCAGCCAGGAAAGAGAGTAGAGCATTTGTGTCAGTAATCTCCAATAGAAGCCTCAAATCAAGAAATTTTAGATTGCAAAGGAACCCTAAAAATAAAATCCAGGATACTGTTTCATGTGTAGAAGTTAATTGCCCCTGGTCACACAATGGGTAGATGGTGTAAATTAAATTAGACCTGAGATTCTTGATCCAAGACTCTTTGTTTAGTACCCTACTGTTTTTAATTAAATTTGTGTTTTAGTGCATGTTTAAATCTTGGCACATAATAGAGACAAGATTAAAGTTTAAAGTATGTAAAGTTTAAAGTATGGCAGTAGCTCTTGCTAGTACTGCTTGTGCTGACTTTCTGGAATACAGTGTAGGTGGAGACCCATTTACATTTAGAGACTGGAGGCAGGAGGTAGATGAATATTTTTCTGTGTGGTAGGTAGCCTTTGCAATAAGTAATGAAAGTGTTTATCTTCCCCTTCAAGGGTTCCTGTTAGAAATGTGTCACTTCCCTGCCCAATGCCTGAATCATGTTCTCTCTGGATACTTTCCAGGATTACAGAAGTTGTTCTCTGAGGAGTCCTGTAATGACCAAAAGTGTACAGTGTTGGAGCCTTGGAGCTCTGCACCTTCTGTCACCTGCCAGAGCCATGTCTAGAGCAAGGTTCTTCACCAGTATTTAGTCTCCTGGTCTTTAGTCTTAACCTCCCCTGATACCCATTCAGTCTGGATGTTGAACACTTGAGTACTCAGCATGGAGCATTAAAGACTCTGGAAATCCAAATATGGTGGCTTATGCTTAGAATCCCAGCACTCAGAGGCCGTGGAGGCCTGTTGCATAGCAAGGTCTTGTCTCAAAAAAACCCAAAAAACAACAACAAGAAAAAAATAGGGACTGTCTCTGACATGAACTCAGTGGCTGGCTCTTTGACACCCCCCGTCCCCCGGGAGGAGCAGCCTTGCTTGGCCACAGAGGAGAACATTGCAGCCAGTCCTGATGAGACCTGATAAACTAGGGTCAGATGGAAGGGGAGGAGGACCTCCCTATCAGTGGACTTGGAGAGGGCCACGAGAGGAGATGAGGGAGGGTGGATGGGATTGGGAGGGAATGAGGAAGGGGGCTACAGCTGAGATAGAAAGTAAATAAACTGTAATTAATACTAAAAAATAAAAATTTTAAAAAAGAAGGAAAAAAAAGAATCTAAGTAAGTGAAATGTGTGTTTTTAGAAATTGGAGTGGAAAAAACCAACTACCCAATCATAGGTTTTGTGGTGCTTGATTTTCTTCTACTTTTAGTAATACTGACCACACACCTAAGAAAGGATAGCACCTTTGTAGGCGGTTGTGGAATGTAGACTAGGTCCTTAATTGTGCACTGGTTTTTGTCTCTACTGAAACTGAAGCCGGTAGAACCTGGCTATCTGACTACTATTGTGTCACTGCAAAGCCCATCCTCAGCCAGTAAGCCACACCCACCTGCCTGAGAAAAGCATCACAGCTGTTCAGTTCCCTTGCAACTGTGAGAATTAAAGTAGATGATACTGAACCTCAGATCAGCGTGATGGTAGCATCTACAGTATATGGTTATTTGCTGGTTCTTATTGTAACACAGTACAGAGTAATATAGAACTAGAAGTAAAAGTAAATGGATGTAATCATTGGTTTCTGTTATATTTTCAGAACTGTTTTAAAAAGGCCAGGCAGTGATGGCAGCTGGGTCTCTGTGTGTTTGAGGCCAGCCTCGTATACAGAGTGAGTTCTAGGACAGCCAGAGCTACACAGAGAAATCCTGTGGGGGGCGAGGGGCAGTTAAAAGAGTCATCATGAAAATGAGATGTTTCAGGGGCTAGAGTTGGCTTAGTGGTTAAGAGCACTGGCTACTCTTACAGAGGACCTAAGTTCAATTCCTATCTCCCGCATAGTGGGATCTGATTCATTTCTAAGGGATCTGATGCCTTCTTCTGACCTCCAAAGGCACTGGGCACATATATAACATACAGACATACATACAAGCAAAACACTCATAACATAAAATAAAATATGAAAATTTAAGTGAGATCTCACAGATTTAAGAATCACATTAAAATCATGAGGTGAGTTAACAATCAGATCAGTGTGTGTTCAGTAACATTGCAGTTACTTGACCTGTTAAAACACCACTCAGCACGTGCCCTGCACCAGGACACTGGCAACCTTCGGTCTAGAGCATATTATCAGATTCATTGTGGATCATTATCACTGAATTAATCTTTAGAAATCACCGTAAAAATCAGCACAAAAGTTATCAAATCTAAAATGTAAACATGGAGGTAGATAGGTGTATCTTTCCCTGATTCTGCTGTTGAGACACTAATTTAACTGTTGTTCCTGCCTCACAGAGCATTCTCAACATATGGGTTGTATCGTGATGTTTATCTTAAAAGTGAAAGTCCAAGTTGTGTAGGCTTGGAACCCAATCTAATGCCTGTGCTTTTGTGTGCCACAATACCTCCCTCTACCAGAAGGATAGCTTCTGGATTTTATATCTAAGTTCATGATTGACTGTACTGTGTCTCAGCTATTCTAGCATTGTTATGTTTTTAGTCTGGAGAAAGACCCAAGCTTCTAAAAGCTTAAGGTTTACTTAGATTCATAGAATTAAACAGCTTTATCACAGAGAAATGACAAAATGAAGGAAACATTGTGTTGAAGTGCGATAGAGGAAGCTAGATTAGTAGGTTCACTAACCTGGTCTGGAATTTTCCTTTTCCTTTAAGGAAATTAAAGCGGGGAAGCAGCAGTGGCGCTGGCACACAACCTTAATCCCGACACTTAGGAGGCAGAGGTGGGCGGTTTTCTGGGAGTTCAAGGCCAGCCTGGTCTGTATAGCAAGTTCTAGGCTAGCCAGGACTGAGAAGTGCAATGCTATCTCCAAAAAAGAGGGGGCGGAACCTGCTGGGGTATTGCTTTTTCTCAACTTTCTAGTTATGCCGTGTATTTTCCCTGCTACTTTCAGAAATTAACCCTGCAGCATGTGAATAGTAATCAGTGCCTGGATAAAGCCACAGAAGAGGACAGCCAGGTGCCCAGCATTAGAGACTGCACTGGAAGCCGGTCCCAGCAGTGGCTCCTTCGAAATGTCACCCTTCCAGAAATATTCTGAGACCAAATTACAACAACAAAAAAGAAAGAAGGTTTGACTGGGCTACCTCAGCATACATTTCTGCCACATTCTTAAGTAGCAAAAAAGGAAATGTTTTTCTCTTCTGTGGGATATAAGGTTTATCAGCCATTAAAACTCAGACTCCTCTAGCTTTTTACTTGCTGTGAGCCAGCCTTCCTGTCCCAGGACATGAGACTGCAAAGGAGTGAGACTGTGCACACTAATGTTTACAAGACTAGAA
>CM053764.1:18387200-18421830 GCA_028658305.1 Pachyuromys duprasi | reverse complement strand
CCTCAGTGGGGAAAAATTGATTCCAGTGACATTCGTTTTATTTTCATCTGTGATAGTCAAAAGCTTCTATTTTCCTTGGGGTGCTGAAAATGAGATGGCAGGCGGGGTGGAGCTCTTTGAAAATAGTTTGAATTTCTTTTTACAGTATTTTTATTTGTTTTGTGGTCTGTTGGAACTGTAAGTTTTAATTGCCTTCTTTTTAAAAAAAGAAGATTTAATATGCCTGGTCTCATTTGGAAAGTTGGAGATATCTCAGTTGTCCTTGGGCCATCTGGCTTACAGACTCTGTCCCACCCCGCCCTCCCACCCCCACACACAGTTTACCATGTTTTCAACTTAGTTGATCTGATTATGTTTAATACCCAGGACTCATGCTACTGTACTACAGATTTGTTTTCAGAGCAATAACTTCTCAGATCCCTGTGAGTCACTTAACAAAAGACTTACAAAGAGTGGTTGTTTATTTGGATATTTGGAGGTCATATATTTGATGGGTTTTTTGAAAATCGTTTCCACTCTACACATAGCTGTGCTTCATTGTCAGGTGCACATTTAGGTTAGTCTTGAGTTGTGATGTTGATTTGCTGCTTTTTTTAAGAAAATAAAAATGAGTGAAAATGTTTAATTGGCATTTTTTTTAATGAGTTAGCCAAAGAAGTGCAGCTATGATTCCATATTCCAGTCCTACATTTCCTCCCTAAATTCCATTATGTTAATTGATTTTCTTTACTCTGGTTTTCAGTAACAGAATCATGTGTTAAAAGTTGCTGTTAGTTAATGTTTACTTTTTGATCTCACATATTTCCAAAGCAACCCACTGGCCAAAATGCATACTCTCTGCTTCCCATGTCAGCTTATATTTAATGCTATTCTTTTCTTTGATTATCAAAGACTCACTGCAGGAAGTGCTATTTCTTGTGCTTAAGAATATTCCTGGAAGTCAACATTACCAGTGACATTTGCCCATTGTATACACATCATTTCTCATCATTCATCCAAGCAGCATCAAACATATGGATGCTTGGGGTAAGGTTGTCTTCTGGATGCATACACTCCCCATGAAATCTGAAAGTAGGTGTTGGCTGGAATACTTTTTCTCCTCTGTGAGATACATTAATTCTATCTCCAGTGGGTGCAATGTTTGAACAGTCAGATGTCTAATAAATTATTTTCATGCTCAGAATTTCAGATTTTTGTACCCTAACATAGCATGGGCTTACTCCTTATTGTAAAAGTTTAACAGCATTGTGATTTAAAATTTTGTCTCACTTTTTAAGTGGGGGGATGTGAGTGACTTAATTCATGGGTACTTTTAGAACCTATTAGATAATCTCATTGTCTTTATTTTTATAATTAAAATATTCCTAAATACTTTGAAATTATAAAGTATTCCTGAGTAGTTGTGCCTTACATTGGTTTTACTTGAAGGTAAAATGGATCTTTAATCATAGCTTTTTGTGGATTAGGCAGATGTTCATCTCTATTGGAACCAAATTGAGAAGAAAAGGAATAAAAAAGAAATTGAAGGATGAGATTGGGTTTATTTTGGCCAGTGAAGTATTCAGAAGTGTGACAAATAAAGGTGTGTTTTGTTTTATTTTTTTTTAAGACAGCGCCTTACTCTATAGCCCAGACTAGCCTCAGATTCACAGCAGTCCTGCCTCAAGCCTCCATCCCCGTACTGGAATTTAAAGGTATGAACCACCAAGTCTGGTCAAGACAATTTGAATCTCACAGATCTTTTCACTGCATCAGTCACAGTCAGTGTGAATGTGTCTCAGTTCTATTGGTATCTTGGTAAGTGCTGTTTTGCTCACCCTCCTGCCATGTCCTCACTTGACTTGTTTTTTAGCTGGAAAATAGGTCCTTTGGAAGGACTGGGTGCTCCCCCCATCCTCCAAGAAGTACACCAAAGTGAGTTGAACCCCACAGCTAACATATTCTTTACAAAAGAAATTTAGGAGGCAGTGTTTCTAGAGTGCTGGCTACAGCAGGTGTACAGAAGAAAGGTGCTTTCTTCTTTTTGGAAGTTAAGTCTATTTGCAAGTGCTTAGCATGTCTTCTGCTCTCTGATTTCTTGAGTATTAAAGAACATTTGGTTTGGCAAATTGGTAAGAACTGTTCTTTCAGAGTATGAGGCTGATATGCAGGGCTCAGCAGTATGTGTATACATGAAAGTAGTTCTCAGTTTCAGATATGTACTTACAGTACCACTAAAGAGGTCAGATGTCTCGGAAGAAAGTTACCTACCTCGACCTTGGAAACTACAGAAAAGTGCTGGGAAAACTGGAGGGCAACACAGTAAGCGGACCTCACTCATTGAAAGCTTTCATAATGCTAAGGTGCTAGTGCCCCACAAACTACAGTAAAAATCTTAAGGGCTTTTTGTAGGGATTGCTCTGTGTGTGTCTATCTTCGGAAGGCAATAAATGCAGAATAGCCGAGACAATGTTGAAGAAGAAAAATAAAATTGGAAGGCCTTTCATTTCTCATCAAGATTTGCTTTACAACTTCTGTAAGTACAAGACTAGTAGTAGAGCAGGAGAAACAGGCAGATTTTAAAAATAGCTCACATATATATGTGTGTGTATGTTTTTAGCAAAAACTTCAAGCAGTTCATTCAGGAAGTTAGGTTTTCCTGTTGGAACTGAGCTAGTAGTATTCTGTTTGGTTTTGCTGTTGTTTTGCTGTTTTACTTGTGTTGAAATAGGATCTCACTATGTATCTCTGGCTGTCCTAGAACTCATTCAGGAGTTTTTAAGGGTTTTGGCAAAAGGCGTGCTCTGCCACTCACTTCTGGCTGGAGTGTTTTGTTTGTAAACTGCTAGCCCCGAAGGAATGAAGGTGACTGCCCTTATGCCTTCTGCACAGTCTCATACGCTCCGACCTCTTCATTCCCAAACCCGCTGATAGTCTTGTTGCCCCTAGACTTCCTGGGGTCTGTAATTAGTGTCTTTGTTGTGATGACTCTTGTTCGACATAAAACGAAATCTAACTTCCCACCATTCAGGCTTCTCAGCAATGATTTGGCTTCTGACTACTTAGCAAACTATAAGACCAAATCAGAAACCTAACTACGGATATTCAATTGGTTAACATTTCCCAAATTGATCTATAGATTCAGTGCAGTCCCTATTAAAATATCCCAAGTGGCGCTTTCCTGTTTTTTACAGAAATTGACAAGCAAATCCTAAAATTTTTATAGAAAAATAAGGACTAGAGTAAATTAAAGGGTAAAGATTAACTGACTAGACAGTCCAGAAAACCTCCTATAGTATAATCAATTGATTTTTAAGAGTTCCAAGAAAATTTAATGGAATCATCTTTTTATGATTTCCATTTTGTAGACATCTAAACAAGAAGTAATTCCTCCTATATCATACCATTAAAAAGCAAAATACAATGTAAGAACTAAATATATGGAAGTCTTCTGAGACAGGACCTGAAGAAACTGAGGCTGGCCATGAATTTGCTCTGTAGCAGTAAAAATCGCATGACCTTGAACATCTGATCCTCCTGCCTCCACTCCTAAATGCTGGAGTTGATAGGTATGCACCATCATGCCTGTTTTATGCAGTACCTGGGATTGAATTTAGAACTTGTTGCATGGAGGGCCAGAGAGATGGTTCAGTGGTTAAGAGCATTCACTGTTCTTCCAAAGGTCCTCAGTTCAAGTCCACCCACATGGCAGCTCACACTGTGTGACACTGCCTTCTGGTGTGCGGGTGAACATGCAAAGTACCCATATACATAAAATCATAAGTCTTAGAGCTTAATGCATGGAGGGCAGGAACTCTACCAACTAAGCTATATCCTTAGCCCTATTACATTTTTAAAAAACAATTAGGCAATAGTTTTCTTGATAGGAAACTAAAAGCACCAACAAGAGCTGTGGTGGTTTTTTGTTTTGTTCTTATGAAAAGGTAAATTGAACTCTATAAAAGCATAAAAGTTGTGCTTCAAGGACACCACCAGGGGTAGAGTCCTAGTGTATGTGAGACCTTGGAGTCAAAGCCTGGTCCACAGAGGAAAGGGGTGCAGAGGGGAATGGGACAGAACACCAGTTGACCATATATCTGGAATACAAGAAAATCTGGAATTCAAGGAGATAGACCATTTCTTTTGGGCGGGTAAAAAATTTAAGTTGGCTTTCCCAAAGAAGATATGAACTGTCAAGTGATGATGTAAGAAGATAATCCAGGCTGGTGATCTGGCCCAGAGAGTAAGGATACTGGACCCAGATTTGATTTCCAGCACCCACATAGTGGCTCACAACAACCATACCTTGAGTTCTTGGGGCCTCCTCGAACACCAGGTGCACACATGTTACACACACATACATATGGGCAAAACACATGTACATACAAATTTTTAAATGAAAATAGTTTTTGAAGATACTTTACATCATTAGTAGCCAATGTTAAAAATACAGTACCATAGGTTTAAAAAAGTAGGAGCTGGAGAGATGGGTCAGTGGTGAAGAGCACTTGCTGCTCCTTGGGATAACCACATAGCAGAACACAACTGTCTATAAAGCTGGTTCCAATGCCTTATTTTGGTGTCTGAGTCCTGCATATTAACCCAACTTCAGACACTGGACTTTTACTACAATATCACACAGGTAATGGGAAAAGATGTCAGTAAATGCAGAAGTGCACATAGACTGGACAATGCAGTAGTAAAGTCTAATGTTATTTCTGTAGATCTCAAAGAGTTCCGGTAGATAGAGGGCCTGTCTTAGCAGAGCACTTGCTGTTCATCCAGAGGACCCAACTTCAGTTTTCAGCATCCGTGTCAGAGAGCTCACAACTACCATAACTTCATTTCCAAGGGATCCTATGTCCTCTTCTGGTCTCTGTGAGCATCTGCACATATAGGGCATCTATACAAAAAATAAATAAAGACAAGTTAAAACAGTCTTTTAAAATTATTTCTTATAAGATTATTCTACAATTTATATGGAAAGGAAAAGAAGAAAAAGCTAAAACAGTTTTTTTGTTTGTTTTTAAAGTAGGGGTGTCTAGAGAATTAGCTCAGTGGCAATGAGCATTGGCTGCTCTTCAAGATGATGCAGGTTCAAGTCCCAGCACTCAGCATGGTAGCTCACAACTGTCTAACTCCAGGGCCAGGAGATCTGATGCCCGCTCCTGGCCACTGCAGGCACCAGGTGGCATGCATATGTTACAAAGACATACCCCTGCACATAAAAATATGAAAACACTGTCTCATTTTGAGATGTACAGTCTCAAAATAGTAATAGGGAAGGATATCATAAGTATATGTTTAAAGTTCTAAATGTAGGCCCTAAAATTGTAAAAGGCCTTCAAGAATGAATAGGGAACACTTTGTATGACTTTGGAGTTGGTAATGATGTGTAAGATAGGACAGCAACAATGTGGATGGCAAGTACAGTTCCTGTGATTTAGCTGGGAAAACCTAAAATTAGCTTAACTTAAAAAAAAAGAAAAGAAAAGAAACCTGTATTAACAAGGATGTATTGGAACCTCAGAAAGCCCACAGCTAAGTAGAACAGTAGACTTCCTCTCCAGCAGGTGACAAGTTCCACTGTTCTGTATTCCAAGACGGCTAAAGCCTGATCTCTTGCCTCACTAGCATCAAGAACTTGCTACTTCTGAGCTGAGAAAATAGCTCAGTCAATAGAAGTGTTTGCCATGTAAGCATTAGGGCCTTAGAAATCATGTTTTAAAAAAAAAAAATCTGCCAAATGTGGAGACATGCATTTGTAACTCCAGCGCTGAGGAAGTGAAGAGCTCAGCAGCTAGTGAGCTCCGGGCAAACGAGACTCACAAATCAAGGTGGATGGTGCCTTAAAGACGAGAACTAAAGTTTCTCTGTGACCTCCACATGAAAGATGGGGGAGTCCAGGGAAAGAGATGAGAGATAACTTCCTTTCTGTTCTGAGCTTTGAGTCTCAGCATTGTACTTTGTTTCCTGTGGGGGTTTCAGGGACAGTCTCTTCATAACTGGAACTGATAGATGAGCGGGTCATGTGTGAGGGAAGTCAACAGTTTGGCTTGCAGAAACCCCACAGGACTTGACGCCAAGTAGCCATGGGTGCAGTGAATGTTTGATGAAACAGCTCCAACAAGTCATGGGAAAAACATGTACTTAACATGCCTGTTCAGAGCTATTCCATGTTACTTTTCTTTGAGACCACAGCCAGCATTATATTTAACCACAGCCTCTAGAGACCTTGCTATTTCATTCAAGAACAAAGCAAGGACGCCTGTGATCTTCATTATGGCATGACTGTTCAGGAAGTGGTGCCTGCAGGACACGAAACAGAAAGGAGAAGCAAAAATATCAAGCCAACAATTTGTTCTTGCTATTTGCAGGTGGCTGTCATTTATTAAACTGAATACATATTGCCTCTTAGAATGCTGAACTCCTTATCTTCATAAAGCTGCGGGGGGGGGGGGGTTGAAGAGGGAAGAGACTAGTTTAAAAAAATAAACAGACCTGAAGATACGGCTCAATAGTTAAGAAACTTGATGCACTTCCAGAAGACGTGGGTTCAGTTCCCAGCACCCACATGAGGGCTCACAACTGTCTGTAACTCCAGCTTCAGGGGATGCAGTGCCCTCTTCTGGCCTCTGTGGTACTGCATGCAAGAAAAAAATTTTTTGAAGAATATTTATTTATTATGTATACACTCATCTGCCTGCATGTCAGAAGAGGGTACTAGATCTCATTATAGATGGTCATAAGCCACCATATGGTTTCTGGGAATTGAACTCAGAACCTCTGGAAGAGCAGCTAGTACTCTTAACCTCTCAGCTAAAAATTTTAATTATTTGTTTAACCAAGTCAGTAACAGAATGAGCCACAGGGACACGAAACAAGGGGAGGGGCCATCCTTGAGCAGAGGATAGTCTACCTGAAGAAGGAGATTTAACCAAAGCCCAGAGGACAAAGCCATGGGTGAGCAGTGTTCCAAATGGGGAGCAGTTGAGGGAAAGGCCCTGGTTCTCACAAGCATGCTGGGAACCCAGCAAAGGTGTTTGGGCAGGCATGGCAAGGAGTCAGGGAGATCTGAGGCCTCCGAATCTGGCAGGAACTAGACTGTATAAGCTCAGCAGCAGTGCTGAGAACTGGGATTTAAATGCGGGTGTACTAGGAAGAGTGCTTGTGGTCAGGAAGTAGGTGAACTGAGGCCTCAGGGCTGCCACTCTGGCTGCTGTGTGGAGGGCCTCCTGCTAGGATGAGCAATGACAGCAGGGGTACAGGAAGATTGGTGCCTGCCCACACACCAGTGAATGAGAGCGCTTGAGACAGAGTGGGAACATCGGGTTGCAGGTTTAAAAGATAAACACGTGCGAGACTAAGAGTGTAGCTTAGTGGCAGAGTACACACACACATAGGTGCACACTTGTTCTCAGTCTTCACTGACTGCAGATGAAAGACATGAGCCCAGGACAGTGCTATAGATTTTGACCTGAGGGATGTGACTTTAACTGGAGTCCTGTGGTGATGGGTTCAGAATACCTGCACTTAAAATATGAAATGGCTCCATGTATGTTCTAGCCTAGAGCTCAGGGAAAACCCAGAATTGTCTGTGTAATCAGTGCAGAGGTAGATGATCTTGCCCTGTTATTAGATGTGGCGACCACACATACCTGATTTGAGCCGCGTCATTTGGGGACTTGGAGCTGATAAGTAGCTCAGATCTGGGGCTTGGGGCTGTAATAGGAGACTTCGGGGGATCTTGCATGAGAGATTCCAGTGAATCTTGTGGAGAATTCAAGGCTGTGACATGGCAGGCAGAATAGTGACAATCCCTGCAGCTGTTCTCTAGTCCCTGGGACCAGTGGTCTGAACCTACAGACTGAAGTAAGAGTGCTGGTTAGCTGATTTAGAGTGGAGAAGCTATGTGTGCATGTGTGTTTATGCGCATTCAGGTGTCCATGGGCAGATAGAAAGAATCACTTGGTTCCCTGGAGCTAGAGTTACAGGCTGTTGTGAGCCACCTGACATGAGTGCTGGGAACCAAACCTAAGTCCTCTAAAGAGCAGGAAGGGCTCTTCACTGCTGAACGGTCCCTCTTGTTTTTAAGCTGCTGTTATGGTCATTTGTTAACAGCAGCAATACGAAGCTAAGAGTGAAAACTACACTGGCTTTCAGATACCTGTATCCCTGTTAAAGTCCTGGTATAGAATTTTTCTGTAGATTACTGGGATGGGATTACGAACATGTAGTTAAGTGTCTCAGTACTGTCCTGGTTTTCTCTCACATCTTTATCGTGTGTCCTTATTGTCATTTAAATCAATGTTTTTATTTTAGATTGTCCTTGATGTTTTTCCTGTGGCTCACAGGGGATTCTGATCTGTGGTTTATTGTACTATGATTTTGTGATTTTTGTGGTCTGTAAGCTAATTAATGCTGACTTCATAAAATAAGAACTGTTCCCTCTTCTATTTTCTAATTAAACAGAAATAATTTAGAACTTTTCAGACATTTAGTAGAATTCTGAAGCTGGAACTATCTCTCTGCCTCATCCTGCCCCAATAGGGTCTTTCTCTGCAACTTTCCTTACAGTATTTTTAAACAACAGATTCCACTTCCCTAAGTAATTACAGGGAAGTTAGAGTTTTCTGTTTCACATTCAATATGTTTGGTGGTTGTCCTTTCTAAGGAACTGGTCCACTTCACCTCAGTTGCTGAAGTTTTGTCTCTTGGGTTGTGTAGCGCTCCCCTGCAATCATTTTCATTTCTGCAGAGCGTGTAACGGTCTCTGCTTCAGTCCTAGTATTGCTGGTTTGGTTAGCTTGCTAGAAGCATGTCAGTATTATTGATATCTTCGTTGGACCTGTTTCTGTTTCACTGATTTTCTTCTGTTTTCAGCTTTCAGTGCTTTTAATTTCTGCTTTGTCATCGCTGTTTCCATTGTTTGGTTTTGGTGTGGCTTCTTTACTCTGGTTCCCCTCACATTATTGCTGTAAGGTGGCTCTTCGTTCCTGCAAAGCTCTTGATGCTGTAGATTCTTGTCTCAGCCTTGCTTTTCTCTCATGTTAGGTTTTGTTGTTCTCATTGCCATTCAGTTCATTGCCATGTTCTTTTTCCCTTGACCTTGATATTTCCTCTGGTCCATGAAATATTTACAAATATGCCACCTAGTTTCAAGTATTTGGAGATTTTCCCAATTTTTTTTTTCTGTATTGATTTCAATTTTGAACCCATTATGGTTGCAGAGCAAACCCATGTGATTTTAATTCCTTTAAATTTGCTGAGGTTTGTTTGATCTATACTGGAGAATGTTCCATGGAACATTCAGAAAAAATATGTACTGTGATATTGTTGTGCAGATTACAAAAATGTCCATAGAGTCTGTTGTCTCTTATCCCTGTTAATGCTCGGTCTTGTTGCTCTATGACTTGTCATAGAAAGGATGCTGAGTCTTCCTGGAATTTGTCTGCTTCTGTGCAGGTCTGTCCATTTTGCTTCATAAATTCTGCAGTTCTGTTGTTTGATGCATTAATATATAATCTAACTCTGTATGAGCATGTACTGTATCTACTGCATTAACTCCATCATGGTTTAGTCTGTCTCCAGAGATTTTCTTTGCTCTGAAGTCTTTGTATTTACACAGGATCTCACACTCAGCCTCCCAAATACCAGAATTACAGCCCTGTGCCAAACATGCATAGCTCCCTGACAACCTTCACCTCTTTCCTAAAGTCTGATTGGTTGATAATACAGTCATGCCTTTGGTTCAGTTAATGTCTGGATAGTGTAGCATTCCCCATCCTTTTACTCCCAGCCTTCATGTAGCACATAAAGAAGGAAATTTCTTATATCATAGTTAGGATAATTTGAAACTCAACATGCCAGCCTTTGTCTTTTCATGGATGTGTTTAGGTCATTTATAGTGTGAATTTTATTACCAATGATAAGTTTTAGGCTGGCAGTTCTGTGGTTTCCCCTGCTTTTTTTGTTTGTTTGGTTTGAGGTTTTTTGTTTGTTTGGTTTTGGTTTTTCAAGATGGGGTTTCTTTGTGTAGCCCTGGATGTTCTGGAAATCTGTAGACCAGGCTAGCCTCAAATTCACTGTGATTCACCTGCCTCTGCCTCCCGAGCACTGGGATTATAGGCGTGCATCACCGCCACCTGGCAGTTTCATCTGCTTTTAATGTTTTCTCTTTTTTACTTTCTGGTTCTAGACTTCCATTTGTGATGACGTTTTGGACTTCCAGCATTCCTTTTGTAAAGATTTGTCTGTTTGTATTCACCTGTGCATGCATGTTCACGTGTGCACACTTGTGTGAGTGTAGGTATGCGCAAAGACCAGAAGAGAGCATCAGATCTCCTGAACATGAGTTTGGGTGGTTACGAGCCACCCAGGGTGAGTGCTGGGAACTACCCCTAGGTCCTCTGTCAGAGCTGCAAGTGCTCTCAACAGCTGGCCTCCAGTCCTGGGCTTTTCTTTTTTCTTTTTCTTAATGATGTTTTCATTTTAATTCTTTGTATATTCAGATAATTATATACAGTGAATTGTTTGCTCATTACTGCAAAAGGAAGCTCTATGTCATTAGCTTTGGACCCTCATCCTCATTTTTCTCTTCTGTCCTAGGAAACCACTAATCTAATTTTTCCCTCCGGAAAGTTGCCTGCTCTGGATGTTTCATCTTGATGTGATTTTGGAGTATGCTATTTCATATGGCTGGCTTCTTTTAAATATAAATATAAATATATATATATATACATATATATATATACACACACACACATACACACACTTAATTTTATGTGTTTGGATGCTTTACCTGCATATATGTCTGTACACCATTTGCATGCTCCATAGAGGCCAGCAGAGGGCATTGGATTCCCTAGAAGTAGAGTTACAGACAGTTGTGAGCCACCGTGTAGGTGCTGGGAATCAAGCCGGGGCTCTCTGGAAGAGCAGCCGGTTCTCTTGAGCCATCTCTCCAGCCTTTGTTTTTACTTTCTTCACGATATCCTTATAAATATTAAAGTCCTAACTGTTAATAAAATACTGGTTATTTTGGTTATTGTGTACTTGGTGTCATAGTTCAGAAACCATTGCCAAAACCAAAGTCACAGTGATTTACCCTGTGCTTTCTTGGAAGGGTTTTATGTTTTGGTTTTTAAATTCTGATCTTTGGCTATTGTTTAGTTTGCCTTTTGTAATGGGATTTTACTGTGTTGCCCCTGCTGGCTTTGAACATCTGGGCTTAAGTAGCCCTCACGCATCCTTGCTAGTAGCTGGGACCATCAATGGGTGCCACTGTACCTGGCTTTGAGATGCTTCTATATATGAAATCAGGTGTGTGGTGGCAAGGAGAATGTCAAGGTCTATTCCTTATTGTTTTCTTTGTGTGCCAGTAAGTTCTCATAGCAAGTCTCATAGGGTAGCTTTGTAGGCAGCAAATTCCCTTAGTTTGCCTTCAGCCTGAGCACACTTTATCCACCCTGAATTCCTAAGGCATATCTTCCTTGGGCACAGGATTCTGAATTGACAGCTCTTTCTTTTAGTGCTTGAAAAATGTGCCATTTCCTCCAGCCTCTGGTTTCAGATGGGAAATTTCCTATCCTTTGAATCATTTTTCCTTTATAGACAAGATGTCATTTTTCTTTTGCAGATAAGAAATGTTTTTCTTTGTGTGTTTTTCAAATGTTTTATTTTGATATGTCTTGATGAAATTGTTTATTTGGTTGGTTGAGGTGTTTTGTTTTTGGTTTGTCTAGAGTAAGATTTGCTCAGCTCCTAAAGACTATAGGATTGGCTTTTGTTAAATGTGAGCTATTTCAGCCATTTTTTTTCCTTTGAACATTTTTCAGCCTAAGTTCTTGTCTTCTCCCACAACTCCACTGACGCAAGTGTTGTTCTTTTGTTTTATTTGAGGAGCTCCCCAGGCTCTGATTTATTTGCTGTACCTCTACCCACCTTTGGCAATTTCTATTGCGCTGTGTCTTCCTCACTAGTCTTCTCCCTCTGCCTTCTCTGTTGTGCTGCTGAGACCACCTGGGAGCTTTTGAGACCATTCTTGAAGCTTTTGGTTCAAATAGCACATTCTACCCCTTATACCTCCTGCCTCTTCCATGTGCTTCCTGTTGTTTGCTAAGGCCTGTATTTATTTTCTCATTTGTTTTAAGGATGTTCATAATTCTGACTGAAGTGATTTTATGAATCCTACTGTCGGATCCATGTCAGATAATTCCCAAGTATGGGCTGAGTCAGGCTTGGACCTTGTCATTCTCTGCTTCCTACTCTTCCTACCTTCCTCTCCACCATGAACTGTATCCTCAAACTGTGAGCCAAAGACAAGTAAATTTGCCTTTATCAGGGTATTTGATCAGCAACAGAAGTAACTAACAGGATTAGGTGGAGACTTTGAATCTTAGTTTAGCTTACTGTTAGCACGAAGCCCTCACTCTGTACCAGTGAATGTAGAAGTTTCCTTGCTCAGCCTCTGCTGATAACCTACTGGGTTCAAGTCAACATTGAGATAGCCATGTGACTTTCTCTCACCTCCCTGGATGAAGATGGAGGTGTGACCTGTTACGCTTAGGCAAGGAGGAAAAGCCCAGGCTCTCCATGTCACAAGACAAGGGTGAAGTGGGGTCAGAGACCCCCTTACACTGTGGTGTTTCGGCTACCTTTTGTTCCTCCGTTTATTTTAGCATTTCCTGTTGGTTGCTTTGCTGGCTGGCTCTTCCTCAGTCCCTTCACTAAGCTTGTCTTGGAGCATTTTGCTGTGCTACATACTTCTTCAGCAGACAATCCACATGCTCAAGGCAAAAACAACACAGGACAGAAAATCCCCAGAGGATCCCCTACCACATTGGTTTGTTCTGTGCTGTTCTGTTTGTTTTACTGGAAGATCTCAGCATTAACAGCACAGGTAGGGAGGAGTATACCTGTCCCATCTTGCCTGGAGCCCTTGCACTGAATGTTTGTAAGTACAGCCATGTTGCTGAGGTTGGGGGAGATGGCTGTTAGGTGTTATTCGGAACCTCTCTATGAGCCACCTGGCACAGCATTCCTTTGTGCTCAGGGCCTTCACATTTACCATTTCTTCATTTTCTATGGCCAATGAAACAGGCTAACAACACAGTTTTAAACAGCACAAACACATATAACAGTTCTGTGGGCTAGAATTCTGACATGGGCTAAAAGTAAGGTGCTAGCCGTGCAGTGTTGGCTTTTTCCTGCTTCTTGAGGTTGCCTGTGCTCTTACCTGCTCCTCTGTCCTCAGAGCTAGCAATGACCAGGAAGTGAGGAAGTGAGGGTTTTATTATCGGATGTTTCCTCCTCCTTTTCGACCTCCTTCATCCACTTTGAGGACCTTTCTGGTGATTAGAATGGGCCCCTTGGATAAAGAGGTGGCCGAGATCCTCCTAGCTCACATTTGCATATGTGCCTGGCTGCTTAGCTTTCAGATCACAGCTGCCCCTCGTCAGCCCTGTAGAGGAAGCATGCGCCCAGACCCGGGGCTTACCACACTACTCTGCACAGCCTCCAGAACCACCCATGCAGAGCTCTGCTGTCACTGCATGGACCTGTCACCAGCCTGCTCTATAGTGGTACGACAGCAGGCAGGAAAACAGCGCTCAGGAGATACCTTTTAGGCTGTGGTTCTCTCTTAATGGCCTAATGCTGCGACCCTTTAATACCCTCCTCACGTCATGGTGACCCCCAACTGTAAAATTATTTTCATTGCTACTTCATAACTGTAATTTTGCTACTGTTATAAATTATAATGTAAATATCTGTGTTTGCTGATGGTCTCCAGTGACCCCTGTGAAAGGATTGTTTGACCCCTTTGGGGAGATGGCTTGCTGAGTTCAATCCTCTAGCACTTACATAAAAGCCAAAAGTCTATAACAGCACAGGAGAAAGGCATCTCAATGGCCAGCCAGACTAGGGCAAAACATGAACTCTGGGTTTAACCATAAGAGTAAGTGAAGAGTGAGAGGTGGACACCTGCTGGGGCTTTCTGCCCTCCACTCAGGCACACACAATGACTGCACCCATGTACCACACACACACACACACACACACCAGCAGCGACATCAACACAGACCTGTCCCCACAGCTGGGTCTCCAAGACATGCAAGCAGCATGCTTAGATAGCCAGGGGTGTTTGCACCAAGCTCAGCCGACCTTCATGCTGATGAAGGATTGTGCTTCCACCGAGCGTGGCTGTGTCTCTTTTGTACCTGCCATCACAACAGTCCTTCTTCGGGGTCTCCAGGTGAAGTGCTCTTCTGGCCTGGGTGGAAATGGCTGAAGGGAAGTCCACTGTGAGATCCTTAAAATGGTCCCGGCCAGGGCCGTACCCTCGGGAGCCAGAGCTACACAATGACTCTGGTTGATGTGATGCGTAGGTTCCCCGGGTGTCTGTAGAGTATTCAGAATGGTCCTGGTAGGAGGGATCCCATGGATATTTTGCCAGCAGTTATTTTGCTTAAGGCAGCAGGTCAGCAGCAGAGAGTCAAACAGCTGTCAACTAAGCAGCCAAATTGCCTTTTTTGCTTATTTGCATGAAAATACACATAAGTTGTTCTTAAAATAACTTAGTATCAACACTAATAGTGATTTGAACATGATTGAGTGCTTTTAGGAATGCGTGGTACCCACCTCATACCCCAGGACAAAGTAGGTCCCCTTTTTCTGTCAGGCCAGTAAGGCTCACTTGGCTCTCAGTAGAAATAAAGACAAACAGGATTCATGAAGCCCACTGTCTGGCTCCAAAGGACAAGGACCCTTGAACCCAAGTACAATTCGCCAGGCAAAAAGGACCTAAGGATTTCCTTGAGGGGGACTGAAGATGGCCCCCTGGCCAGGCAAACTCAACAAGACCTCAGCCATTTGACAGTCTGTGAGGTCCCTTCTCCTGGCCTAAGGTGGTCACTGCTAAGGTGATGGCTTTGGGACACCCTGTCCTGCATCTCAGGCTGGGGCAGGAGGGTAATGGTCAAGAGGCTGGAGTGAGGATTAGGATTCCGCCGTGATATCCCCTGCCTCTCTATGTTTCAGGTCCTTGAAAGTCTTGACTGAGTTGTGTTATAGATGTGTCCATGGGGACTAGGCTCCAAAAATATGCATTTTGATTAGTTGTGGTTTTCTCTAATGGTCCCTTCCTATTGCAAAGAGAAGTTTCTTTGATGAGAGGTGAAGACTATACTTATCTGTGGTTATAAAGACAAATATTTAGAGTGTAGTTAGGGATGTTATACTGGTTTAGTAAATGGTGATTATAGTTTCTCCTTCAAGATCCATGACTTCACTAGCCCTGGCTAGAGGTCTTGGTTTCCAGTACCAGTCATGATTGCCCTTTTGTTGAGCAGGTTTGTATATTTTTTGAGACAGGGTCTCCCTATGTAGCTCTGGCTGCCCTGGGACTATGTAGACCAGGCTGACCTCAAACTCGCAGAGATCTGCCTGATTCTGACTCAAGTGCTGGCATTAAAGGTGTGTACCACCACATTTGTTCAGCTGGTCTTAAGTCCAGTTAGACAGCTGTTGGTTACCACTTGTAGATCAGGATTGATCTGGGCAAACGTGAATGTAAAGAAAGGACCAACCTCTTCAGAAAAACTGTTCTTTAATCAGAACAATTGAAGAGCTGCAGTCTGTCTGAGGGAGTGGAGACTGGGCCACATGCTGCAGGGACAGTTTTATAAGACCCAAAAGGTAACTTTTGGGGTGGAAGATTCCATCTGCAGGTCTGTTCACCCACAGTCTCAAAGTGGTACATACCTATGGGGGTTGAGACCTCCATCTTATCTGAAGTATCCTGGATCCTAGCAGCCCACAGGGGTTACCGGTTAAGGCAGCTTTTCTTCCCACCTGAGGCTTTTGTATCATTGATCATTCAGTCGCCAAGGGAAAGTTCTCATTTTAAGGTAGCTGTATGAGTTGAAAGAACGCAGCCCACCCAACTTGCACATCGTGGATGTTGAGGAAGGAGTGATGTCTTGGTAGGAGAAAAATGGCTACAATTCTGCCTTCCAGGCTCTTTGAGTTACAAATTAAATTGACATAAAGTATACTATCAAGAATTCCCGGTGTGTTTTGTATTTAAGCACGAGAATCCCAAGAAAAGGAAAGTCAAAAGAGGGTCCAGGTTATGGAAGTTTCCCCGAGAATGGGAATGGGTATGGGATCCTGTAGAAGGTACCACATGAAGAATTACAGGAAAGGGGAGCAAATGTAGGGGGTTGAGAACAAGGGTTGCTTTGTTATGTAGATAAGTCTTGGCCCTCTTCTGACACACTGCTTTTCTAAAGTAGCTGTCCTTCATACAAGTCTTTTGAGGAAAAAACAGCTTTTCAGAGCTGCTCTTAGTGTCTGCAGTTCTTAGAATAACCCACTCAAAATACACCACAGGACTATATTTTGAGATGGCACATTCTGGTCTCCTATGGTTGTATTCTGAGGCTGTGTGTTCCCAGACTCAACAGCTCTGCTATTCTGCTTCCCCCAGCTGGGCCACTTGGAGTCACTAAGAATAGAATATCTGTGGGGACCTGGAGAATGGTGTCTGGGAGGTGCCCTGTGTGGGTCCTGGGATTTGACCTTAGGAGAATTTCCCCTCACAACAGCCCAGAGCACACAAGGATGCGCTCAGGCTGCTCAGACTCCTCACTGTAAGCCACAGACTTGTCAGAACCCACTCTCAGGACCCCATCCAGACCTAGTGTGTCAGACAGCCAGGGGTACTGAATTTTCTGTTAAAGGAGAGCTGTGACCTGTGAGGATGTAAACTGAACACTTTGCATCTCATGAAAGATGAGCCCAAAGGATGAAGGGAAAATTCTAAATGGTGTGCCTTCACACAGCAGCAATATTGATGGGAATGGACTTCCAAATGTTTCCCTGACTATCTTTTCCACACGGAGCAGGGGTCCTCTCCAGCAGAGGTCATGTCTAAAGCCAAGAGCTTTTTCTGTTGTTACCCTGAAACTAGATGACTCCACAGGATAAATATCTCATGATGTCAACACGGAGTCTGGGTAGACAGACCAGAAGACTGTGGGAAAAGGAGAAAGACCCCTCATCCTGGAATCTGCTTGGAGTCTCTTTCCAGCTGAGAAACAAAAATTCCCCCAGAACTAACAGCTGCTCAAGGCCTTTTCCCTTCCCCAGCCACACCCTGCTGGTCCCTGGGAATCCCACCAGGAACCCTCTTTACCAGGAGGGGCCAAGTACTCAACTCCTTGCCCACCCTTGGAGGCCCCTGGCTTATATTACCAGATTATAATTCCATCTGTGGAATCTCCAGAGCCAGGGTATAATAATGTCACTTATCCAGGGAAGAGGAAAAACAATGTTTCTTAGCAACCTTTTAAAATGTAACCAGAGAGTCACCAAGATGTCTTTCTTATGCTGCTAATACTAAGACTGTGACTCTTCCCTAGAGAGACCATACCCACACTTGGGTATGTTTTACTTTCTTTCTGAGTAATTGCCCCTCTTTTTCTCTTAGCCCTCACACTTAAAATCTATATTAAATTATCTTTAATAAAATTTCCAACTCTGTTTCCAAAGGGCGGGGATATGAATCCACATTTGACCTGAGTCAAAGTCCCCAAAAGATTAAGGCAACAGCCTCAGGCTGCTGAGGGCTAGCAGCATGAGCTGTGTCTTGTCTCAGCAATGGCAGGGCTGATTTCCCCACCCTCTTATATTCCCATCCAGTTTTTTAAAGCAAATAATAAACATTGTTAAACTTGGCATGTTCAGAAATCTGCCCACATTCACATGTGATGCTGAGACTTGCCTGTGTGAATGTTTTCCTCACCTTGAAGGAAGGGAGGAAAAGAGGGAAGGAAGAAAGGAAGAAGGAAAGAGGGAGGGAGGGAAGGAAGGGAGGTAGAGGAGAAAGGGAGAGAGGGAGGGATGGGAGGGAGGGAGAAAGGAAGGACAGAAGGAAGGAACCAGGCTTTTCCAGTTCTCAGAGATGCTTGGAGGCTTATCTCCGATGTACTCAGGTACTGCAAGTAAAATTCACCTTTCTTCCCTCTCTCTCATCTTGCTTGTTCACACCAGCTTTGTACTCTCGGAGGGTGAACAAAGGTTCACCAAAGCAAGAGCTTTGGGTCACTGTAAAAGGAACTTTTATTCACCTGGTTCAATTGCTCTCTAGGAAGCTTCTCTTCTCAGTCAAATAATTCACCTCCGTAAAGCAGTAGAACACGGAGTTGAAACCTGCCCAGATTGCACAGTGTCTGGTGCATAGTAGATACTCAATAAAAAGATATCATCGCAAGAGTCAATGATACATAGACTTCATTGTGCCTCCTTTTATGGAGACTGGGTTTCCAGTTTGGGGAAGACATTTAGCCATAGCAGCTGATCTAGGCATCAGCAAGTCTATTGTATGGTAGGGCTGGAGTGGGAAACTGATAAATGACACAACATAGCACCGTGAACCCACTCCTTACCTCATCATTGTACCCACCTGTAATGTGAAAGAACAGTAAAAATATGCAACATGAACAAGGTTCTGTGTCCTCTCCCAAAGAGACTAGAAGGGAGAATGTGTAGACAGCTTGGGCACAGCTGCCGACTCTAGAGAGAGGAATGGGTTCACAGGTGGACAGATGACTCTCTGTCTGGACCACGTGTAGAGCCTTAGACTCTTTCCTTCATGGAGTTTTGCTGTAAGGATGCCAAGGACCTGGGGCTGGAACAATGGCTCAGTGGTTAAAAGCACCCGCGTGGCAGCTCCTAATTTTTTGTAACTCCAGTCCCACCGGATCCAATGACCTCTTCTGTTCAATGCCATCTACTTCATGCAGTAGAACACCAATACACATGAGGCAAAGCGCCCATGTGTATAATAAAATAACTTTTAATTTTTTTTAGGACAATGCTTCCTGTGCTTTTCTGGGTTCCTCACCTGGGAGGGGTGTGCTTCGGTCCAGGGGACACCAAGATGAGTGAGTTTCTGTCCATCCCATGCACAAGGCCCTCGTAGGAGCAGACAGGTGCAGTAGCCAGAGCAACAGAGTACGGGCTGGGAGGAGCTGCGGGGAGGGCCCAGAGGAGATGTTGAGTGGAGGGCCCAACCCCAGCAATCTACCTTGAGACCTGCTGCCTATGGGGCCATTAGGAGGAAAAGGAAAGACGGACGCAAATAAACAAAATTGTCTTCCGGGAGGTTCCCCAAGTTCCAGGAGCTTCTTCTAAAAGATATTTGTGACAGGTGGCTGCTCTGGTGGTATAGATCTAGAAACTGGGTTTGCCCAAGATGAGAGCCTCCAATGCAAAGTGAGGAAGCCAAGCTTCTGTGAGCAGAGCCTCCCTGTGGAAGAAATACCTACGGGTGCAACCTAGCTCCCTTTAGATCACAGCATTCTTAAAATGGGTTGCAATTCCGTGTCCTGTAACTGTGTGTGTGTGTGTGTGTAGGGGGTGTCTCAAAAAACAAAATAAAATTAAGAATAACTGTTCCAGTAGAACTGACCCTGGTAGCATGCGTATGGAAGAGTGGGCCCCACCCTTAGACAGTTGAAGCACTCAAGAGAGCAGGCCCCCACACCTTGCCTGGGCAGCACGGTGGAGCTTACCCTGGTTCCACGAGCTGGCCGGAGAGTGCGAGTGCTGGAGAGCTGGCCCAGTCCCTCACTGGCCCTGATGGTGTGGGTTTGGGAGAGCCGGTTCTGCTTCTGCCGCTGCCGCAGCAAGATAGCTGGCTATTCTCCTTGCCTGGGCAAAGTGGGAGCTGGTTCTGGTGGCACAGACACAGGAGAGCTGTCAGGCGGACCAACTCAGCTCGTCCCCAGGCCCAGATCTAGGGCTTTGAGTTGGCCTACCCCAACATCTTCCCCCATCCTATGAACTGCTGGAGCTTGTGAAGGGGCTGGTCCTGCCGATCCAATGCCGCAGGACCTTCATGACACCGCAACAACAGGATATCTGAGATGAGTCCCCATGAGGATGCAGTAATGATAGTGCAGCAGAAGCCGGATGCCCTCGGACCAGAATCATTGCAGCGAACATTTGCAAGCGAAGCTGTGTGGGCAAAAGAGTATTCTGTGTGACACACTGTGGCTTCCACAGGGGGAGGTTGCAAGGGCAGAGTATCGATATGGAGGGGTGAGGAGATGAGTGGGATTGGGGTACATGGTGTGAAATTCACAAAGAATAAAAATGTTTTTTAAAAAGTGCTCTAAGGTTTTTTAAGTCCAGCAGAATTAAAATGTTTTTCCTGAGTGGAAAGGAGTCACAAGTGGAGAAGTTTAAGCAGTGCTGGTCAAGAGCTAGGACCACCTTTCCAGGTAGGTTCTGCGGCGGAGGGAGGAAACTTGTTCAGGCGGCGCTGAGCTTTAAATAGAGCTGTAGTCCGGGGAGACAGACCGGCCTTCCTGCCTGCCCAGCCTGCGGACCGAGGGATTGCGCTGGAGTAGCCACTAAGGGGAGCCAGAGTCCCGTTGGATCCCTCTACATAACGGATTGGCTGCAGTAGGTTGCTCGGCAGGGCAGAAGGCCCGCAGGCTGCAGAATGTATTTTCATCATCGGCTCTGTCCTTCAAGGCCACAGTGTGAGCAGATTCAGGGTGTGGGAGAGTGAGGATGATAGAGGAGCTGCCTGGGGGTGGCGGTGGGGGTAGTCCCCATTCTCAACATCCCCTCAGTCAGGACTTTAAAGCAGACAGGCCCTGCTCTTTCCTGCTCCTTCCCTGATTGGGTAGCCCAGAGCCAGCCATAAACTTCCTAGGTGCAGGCTCCTTCTGAGAGCGATGTTTGGTCCCTTTCGGGCCTGGCTTAGGGGCGATGAGCCCAGTCTCCTTCCTCCTGCTCCGCTCCTGCTGCTGTGCCTGGATTTCCAAAAGAGCTGTGCAGCCTGGTTCACTGCAGCCCCAAAAGCTCCCGGGGTGAAACTTCTTGATCCCCAATATATAGCAAGGGCCCCAGTGGGCTTTGCATCAGCATCTTCCCACTCACCGCCCTCTCCAGCTGTAGGCTGTGCTCAGACCAAGATGTCTGGCAACATTTTCTTGGGGCGGCTCTCCTTAAGACCCAGCTAAGGGGCACCACGGCTGCACAGCCCAACTTGTGTCCCCAGCTCTGTGCTTAGCCTGTGGCTGCAGCTGGCAGAACGCACCCTCCTCTCCTGTCCACTTGCTGAAATCACTTCGGTCACCAGGAGCAGGAGGTGAAGTCCTGAGGCAACTCCCTCATCCTCCACAGGAGAGGGAGCGATGGCAGACAGGCCCCGGAAACGCGGTCCGGAGTGAAAGTGAAGCAGTTAGCTAGTTTATCGATTAAATAGTATAAGGCACACTTGAGGGGCACGTACAGGTGTTTGGGGTGTCCTCGATTCTTTTGTGATATAAAACATTGCGACAAAGGCAACTTGGGAGGACAGGACCCATTTGAGGGAAGTCAGGGCAGGAACCTGGAGGCGGGAACTACAGAGAAACACCAGCACTGGCTCACAGTCCAGCTTATCCGGCTGGCTTTCTCTTTTGATTTACATTTGTTTCTATTTTATATGGATGGATAGTTTGCCTACATGTGTGTCTGTGGGCCACGTGCCTTTAAAGTCAGAAAAGGATCCCCAGAGATTGGAGTTGTGCGCCTCCGTGTGGATGCCGGAAACTGAGCTCAGGTTCTCCGGAAAAGCAGCCAATGCCTTTGACCTTTGTGTCGCCCTTCCGTCCAGGCAGCTTCCTTATGCAGCCCAGAGACGTTGGGTCTACAGAGCGTTGGGCCTTCCCACTTCAATTATCAATCTAGAAAATCTCTCAAAGACTTGGTCACAGGCCAATCTGGTAGGGACAATTCTTTAATTGAGCTTCCTTCTTCCCAGGTAACCCTAGGCTGTGTCAAATTGATTTTTAAAAAACTAACGATGACAGAGAGGACTGTACCAAAGTGCCTCAGCAGTAGCTAGATGTGAGATTAATGTACAGATGACTCTAGGGGTTAAGGAAAGTACATACTGGTAGGCCACAGAATTCAGTCCTTGGAGTGTAGACTTTTCTTAAGATTTTTGAAATCTTAAGAAAAAAATAATTTAAAATTAAAACCTTAAAAAATCAATAATTTTTGAAATCATTGTTGCTGCTGTTGTGTGTGTGTGCACACGCACGTGCACATGATTAACCAGGTCAGAGGACAGCTTCTTGGGGTTGGGTCTCTCCTTCCACCTTGACATGTCTTCTGGAGATCAAACTCAGGGTGGCTAGTCTGTGCAGCCTGAGTCAACGTGCTGGCCCGTGACAACTTTCATTTTTTTCATTGCATGTATGATTGTATTGACGCTGGTATGCCTGTACCGTGGAGCACGTATAGAGATCAGAAAACACCACTCAAGAGTGGTCGTGTCTTCCACCATGTTTTCTGAGTGTTGAATAGGTTGTCTGGCTTGTGTAGGTAGGCCCTTTATGGGCTAAGCCTGTTCAGCCGTCTCACTGGCCTGTGAAAAGACGTTTTAGGTGTCTTCTGAAGATGGATAAGGGGGTGTCAGCGGAGAGAAAACATTTGTCTAAAGGGTCCTTATGTGCAGGTTGGGGGAGGTGGACTTAGCCCCCAGCATTTTAATAATCCAGTTTGTGATGTCTGTCAGAGAGCAGTTCCACGACAAGTGGCCTGCTTAGTTATGTTGAAATCCCTGGGTGGTGGTGAGCTAAAAAGACAGAAATCAGAACCAGAAGAAGGAGTGGGGCTGAAGGGAGCTTTCCGTCTCGGTCCCTTCTGTTTCTCACTTGTTCTCAGGCTGTTCCTGTGGTTCCTGTTCTGGGTGACACGGAGTAAACACCTACTAGCTTGTCTACTTCGTTAATGGCTACTGCAACCCTGGGAACCCTGGTGGGAAAGAAAGCTCTGAGGACCCGATGGAAACAGGACCGTCAGGAAGGAAGTGAAGATTTTAACTAGTTCATCACTGGCTCTGTTCTTTTCTATTTATGATGTTTATGAGAGAGAATGGACGTGTGTGCTGGCACTGAGTATGTGTGGAGATCACATGACAGCCTTCGCGTGGGCCTTCCACCTTGTTGGAGTCCCTCTTCTCCACTGTGCACACCAGGCTGGCTGAGGGGCAAGCCTGAGACTCCTGTGTCCACTTCCCATCTTGACCTCGGAACACTGGGACTACAGACACACTCCCGTGTCTGGCGTTACCTGACCTCCGGGCATCCAAAAGCGTGCTTTTCCCACGAAGCCATCTCCCAGCCCTGACTTGACCATTCCTGTTTCATAGGATCCCCTGCCTGGGCTCCAGGCACCTGGTATTAGTCACTTTTCTCATCACTGTGACAAATGCCTGAGAAACTGCTTGAGGGACGGAAGGTTAGCCTGAGCCGGGGAGCTGCAGCGGGTCATCGCAGCAGAGCACAGGGCGGAACTCTTCCCACGGTGACTGGGAAGGGCGGCTCCAGCCAGAACCGAGGCACGCCCCTGATAACTTACACTTCCTTATTGGTTACTGTAAAATAAAACATCGTGCCTAAAGGCAACTTGGGAGGAAAGGGTTCTTCTGAGGGAAGTCAGGGCAGGAACCATTGCCCAGGCCCCTCTCACTATCTTGTGGTATTTGAATGAAAAATGTCCCCCATCGTCCTTAGTTACGTGTGCTGTTTGGAGAGGGTCAGGTGGTACAGCCTTACTGGACGAAGAAGTATGTCGCCATGCCGGCTTTGTGATCTATGGCCTGGACTTCTCTCCGGTGCTGGGTGTGCCAGGTTTCAGCATCGCAGCAAGAAGCGCAGGACAGGCTGGCTGCACTGGGACCAAGCACACACTCAGCGTGCACTGAAGTATGCTGGGATCGTCCTTCCTGGCAAATAAGTCTTATTCAAAAGGCCAATATATTTTTCGGGTGGGGGGGTGCGGGGGGGGGGTAACGTTAAAAATGCGTAAGTGTTTGGTAACTTTTTCCAGCAGGTGGCGTAGGTACACCGGGAAATAGCCTCTGAGCCGCGTAGCAGCCGATGGTTTCTAGAAGCGATGTGCGTTTTACTGTGGCTTCACGTCGTCTCCACTAGACCCTCTGGGGTCGTTCAGGAAGCTTGGAGAGGTTTGACATGTAGGACACTATGAAATAGCAAGTGGCTGGGCAGGTATGACAAGTCCTTCTTCATGGAGAGCTGTTACGGGCAAAAATGATAACATCATTCGGAAGATTTTCTAATGTAAGCGACAAGCCTGTAATCCCAGCGCTCAGGTGCGGAGGCGGGTGGATCTCTGGATCTACATGAGTTTGGGGTCAGCCTGGTCTAAGTGAGTTCCATGCCAGTCAGGGAGCAACGGGGAGACAGGAGGGTGGTGATAGAAATGAAAGAGAATGATGATGAGATGATGATGCTAATTGAGCAGAAGAAAGGTCCACGAATCCAGTAGCCGTTCAGTCCACGAGGCGAATGTCTGAGCTGGTCGTCAGTACACACGGGAATCCCAAAGAAGCAGGCTCTCATGCCTGTGAAGGCACCGGCTTGCCAGCAAGAGGCAAGCAGAGAAAGAGAGCATTCCCTTCTTCCATGTCCTTTATAATGGATGCCAGCAGAAGGTGTGGTCCAGATTAAAGGTGGATCTTCTCACTTCACCTCCGAAGGTCAGGATTAAAGATCCAGATCATGAGTGGGCCTTCCTATTTCAAATGACCTAATTAAGAAAAAAATTCCCCACAGGCATGCCCAGCCATTTGATTTTCAGTCAATTCCAGATGTGGTCAAGTTGACAACCAAGAACAGCCACCACGCTAATTTAAAAATATTTAAAAATATTAATTAAAATAAAAGGCTGTAAAAAGTCAGGAATATAGTTTGAGGGCCAGTTTGGTTTACTGAGCGATTCCAGGACAACCAAGGCTACCCAGAGAAATCCTGTCTTGGAAAACAAAACAAAAGATCAGGAGCAAACATTGCAGTCCTAGGACATTAACAACTGAACCAGGAAGAGACGCTAAAAGCACACCAGGGACCGTAGAGTAGCTAAGAACAGTGGCGGCGGCTGCAGTCCACGCAGCGTTGATTCTCACCACTCACAGCAGCACACCACTGTGACCCAGGGGACCCAACGCCCTCTTTTGGCCTGCTTGGGCATTGCAAGCTTGTGGCGCACAGGCACACAGGCAGGCAAAGCGCCTATAAAATAAACAAACAAAAATGTCTTTTAAAAAGTGTTGTTAGGGGGCTAGGGAGATGGCTCAGTTGCCAAAGTGTCCAAGTTCAGGTCTTCAAAACCTACATCAAAAGCCCGGCATGACAGAATGAGCCTATAACCACAGACTGGAGACCTGCAGAGGCCTTGTCTCAATGACAAGATGGACAGTGATTGAGAAAGACCCCTGGCACCGACCCCTGGCCTCCGCACAGATGAGTTTGCCCACATACGTACATGTCTGCAACCACACTAACGAGTGCACATACCATACACTCAGACATGTCAGAAGCTGAGTATGCTGGCTAATGTCTGTAATTCTGGCACTTGGGGGCGGGGGAGAGGGCGGAGGCTGGAGGATCATAAATTCGAGGCAAGGTAGGACTGCAGCGTAACAAACAACTGCCTAAAAAATCGGGGGGCAGGAAGCAGTTTAGAGCGCTGGTTGCTCTTCCTGCCGACCCACGTGCGACTCCTAGCCCCCTTGTAAGCTCACAATTGTTTGCAGCTCCAATTCCAGGGAATCTGGTATTTATGGATTCCACTGTTTTAGGCATTCATACAAATGGAATCACAGGCAAAACATCAATGCACACCAAATAAAAATAAATAAAACTTAAAAGAAAAAATGAAAGAAGGGGGTACCGAGAGGGTGATTTGGAGGGAAAAGCGCTTGCCGAGTAAACAGGAGAACCTGGGTTTCGATCCCCAGCCCCTGTGTGGAAGCTGACTCTGGCTGTGCACTCTGCAGCCTGGGTAGGTGGAGCAGGCAGATGCCAGCAGTCACTGGACAGCCAAATCAGCCTTTCCCAGGCTCTCTGACACCTTGTCTTTAAAACAATAACAAATAAAAAAATAAGGTGGTGGGTCACTGAGGAAGACACCTGGTGTCAACCCCTGTCCACACCTCCACACGCTTGTGCACACACATTCAAGCACACATACAGCTAGAGATTGTAAAAATGAGCAGATCAGTTACTTCAATGAAACTAAAAACATAAAAATGTTTTAAATTAGTGGAAACAACAGATTCATAAAATTGATGTATCTCTGAGTAGAATGATACATTTTTAAAGGAATAAATTGCCAAATCAGAGACAAAATAATAATAATAGTAAAGGAATCCAACAACAATAGACCCCACAGATGCTAAGACAGCAATAAAATACTAAATCACCAAAAGCTACAAACCATCAAAGCTCACCTAAAATAAAGCCGTTACTCAGATATCCTTATGATTATTTTAGGCATTGGGTTTGTAAAATCCCCAAACCCTGACACATCCACCATATTTCAGTTCAACGACGTTACTGTGGGATAGCTTACACACTTGAAGATCACAGGCCTACAGTGAACATACTTCATAGTTTTTCATGTATTCAGAGGTGATGAATTTTAGAACATTTCACTACTCCCCAAAAGATATCCTGGTATCCGATATTAGTCATTCCCCATTTCCCTCTAAATTTCCCCCTTCTGTGGCCACTAACATGTTTTATTTATGGATTTGGATATCTTAGGCATACAAATGGAATCACGATATGTGTGGAGTTCATAAGCTTTCTTCACTGATCATGGTATTTTCAGTGTTTCCCTGTGTTGTCATGTGTCAGGATGAACATCTCCTTCTGCTGTCCAGCAGCATTCTGTTGAATGTTAGAGTTCTAGTAATGTCTTTCATACTAAACTATTGTTAAGATTCTAAGATTCTGGAGAAGGAAAAACAGTAAGAATAGACAACAGCTTGGTTTAGGGGACGAAAGAGGCATATAAACAGGTTCTGGAGATATGGCTCAGTGGTTAAGAGCACTGGCTACTCTTACCGAGAAACTGGGTTCAATTTCCAGCACCCATATGGTGGCATACAACCAACTATAATTCCAGTTCCAAGAGATACAATGCCCTCTTCTGACCTCCCTGGGAAGGAACACATATGGTGCCCATACATGCAGCCAGGCAAAACACTTGTACATATAAAATCAATAAATCTTTGAAAAGAAAGAAGGAAACCAAAAAAGCATGAAAGCCAAGCCATGATGAACTCCTGAGATTCCCTGCAGCTAGGTGGGCTGTCTGCAAAGCTACATGGACCATCTGTGCAGCTGAGGTGAAGCCTGCATCGCAGCAGAGCCCACAGGATGTTGGAGACCTTAGAAGCATGAGACACTCAGGAAGGTTGCAGGCACTGAGTCCCGCCAGCCCCAGGCAGAGGTCACGTGCATCGCATGCAGAGGGGCCTCATGAAGCTCACTAGAGCTCAGATGGTGCCATCCTACACCCTGGATGCGAGATATGGAGCTGTAAGACTAATGTTTTCCCTGCTGGATTTTGGTTGTGCAGTGGTCCAGTCTTTCCTTGCTCTTCCAGAGGTGGGGGTATATACTGTGTGCCACTGTACTGGAAATGTGTAACTTGCTTTCATATTTTACAAGGTGTGATGCTGTTCTTGGCTGTCAGCTTGACCACATCTAGAATGAACTAACAGTCCAGAAATGGAAGGCAGACCTGCGACTGATTCGTTTTGCCTGGTTTGAAGTGGGTGAATCTGCTTCTAGTTCAGACTTTTGAGGCTGGAAGACACAATCCTTTGATCCAAACCTTGAGACTGGAAGGCACAGCTGCAGGGAAAGTTTCGGTTTCTTGAAGAACTCCATTATGCTATGTAAACAGCTTTTTGTTTCAATCCCACATGTGGGATACAGAGCTGCTTTTAGTTTGTCCACAGCTGATAGGCTCCTGTGGTTGGAAGAGGGGTGTGGTCTTTGCCAGCTGGTAACAGCCTCCTGTGGCTCAGGGAGGAGCATGGTCATTGCCAGCTGCAGTTAGTTTAATTCTGAGGACTCTGAGAGGGTATAAAGATCAGAGCACAGAGCAGAAAAGGACAACACTTCGAGGAGACAGTCGGAGGAGGAAAAGGGCTTCTTGTTCGTCCTGCTGCTGCGTGTGCTGTTGCTGTTTTGATGGACTGCTGGATATCCTGACGACTGAGACTGGTATTTCCCCGAAGAACCTGACAACCCTAAACAGCCAGAAGTAGCTAAAGGGAACTCCACCGTTCTCCCCACTAATCTATGTTGCCTACCTAGTGGATGGGTGTTGGAAGGTGTCAGAAGGATAGGGGTGGGGAAGGAAGTAGAGGCGTAAGAAACCAAATTAAATAGTTTTTAAAATGGTGCCTACATGCATTTTTAATTTGGGCCACACCTACTGGCAGCCTATAGAAGGATATGGAAGAAGGAAGATTTTGCTCTTTGCCCGCTTATCCTCCCTTGCTAGCAAGTCCATTCCTTCACTGGCCTTAGAGCCCACTTCTTTGGAATTCCAGCATCTACTGAAGACCAGCTGAGACATACAGCCTCATGGACTGAAGAATTTCTGGATTCTTGGACCTTCTGTTTATAGCCCGCCATTGTTGGATTAGTTGGACCTTAGCCTGTAAGTGATTCTAATAAATTGTGTGTGTGTGTGTGTGTGTGTGCATGTGTGTGTTCATCCTATAAGTTCTGCTACTCTAGAGAAGCCTGACTAATACACGAGGGCTCGGACGGAGTTAAGAATTAACCTTGAGTCTCAGAGGAGAGTGGGGGTTTTGAGCAGTGCTGGAGCTGTTGAAAGTCTTTGACGAATCTTGAAGTTGGACTAAATGCGCTTTGCATCCAAGAATGCCATGAACCTTTGGTGTCCGGGAACGCTGTGGCTTGAATCTGAAATGCTACCCAGAGGCTTTAGGAGGCTGTGAACTGTCAGGAGTTGGAGCGAGGCTCTCAGAAGTAGGTTAATAAGACGACCCTTCAAAGGTTGTTAGCCTAGCTCCAAATTCCAACCTCCTCTCCACTGTGGATCTGCCAGCAGGAAGGTGGTCTCCACCACCTTCCCCACTGTGCTGGACAGAGCCATCTGAGCCTGACCGAATGTGGCTCTTCCCTCCCAGAAAAAGGAGCACCTTCCAAACCATCGTCACCGGCTGTGCTCACTTATTCAGTCTTTAATTTCTTCCAGCAAGGTTTATAATTTTTAGTATGTAAGTCTTATATATCTTTACTAGTGCCCTGGTATTTGGCACTTTGTCACACTGAGTACTTCGTACTTCAGAAGCAAGCTCTTTCTGGCTTTGCCTGCCTTCATGCTTCTGTTTCCCTGAAGCTTCCTCTGACGTTCCCTCATCTGCCTGAAGATAGAGCCTCCAAAAAGGAACACAGTTGTCAGGAATCTCCTCTTAGGAATCTCACCACTCAGGACAGGTGAGCTGCATCCGCTGTCTTCTGAACCACTTGTATGCAGGTTTTCTCACACCCCCCTCCCCCAACTGCATCCTTCTGACAGCCATAAGCCTTTCCCTCACACAAGCTACTCCCACGTTGCCCACATCCTGCCCCATTCTCCCGTGTGAAGAGGCTATGGGACTTCTTGGTGTCAGTGGACTTTGGGGAAGCTCATTTTTCTCTCATGTAGTCCCTCTTGCAGGTAATTAAGTTACTTCTGTCTTAATTCCTTTTCTATTTTGGTGAAGAGACACCATGACTAATGCAACTTATAAAGCTAAGGATTTAATTGGGTCTTGGTTACGGTCTCAGAGGGCAAGTCCATTTTCACCATGGTGGGGGGCATGACAGTAAGCAGGCAGGCATTGAGAGCAGGAATTGAGAGATAACCTCTTATTAAATTAGAAGAAGAATGGGAGAATCTGGTTTTGGCATAAGATTTTGAAACCTCAAAGCCCACACCTCCTTCAGTAAGCTCCTCATTCTTTTCAAACAGCTCCACCAGCTACTGATGAAGCATTCTAGTAGCCTATGTGGACCATTCTCATTCAAATCACCACATTCCACTGCCTGGTTCCCATAAGATCATAGCCATATGATAAGGAAAATGTCTAACTTCAAAAGTCCCCATAGTTCTTCACAGTCTCAACAGTGTTTTTGTTTTTATTTTTTTTATTATTATTAATAGTGTTCTTACTGTGTGTATCCCTGCAATCCAGAAGAGGGCACCAGATCTAGATGGTTGTGAGCCACCATGTGGTTGCCGGACATTGAACTCAGGACCTCTGGAAGAGCAGGCAATGCTCTTAACGTCTAAGCCATCTCTTCAGCTCTTCTCAACAGTGTTTAAAAGTCCAAAGTCTCTTCTGAGACTTGATGCACTCTCTTAACTCTCAACCCCCTGTAAAATAAAATAAAAATATAATATTACATGCCTCCAACATAGAATGGCACAGAATACACATTATCATTCCCAAAGGGAGAAAGGAGACATAATGAGGAAACCCTAGACCAAAGCAAGACTAAAGCCTAACAGGGCAAATTCCAAATCCTGTTATCTCTGTATGATGTCAAAGGGCCTATATGACTCTTCCCTTTCAGCTTTGCTAACTGGAAACCGCTTCTCTCTTGGGTTGATTCCACCCTGTCTTAGTATTTCCTTTGCTGTGAAGAAAAACATGTCCACAGCAACCTTACAGAACAAAACATTTAGTTGGGGCCGGCTTACAGTATCAGAGGTTTAGTCCATTATCATCATGGTGGGAAGCATGGCATCAGGCAAGCAGACTTGGTACTAGAGGAGTCAAAGGCAGCAGCAGAAGACTGTGTGCCACATTGGGAAGAGCTGGAGCATTTATGACCATGGAAGTGACACACTTCCTATAACAAGGCCACACCTCTTCCAGTAAGGCCATACCTCCTCATAGTGTCACTCTCTAAGGCCAAATAATAAAACACATGAATCTATGGGTGGCGGCCATACCTATTCGAACCACCACACATACCCTGTGTGTCCTCCAGAAGACATCCTGTAACTCTGGAATCTCTAAGGTCTTGTGGTCTACAGGAAAATTCAGGCCTCACTTGCAGAGCTTCACACAGTGGCCCGTCCAGGACTCCATGCTGGACCACTGCTGACACACATGGCTGTCCTTCACTGCCGAGAAAAATCCCCACCCCCTTCATCCTACATCCTTCCGGACTCTTAACACTCGGGCACATGGCCAAAGCAGCCAAATTCTGCTTGCTTGGGATGGAGTCTAGCCCCATCCTTGAAGTACATTTGCTGAAGCTTTCCTTTGGTGTTGCTCTTTAGGAACAGGTAATCCCTTAGGCCTGTTCTTTTCAGGGTTAGCTGTCTGGGATGTCACTCTCTGGGCACCACTTCCTTCATTCCATATTTCCTTATTGCTTTCAGCACAAACCAAGGCTCCAACATTAAATTTCATGGTGCTCTTTTTCTCCTTAAACTGTATTCTTTTTTTTTTTTTGCTTCCCTTGCTTCTTAAACTAGATCTGCAGTAGAGTGATAACTATGGGACACAGTCAATGGCTGTCGTGAAATCTCTTCTACCAATGACAGTAGTCCAAAACACTTCAGTTTCCTGCAGATTCTCAGAACAACGTGGCAAGGGCAAAACCCAGCCACATTCTTTGCCAAAATCACCAGAATGGCCAGTTGTTAACAGTGTTCTCCTCTGAGACTTTTTGAGCTGGACATCCATTGTCCATGTTGCTCTTGACATTACTGTCTTGTGTGCTCCTACTAGGATGACCCATTGAACCTTGCTTACAGTATTCAAATGTTCACCTAACCCAAAGTCTTCCTTCCTCTTGTAAGCAGCATGGTCAGGCCTGTCACAGCAATGCCCCTGTCCCTGGTACTGCAATTTCATAGAATCAATTACTGAGCTTCCAAAGAGCTTTCCCTCTCTTAAAATTGAAGTGTGATTGCTTTTTTAATTTGATTTTTGGATTGTTGATTGGAAGCTGTAGTGGTTTGAATAGGTATGGGGTCCCATAAATTCATGTGTTTGAATGCTTATCTCTATTTGGAGGTGTGGCCTTGTTGGAGGAAGTGTGTCACTGTAGGCGTGGGCTTTGAGGTCTTCTATGCTCAAGATATGTTTAGTGTGGTACAGCCTTCTGCCTTCAGATCAAGATGTAGAACTCTCAGCTCCTTCTCTAGTACCATGCCTGCCTGGATGCTGCCATGCTTTCTGCCATGAGGATAATGGATTGAACCTCTTAACCTGCAAGCCAGCTCCAAGGAAATGTTTTGTTTCATAAGAGTGGCCATGGCCAGGATGTCTCTGCACAGCAATGAAACCCTAAGATAGAAGTTGTTTCCAGGGACTGGGGCATTGCTGTGATAGGCCTGACCATACTTTTGTTTGGAGGAATGTGGATTTGGGGGTTTTAGATTAGGAAAGCAGCAGAATGCCTTAATTGGGGCTTAATGGGCCATTCTAGTAGGAACATGGAAGACAGTGGTTCTAAGGGTGATTTGAACTGTAGTGGCCTGGCTCACGAGGTTTCAGAGACTAATTTGATTGTGTTGCCTAGAGATCATTCTTGTGATAGTTTAGCAAAGAATTTGGCTGCTTTTTGCCCTTATTCAAATACTTTGCCTGAGGCTAAAGTAAAGAGTTCTGGATTAATTAAATTGGCAAAGGAAATCTCAAAATAGCCTAATATAGACTCTATTGTACAGTAACTAATATTAACTCTTATGAAAAGTATTTTGAGGAAAAGGAGCAAACTGAGCGAGGTAAAATACAAAATCTATGATTCAAAAATTAAAGGGACACCAGGAAGTGGAATGGAGCTAAATCCTGTGATCAAGGAGATAAACAGATTAAAGATATTAAATTGGAATTAGGGAATAGTGACCTCAGGGCAAGGTCCCACGCAGCTAAGCTTCCATCTTGTGAAAAGGAACTAAAGAATGGTTAGGTCCTGGTGTGAAGATACATACACTCAGCACTCAGGAGACAGAGGCATGTAGATCTCTGAGTTTAAGGTCAGCCTGATCTACAGAGTAAGGTCCTGGACAGCCAAGCTTAGGCAGTGAAGGAAATCATTGAAAACAGAAAGTTAGTGAAGATGTGATTGAACAAAGGGCCATGTTCTAGCCTTAGCAAACAGCAGAACTTGGCAGCTTTGGTCACATGGTCCTGGCTTCAGAGTCAAAAGAAAGGGTTAGTGGAATATCCCTTGATGACTTAAAAAAAGTATCCTAGACCAGCTGTGTGGCAGGAATGTCCCTGCATAAAGGATTAGAAAGACCTCTGTGTAAAGCTGTGAAGATGAAGCCTGGGTTGCCTCGAAGACCCCAGGATGTTAGAGATGCCAGAGCCATGGAATGCCTGCCAAGGAAAGCTGCTGACAGGGAGTAGAACTAACCCAAAAGAAAGAAGTGTGTTACAGTCGACAAGCTAAAAGGAGTTGGAGATCTGAAGAGTGTTTTGACATGAGACATGAGATGCAGAGTTGGAGTTTTTCCAGCTGGTTTTCAGTCTTGCTTTGGTCCAGTATTTCCTCACTACGCTCCCTTCCCTATATTTTCAAATGGTAGTGTATATCCTGTGCCATAACGTATTGGAAGTATGTGATCTGCTTTTCTATTTTTTACTTTATAGAGATTACAGTTAAGAGATTGTATGAATCTCAGGAAAGACTTTGAACATTGAACTTTTAAATGATGTTGAGACTGTGATAGACTACGGGACTTTTGCAGTTGGACTAAAATGCATTTTGCATTATGTTATGGCTACAAGCCTGTGGGGGCCAAGGAGTGGAATGTGGTGGTCTGAGTAGGTGTGGCCCCCGTAGACTCATGTGTTTGAATGCTTGGACCGTAGGGAGTGACACTATTAGGAGGTGTGGCCTTGCTGGAGGAAGTGTGTCACTGTGGAAGTGGGCTCTGAGGTCTCCAATCTCAAGCTACACCCAGTGTGGCTCAGTCTTCTTCTGCGTGGAGATCCAGATGTAGAACTCTCAGCTTCTTCTCCAGCACCATGTCTGCCTGCACGCTGCCATGCTTCCTGTCGCGACAATAACAGACTGAACTTCTGAAACCGGAAGCCAGCCCCAGTTAAATGTTTTGTTTTATAAGAGTTGCCATGGGTGGCTTTTCACAGCAATAAAACTCTAATTAAGACAGCTCCCAAACTGATAATAAGAATCAACTTGTGGGCTGGTGATATGGCTCAGTGGGTAAAGGCTACTACTGAAGGTTATTACTGACAATTTTCCCATATAAAAATAATTTGATCATATCCACCAGAGTTCTTGAGGATTTTTTTCTTTCAGTTCATGTGTGTGTATCAGATGGACATATTTGTGTGAAAGTGTGGGTGTAAAGGCAAGATGTCAGCACTGGTGTCCTCCTTGACTATACCCTACATGATAATTTTTTGAGACAGGGTCTAAAACTAAACCCGGAGTCCACAAATTTGTCTAGGCTGGCCAGCCTATAAGCTGTGGAGAACTGCCTTTCTCTACCACTATGTTGCTGACGTTCAAGATGAACACCATCATGTCTGGCTTTTATGTAGGTTTTCTCAGTCACCATTCTATTGCTGTGAAGAGACACCATGACCAGGTCAACTTTTTTTTAAAGCATATAATTGGGGCTTGATTACAGTTTCAGAGGTTTATTCCATCATCACTATCATGGCATGGAGCCATGGCAAACGCAGGAAGGTGATGAAGCAGTAGCTGAGAGCTATACATGCTGGTCCCAGTCAGGCAGAGAGGTAGAACCTGGG
>CM053764.1:18328935-18386700 GCA_028658305.1 Pachyuromys duprasi | reverse complement strand
ATTCAAAGAGCTGGTTAACCACTGTTTACCTCCAAGCACACACCATTAACAACGGATGAAACAGACTGATTGCCCTCTAAGTCAGTGGTTCTCAGCCTGTGGGTCCTGAATGACCCTTTCACGGGGATCACATGTCGTCACACATCCTATATAACCGTAGCACAATTACGGTTATGAAGTAGCAACTGAAAAGAATTTTGTGGTTGGGGGACCACCACAGTGTGGTGTTATGAAAGGACCGTGGTGTTAAGAAGACTGAGACCCCCTGAAATCCTCACTTTGTCCCTACTTCCTGCTACAGTCATCGACAACTCCTGCTCTGGCTCTCAGAGCCCCATCTCTACACCTGAAAGTCAATTTCCTTCTCAGCTTCCCAGATAGGGAGAATGTCTTTGCTCATGTCAGCTAGTTATGGGGTTGGGAGGAGAAAGAAAAGAAATGTGTCCGTTCTGAGTTGACCAAGGTAAAGCATCCTTTCTGTCAAAAAGACCATCATCAAAATGGCCAGTTGCCAAGTACCACAGCTCTTCCATTCCATAATTTGCTGTGTCCCATGGACCCTCTTTGTCCTGCTGGGTCCTCTGTTGTTACTTGACTTAGTTTAGAGTCACAGTCTGGGTGCAGGGTGCCCCGTTTGGCCACCTGTCCTCAATAAGCTCATTAAAACAAACACAATGTAGTGAAAAGCAGTAGGGGGAAAAAAGAGATTTATTCAATGTGGCTGCACTGGGAAGAAAGACAAAGAGATCCAATAATGCCCCGTCCTAGTTAGGGTCACCGTTGCTGTGATGAGACACCGAGGCCAAAGCGAGCTGGGGAGGAGAGGGTTTTTTTGACTTATGTTTTTACATCATGATTCATTATTGAAGGTAGTCAGGACAGAAACCAAACAGGGAAGGAACCTGGAGGCAGGAGCTGATGCAGAAGCCATGGAGGGGTGCTGCTTACTGGCTTGCTCCCCCTGGCTTGCTCGGCCTGCTTTCTTACAGAACGGAGGACCACCCCGCAGTGATAGCACCACCCGTGATGGGCTGGGCTCTCCCCCATCAATAACTAAGAAAATGCTGTACAGTTCTGTCTACAGCCCAATCTTAGGGAGACATTTTCTTAACTTATGTTCCCCTCTCTCAGGTGACTCTAGTTGTGTCAAGTTGACTAAAAAAACCATCCAGCACAGCCCCCTATGTTCATCTTCAGGGTCCTGAAATGAATTTAGGATTTAAGTAGAAGGCCAGAGTCAAGCATAGCTAAGCAGCTTAGGATAGACCTCCCCTTAAAGATGGTCTGGCAAGCCAATCTCTTCCCAGGAGAGAAATTTCCCTCCAACCGGCCCAGACTTCAAGTTTTCTCTTTTCCTGGTGTGAGGTTCCTGGAGAACTCCCAGTTTCTTGGGGTCACTTGTTTGCGTAGACTGAAGCCCGAGTGAGGGATGCTGTCTGTCTAGACTGGCTTTGTCACCGCCAGGCCAGTGACACTCAGAGCCTGACCTTTTCCAAAGTCTGCTTTTGTTCAGGAATCCCATGGGGCTTTCTTTTTCTCCAGTTCCTTGTCTCTTTAAAAATTAAATGTCATCCTTACATGCATGGAACCTGTGTGCGCACATGCATGCACACACACAGCAGACATTCATATAAACATACATGAATAAAAATAAGACAAGTATGTTTTATAAAGAATCCAGTGGGGAAAGGCAGGATGGTTCCATGGGGAAAGGCACTAGCTGCCGAGCCAGATGACAGGAGTTGGATCCCCAGAACACACATACGTAATACATGCATACATATATGCATGCATACATACATACATGCATGCATGCATACATACATACAAATTAGTGCTTAAGAAAAGAGAATCTAATGGATAATATGAGTGTTTCAAAAATATAGAAAATCTGCTTACACACATTTTGCATATACTTTCCCAGGGTTGTGAACTCAAGCACAGCGAGGAGGAAGTGACAGATCATTTCCACTACAAAAGGGCTCTTTGCTCTAAGTAGGATTTGCTGTGGGGTCCAGAGAGCCTTCTGTTGAATTCTGGTTCTTTCTTTTTTTTTGCAAATATTCCATCTCTGTGAGACTTTACTGTCCAGACACTGTTTTAATCAACTCAAATACATCCCCTGTACACAGCTCTCCACAGGACAACAATTGTTAAAGCAAACGTTGGTCATACCATGTCTGTACCAGGCTGCAGAGCAGAAGTGATTCTGGATTCTGACTCGGGGCAGCTTGTGGGGCTCTGTGGCTCCTACTGTGTCTGTGGCACTCGGAAGAGTTCTCTGGGGGTTCCAGAGAAGAAGGAAGAAGGAAGCCAAGTAAAAAGTGATGGAAAGGAAAATCCCTGCACGGTAATGGTGACCGAGGGGGGTGGGAGGGACAGAGGGAGAGAGAGAAGGAAGGGGAAGAGATGGGAGAGGAAGGGCAGGAGGAGAGCACTTCTTTGGTGTAGGAGTAGTCAGGGAAGATGCGCTCACAGGTCTCAGAGGACAACTTTCTCTTTGGTGGCATGTGAGTTGCTGGGATCAAACTCAAGGCTGTCAGGCTTGGAAGCACCTTCACCGCCTGAGCCACAATGCCTGCTCCTGCTCCTTACTTTCTTTTTTTTTTTTTTTAATATCAAAATATATTTTATTCTGGACCTCTTTCAGATCTGATTCAAATTACAGTTGTCAAAGCAATACAATGCAAAGGGAAAACTGCAACAACAACAACACACACACACACACACACACATACACATACACACTCCTTACTTTCTTAAGGTGTTATCCTACTTCTATTTATGAGAGACAGAGAGAGGAGAGTCTGCCACGGATTTGCAGGTATGTGAGGAGGCCAGAAGAGGGCAACAGATCTCCTCAGATCCCAGCAACAGTTGCTTCATGTGTGTGCTTGGATCCAAACCCAGGTTCCTCTTGTTAACTGCTGCGCCAAGTCCCCAGCACGGATCCCTGCCCCCGCCATTAGATTCTCAAGAAATCCATCGCTTTACAAACATCAGGAGTCATGGATCCCCACCCCACCCTCTTTTGATGGAATCCTTAACTGATGAACCAAACGTTGATAATTGTCTGTTTTTAGAAGGTAGCTCTTCATTAGCCAGAAGCTTCCATCTAGCCAACATTAAGTGAGTCGCTAGGTCCGTGTGCTCAGTGAAAATCCTTGTTTATAAAAGCTTTCTAAGATGGAGACAGAAAAATATTTTTCCCACTGTACTTCAAAGAGGCCGAAAGCAGCAAGCCTCTTAAAAACATGAAATGCTTCACGGGTTCTGCTCCAAGGAGTGGGAGGGGGGCAGGGTGCTTAGAAATTTTCTGTTTGAGAAAAAGAACTCTCAGCTTCAAGCTGCCTTTAGGTCTCACAGCTCAGCCTAAGATGAAGGGCTTCTGCCCCCAAGATTACCATTGCAGAGGAAGTTTCAGAAGCCTGGGTCTGTAAACTGTACCCTGGGGACAGCTCTTGCATTCGGAGGGAAATCCTCCCCCAGCTCCACAAAGGTGGAAGGTCAGCAACCCCGCACTCCAGTGACAGCCATTTCTTTCTACCCCTTCCTCTGAGTCAAAGGCCAGCCCCAGTCCTACCCTGCACTCCCTAGTGGCTTGGGTTGCTTGCTGGCCTACTCCTCAGCTAACCAGGCTACTCCCAGTAATTCTTCAGAAAGGCAAAAGTGGCCATCACTACCCCCTCCCCCAAATGCATACCTCACTGCCCTTAAATGCCCCCTTCCAGGGCTTACCATCCCTTTTGTCTGCCCTGATACAAAATACAGGAAGGACTGGGGATAGGGGAAGCCTAAAGTCTACTCTGGACCAAACTGAACCACCTCCATTCCCTACCCAAGGGTCAGTGCTGAGCCCACAAGTCTCACCCCACACGTCTTCCTCAGGCTCCCCACCAGCACAAGCAGGGTGCTATGTGAGCACCGAAACAGCCCCTTGGGCAGGAATCCAGGCTGAAGGGTGAGGAAAGAAGCAGAAGACAGGTGAGCAAGCTGAGGCTGTCGTCCTTCCTCTCACTTTCTGATCCTGCCTCGGTTTGTGCAACTCAAAGGGTTTCTGAAGTTCTCATTCTTGTTTGCAGACTTGGACATTGGGCATCAGCCTCCATGTCCTCCAAGCTTCAGGGTCTAGAACAGATTTGGATAAGCCTAGTAGGTTATCTTGCATAGTCTATAAGGTTAAAAAGGGCATTTCTAGTGCCAGTGGGATGGTTCAGAGGGGAAAGGCACTTGTGCCAAAGCCTGATGACTTGAACTCGTGGTGGAAGGAGAGAACCAACTCCCGAAAGCTTCACTCTGACCTCCACGCATATTCCACGGTACCTACATGCCTTCACATACAAACGCAGCAAATGTACACTCATGCAAATGTACAGGCCCAGTGTGGATTTGGTTTGCTTTGCCTCTGTCCTCTCAAATGTCAGCGGGGCTTGGCTGCTCACTCTCTTAGAGTGAGGAAGCATTTTGGAGATGAGCGTTTGCAGGGGAGCTCTAGGGTTGGGGGGCTTTCCTCCAGCTGGTGAGGCAGGAGGAGGTTTGGAGGAAAGAGTGAGGGCAAGGGGGCAGCAAGGAGAGCATAGGAGTGCTGAAGGGAGGAAGGGGTGAGGTCAGAAGGTCCTTCTGGGGAGCTAGCTGTCCACCAGGGAGCCTCCCTCACTCCTACCTCGGGGCTGTAGTCTCTATTTCTGGCTTCTGAGTTTTCTCCAAGCCAAGTGGAGAATGATCTGGGAGCTTCCTGTCACATCCTCATCCATTTAATAACCTTGCTCTGGAGAAGGCATCCGTTCCTCAGAAGAGCTTGCTCCTTCCCAGACCTCTTTCTCAGGACATTCAGCTCCTGTGTCTGTTAAGGAATTGGGACCATGGGGAGAAAGCAGGACACTGGGAAGGATGTAGGACATGATGAACCAGCCTGCCTCCATCATGGGCTTAAAAACCTTCTTAGAGTAAAGACAAAATAGGTTCGTTCCTGTTTATAATTAAACCTCGATTTCTTAAGGGTTGGGCTGTACCCCCACCTGTAACCTTACTACAAATATCTTTGTTTCAAAGGTTATTATAACCATCTTGGAAACCTACCTTGGTTTCAAATGGTTGTTATGGCTACCTGTTGTTATGACTACCTTGTTATGGCCACCTTGACATCATGTCTTTGTTTCAGGGGGTCCCTATGATTATCTTCTTATGCTCCTGTAACCCCACCTCTTTTGCCCACCAAATCTCCCATTTGGAAACTCCCTACCTCTGAGCTATAAGAACCTTGTCTTCCCCATGTTCAAGGTTGATCTCTTGAACTCCACCTTAGGGGGAGACAGCCCATTTGCACAAATAAAAAAATTGCTTTAATCGGTTGCTGGCTTTAATTAACTTGGCCATGATGATTCTGGTCAGTGGTCTTTCTCCTTGCATCTATAGGATTATCAGATTCTGGGGAGAAAGTGGGGTCCACAGGAAGAAAGTGAGATCATGCATTTTAACTTAGCCTCTCTCTCTCTCTCTCTCTCTCTCTCTCCCTCTCTCTCTCTCTCTCTCTCTCTCTCTCTCTCCCTTGCTCTTCTGTTTGTGCTGAGGATTGAACTCAGGGCCTATCACATGCTAAGCAGGCCATCTACCCCTGCCTTTTATTACCCTCTTATAAAGTTAGTCATCTTAATATGTGACCCATCCTCATGACTTCATTTAACCCATTACCCCCTCCAAAATCCCACCTCCAAATGCAATCAACATATAAATGTAGGGTTATATTTGTTGTTGAGACATGAACTTTGGAGGGCTATATCTAAACCATGGCTGCCCCTCTCACCCATGGGAGTTGTTAAAGAAGCTATGATGTTTGTCAGTGAAAGGCCACCAGGTATTCTAAGGAAGACCAACATCAGGGGGGATTCACGGGTGTCAGGAAAGGCTAAGAACTGCCCTTGAATTCTCTGGATGAGGCTGGGAAGTGGGGGACGGACCCTTCGACTGAGGAAGGACACAGGGCAGAAGCTGCACTCAGTGAAAAGCCAAGCCACTTGAGTCAGCAGGAAAGAGGCTATACTTCAGGTTTGAGTGGTGTTCTGGTTTGTGCCGGGCCTCAGCCCTGGATCTATTTTTATCTTCATCTGCCACGGTTGCAGAGTGGCCTTGTCTGATGCAGAGAGTCTGTGAAATTATCGTTCCACAGGAGACCGCTGAGGACCGCCGTGGGTGCCCTGCCAGCTCCGAGCTCCAGGCTAGAATTGTCTGTGGCAGGTCCTAATAGCGCTTGTACTTTGAGCTCACAGTCTGGCACGGAGCCCCTCAAGCTGTCGACTCACAGGGGTAGCCAATCAGTTCCCCTCCCTGGCAGCCCTCCATTTAAGCTTTCTCTGCTTTGCAGGCTTGGTTAGTGACCACTTAGAGATATGGTGTGTATGTGTGTGTGTGTGTGTGTGTGTGTACATGTTACCCATGCTTGTGAAGGATGGAGTTGTTCTGTCTACCAGTGAGTCCCAGGAACTGTCTAGTCTCCTCCCCAGCTCTGGGATCGCAAGGTTTAACACCATAGCCTGGAATAAGACTCGGGTCCCAGTGTTTGAGTGGCAAGCACGCTCACTGAGATGTTCCCAGAGTCCCTGGCTTCCGATTTTCTGCGACTTCGCGGAACCTTCTTCCAGTTCCCCTTCTCCCTCACTTCCTCTCACTGTTGCTGTCTTAGAAGACTTCCGGGGCGGTGCACACAGCAGGCTTTGCTGAAGTGTGATCTAGCCCTCAGCTCTGCTGACTTCTCGGAAGATTGCTCCGTCGTGAGGTCCTCCCGTCGCCAGGAAGGGACGCCTGATTCTTGTGTTCCAGACATCCCTTCCCTGATGAAAAGGAGGAGCGGTGAGACCACAGGCTGCTACCACACGATGAAGGTTCCAGTCGCCTCATTTGACAAGAGCTGTGTTTTGTCTGAAGGCATTTTGCCTCATCATCAGGCTGGCCGTGGAGGCGGCGGCGTCCTGGTGGAGTCACACGGGCCCATCCGCTTTCCAAGGCACATTTCCCGCGGCTAAAAGACTTTGTCCCTTTCTGTCTGGCTCGCTAGACACATTTGCTCCCTGCAGACCGTCCAGGTAGCAAATGGACAGCCGAGTGAGAACCGGCTTCTCATCTGCAGGGCCCAGCGTTTTTAATTAGCTTGCTGGACGGCTACCCGGCTCCTTTACCCTGTGCATTATTAATGGCCGCAGGGAGGAGACATCCGCTCCGCGCAGCGATGAGCCTGCACGGTCTGTCTCAGCAACTGGCTGTGCTCGGTGCACTCTGCAGAGAGATAATGGCAAGACTGCAGAGGAATCATCATTAGGACGCTGTCCTGGGGAGCCCAGGCTACCCCACTACCTCGCTGATAACGGGAAGAAAACAGCACTTCCTAGACCCTCAGGAAAAAGAGATGCCGCTGAGGTCGGGAAGTCTGGTTTTGGTCTTACACATACACACACACAGATAAATACGTACACACTCCCATATATATTCACACACATACATACTCACACATACACTCTCTATCACACATACAACCGCAATATACTCACACACACAGTGGCACACACATACACTTAAGCACAACACTCATACAAACAGGCACACACTTGCATTCACACAACATATGTTCACACATACACTCAAATACAAACACACCCACACATACGCTCAACACACACATACTCACACACACGTATATATATTCTCACACACATACACACTCGACACATACATTCACACATATACACTCAACACATACATACACTCACACACGTACACACACGTATATTCACTCACATACACTCACATTAAATGGGCTCTGGCTGAGTGGTTTGGAGGAGACATAGACAGGTGCTGGTGTCATTTACCCGTGACATCATAAGAAAAGAACCTTGTCCTGCCTTTGCCGTCTGTTCTGCTTCCCTTGCGCCTTGCTGTGAGCCTCTGCCCGGCCTTCCCACTGAACGCGCCGAACAGTCCCAACCCTCAGCGAGAGGAGTTTCTTTGGGAAGTAATTCACCGAGTCCTGCTTCAGTTCCTTGCACCATGTCTTGCACAGTCTGACTCACGTTCCACTGGGGTACCCATGTGAAGTAAGAACAAAGACCCCAAAGTTCACACGTGTGACCCCGGACGTAGAGGACAACCAGTGCCCCAGGGACCGAAGGGCGTCGGCACCAAGCCTCTGCTAACTGTTGGCCGATGCTTATTTGGAAGCAATCACGGGCTCCTTGCTGGGAAACTTTCATCCTATGCCCGCTGAGGGGGGGGGGGGGAAAGAAGTCTGCGTTTATGGGTACCGTTCTGAGCAAGAGCGGTTACTGCAGAAGAACGAGGATCTATGTTTGGATCCCCAGAACCCATGTAAATGCCGGGTGTGGTCGCCCCACTCTGGAACCCCAGCACTGAGCACAGGGGCAGACACGGAGAGATTCCTGGGGCTCCTCAGCCAGACGGCCTCCCTGAAACAACAGCAAGCTTCAATTCAGCGACAGGCTCTGTCTCAAACCCAAGATGAAGACTCCTGAAGACACCTGCACCGTGTGCACCTGCTGATGAGCACGCACACGCATCACACATGCCGCAAATGCACACAGCCTCGCTCTGCCAGGCACAGGGGCACAAGGCTGTGATCCCATAAGTGTTTAGAAGGCCGAGGCATGGGGATGGTTAAGATAAAGCCACCTGTGCTGGTGAGCTCTTGGGCCAGGCTGGACTACGCAGTCTGGCCCTTGGGCAGACATGTTACTGTGTGCACAGCCATATTTTTTGAGCTGCAGGTGGACTGAGCTTTAATACTGGAGTTAAATTAACTCTGAGCAAGAGGCAATGGGCAGCAAACCATTATCACTCACTAATCATGTAAGCACATGACTTTCTGGTGTTTTTAGGGCACGCCTGTGTGCCAGATATAGGTCTGTACTGGCGTGGTCTGGCGCTTTGTATTTGATTAACTATTTTGCCCACCCCTCCCCGGGTCTGCTGGCTGTCTTTTACAAGCAGACACTCACTTACCCCAGAATAACCTTCATAATCCTTGCCTCCAGATGATCCCTGATTGGTGGAATAAATGACTACACACCTGGGCAGGGTAGAAAGGAGGTAGGCGTGGCCAAAGCATGGCCAAGCTTAGCAGAGAGAAGGATCACAGGAGAGACGGAGAGACAGGTTTAGGGAGAGAGAAGGATAGGTAATGAACCACGTGGGCCAGGAGGAGTCACCTCTGAGAACGGAACGGAGAGGCCCAGATGGAAAGCATGTGCAAGTATTTATGGGGATATTGGGTGGGAAGAAGCCCAGATAGGAATGATTCAGGCAAATGGCATGGACTATGGGGCTGGCTGGTAACCAAGGTAGCTTAGGGGGTTTATATCCGCTCGAGGCCCGTATGAAATGAGGCTTATTCTAAAACCTGTAAGTGTCTGTGTCTTTCACTGATTATGACAACAGGTTAGATAATACGGGTGCAATAATTAGAGCCCATTTTTATTTCCTACACCATAGGTCACACTTTGCTGCACAAACACTCACACCCTTTTAAACTTCAAGGAAAGGTGAGACAGGCCGATGACGCGGCACACAGGGAATGATAAGAACTCTGAGATGACTCTGCTCATGACCTGTTGTGTGACTTTTCTTGAGGAAACTTTAACATCCACAGATCTGGCTCCAATGACAGAGCCACAGAACGACTGTAGTGAAGTAGAGCATGGTTAGCTGATGAGTTTACTTTGATCACTTACAGGAATATGGGTAAGGGGTTATATATGACAGCATGATGACTCACAGGTAGCTGTGTAACCAAAAAGCCCATCTCAGCATGGGTGCTGTCTCAGGTAAGCTGCATTCCTAGACCTCCCCGCTTGATTTGTAGCTACCTCCACAGGCTAGAGAGTCTCTTCTTCCCAGCAGTCCTTGGATCCAAGAGGCTTTGTGGATCTTTTAAGTTTCAGGAACTCGCTGAGACTTGTAAGTTGTTTATGCCATTGGTATAAACAGGCCTTCCCCAGGATGGGATATTTATGTTCAGAAAAAATGCCACACAACAGGGTCCCCTCTTCTAAAAACTTTCTCTGACTTCCACATGTAACAGTGACATGTGACACACCCAACTTAGGGGCTTGCTGTGAGACTCTGCAGATCACAAGAATAAAATTTGTTCCTCATCTATACCTAGCCCCATTTCCAAGCAACCTCTGAATAAATTTCTCAAACACACTCAAAGCCAGGTCACACCGCCATACATGTGAGCAAAACACTCATTATTCAGAAAAATACATAATAATCTTTTAAAAATAAAGACATCTTTAGAAAAGAATATTGATTGAATTCTGTCTCTCCAGTATTTGATATACTTCTTGGTTTTCCACCCTACTGTCTGCAGGGTCTCTCTTCAGAAGTGACAGTTGTAGGGTCAGGCTCTTGCCACTTTTGTCTCACTGAGAAGCAGGAATGTTGACAGTGTGTAATCATCAGGACTTATGGCATATTGCCTGGAGAGAGGGAAGGAATCCAGAACACTCCAGACTGCACTCTGGGTCTGAAACAGTGATTCAAGCCAACAGGTATAAGTGATGGCTCAGCAAGAATTCAGACATCCTGCTCTGACAAAAAGCTACTGAGCAGGTGGAGCTAGAAATCTCTACAACGTAGAAGACCGGCCACATCTGAAAGTGGGAAGGCAAGGTCTCAAACCCACAGCTAGACAATACTGCTATAAAAAATAATATGGGGGGATAAACTGTCATATTCGCAGAGGTTAATTCTGAATGGAGGGTAAGAGATAAAGTCTATTTTGTCATAATTCATGTCTCCCTCCCTGCCCTTTATTCCCTCTTCCCCCTTGCTCTCTCCATCCCCCACCTTGTAGAGTGTCTGAAAGACCTGCTATCTTCTCGAATGACTGATTTGAAAGGTAGTTTTTAGGATTGTGAAGTTAAGAGGAGAAAGATGGAAGATGGAACACCTTGCAAGACATCGCACTGACAAAGGTCACCACAGGAACCAGCCCCAGTGAAAGCCCAGGGGGAAACTTGTGAAATTGCCCTGTGAGAAAATATGTTACAGTTAATAAGACGTGTTGAAGCCTTGGATGGTTGGGAATTTGTCAGCCTCTGGGGTGGTAAGAATCCCATTGAGCTCATGCCTGACTCAGAGCCCTTGATGGTTTCCTCATGAGCCTTCTGCCTGGCATCCTTCCTCACTTCCTTCCTGTCTCTGCTCCACTATGTAGAGAAAAGCAGCACTCCAGACACAATCCCCTGGGTGTTCCTGTTTGTTGTATTTCCCACCGGAACACTGTGCCCATGAAAGCAGGGACCAGATCTGTTTGCACTGTTGCCATAGTCAGGCCTTAAACCGCAGGTGTGATGGGCATTCATGAAGAACCTGTCCAAACAACAAATGAATCAATGAATGAATGAAGCCAGTTAAAGTTTCAGTGATGCTATAATCGGTATTTTTGGGGTGTTGGATAAAGAGACCCAGGTTTTTTCTCCTCAAGAACCCTCTGGGGATGATGGATATGCCAGACACTCAAAGCAAGGATATTAGCCCCAAATACCAGTGTATTCTGTTGCCGTGACCTCTTCCACACCAGCAGAAAGGGGCTTAAAGAAATCAGGCCTGGAGAAAACAGTCTTGGCCCATAAAGTCAACTTCTGCCAAAAGTGAATCAGAAATCCTTGTAGAAATGTATGATTTTCTGTCTGAGTTGGAAGGGCAGAGGAGCAGCCAGAGACACCTCATCATGCTAAGAGCAAGGCACTCTCAAGTGCTACCAGAACCATGACAAAATGAAGCCCCAGGAGCCAGCTGGACGGCACTCCTGATGCCAGAGAGGGGGCCATGTGAATAGCTATTTTATAATAGGCCATGTGATGGCTATTTTGAAATACATCAAATACATTACAACCTATGAGCTCATATTGATTCTTTAAAAAAAAATCCAAAACAAAACAAATTTAATTGGTCACCTTGGGAGATTGCTAGGCACAAAGTTATTATTCTGGAATCTGATGAAAAGGAAGGGAAGAATTAAGTGTTTGCATGCTTTCCTTGATCGCCTGAGCCAAGATAACCAACCAAGAGGGAACGCTTGCCTACAGAAAGCCACTCAAGCTAACAAACTAAGAAGCAACAAGAGAAAGCACCCTTTTGAAAGCCCCACTGAGAAGAAAGGACTGAGTAGCAGTAATTAACGGTTGCTATCCTGAAGTAAAAGTCAATGGAAGATGCTATACGGGGTGATTGGAGTGAACCTCCCACGGGACAGAGTTGGTAGCAATAAAAGTGAGCATCGGGCTTATGTCACTTGGGCTGATGCATGGCAAGCACAAAGAATCACTTGGGAAATAATTCTGCATGTATGAACACATGTACACCCAGTAATACAATGTACGTATGCAAACACATATACATGTGCACACATATACACATGTGTGCACACACTGTACACACATATGCACATATATACACATGCATACACATACGTATACAAACACACATGCACATGCATGTATACACACATGCACAAATGTTCACACAGATGTATACACATGTGCAACACACATAAATACACACGTGAAAACAGATATGCACATTTAAAAACATACATACATGTGCACAGACACATAAACATAAATGTATGTGCACATGTGCATACATGCACATGGCCATACAGGCATACATAATCAAATGCACAGGTAGACACATACACACATTCATGTATAGAGACATAGACATATGTTCATGTGCATCTACATATTCATGCAACCAGTGTCTGCATCTGAAAGTGTCTCTAACTCCACAGACAGGCGCTACCCAGGATGGAAGGACAGCTTAGCAACTCAGGGGTCTCAGGAACCAACAAGCCATATTTGGAGGTATGGAAGCCTTTGCAGGACCAATGAGTCCATTTCCTTACCTCTGTGATGGAAGACCAGAGAAGACAGCAGGCCCGAGGGATGGCTGAGCGCTTAGGAGCATTTGCTTCCCCAGGCACGAAGAACAGTTTGGGCCCAGCACCTACGTTGACCGCAGGGTGTGCTCCCAACAAGTCTGTGCACTCAGCACTGAGGACTGAGGAGATGGAAAGGCCCTGGGCGTTGTGGTGGCCAGCCTACACAAACACACACACTCCGGGTTCAGGAGGAGCCCTGGCCTCAAAGGAACAAGATTCAGAGTGAGAGAGGGGGCACCCAGTGTCCTTCCCTGCTCTCTGCATGGACACAGGCTGTTTTACCTCCACACACATGTGCATATATGCCACAAACACACACAGAGGAGAGGGGAACCGGGTGTGGTGGTGCATAATCTCGGTGCTCAGGAGGGTAAGGCAGGAGTATCAGGGGTTTAAGGCCAGCCCTGGCGAGACTGTGAGTTCTGCGCAGTAGCGTCTACATGAGCGCTTGTCTCCAATAACCCAGAACAACAGCAAGAGGAGAGTGGGGAGTGGCAGGAAGTGCTCTGTGGAAGGAGACCGGGACAGGACAGCTACTTGTGAGGTGCAGCTCTATTTGCACCTGGCAAACAAGACAGTTTGAGCCATTGTAAACCCATGTTTGAGATAATCAGAGAAAAATGAACACACACCAAGTGCTAGATACTACTAAGAATAATTTGTTAGCTGGGCGTGGTGATGCACGCCTCTAGTCCCAGCACTCAGGGAGGCAGAGGCAAGTGGTTCTCTGTGAGTTCGAGGCTATCCTGGTCATAATGAGTCCAGGACAGCCAAGGCTACACAGAGAAACTCCATCTCAAAAAAATACTAACAAAACAAAACCCCAAAGAAACAACAAAAAACCCCAAAGCATAATTTGTTGTTATCGAATGTGATGGCGTTGGAGTTATACTCTTCCATTACTGTGTTATGCATTGGACTCTCTGAATGTAAATCCCATACCTGGGATTTGCTTTAAAAGACCCACCACAAAAAATATACGGGGGTAATAGCTGAAAGGATGCTGAAGGGGCTTTAGGGCTGTAAAGTGCTTCTTTGTGAGCATGAATGCCAGGGTTCCATCCCCAGAGCCCACACGAGTAGAGCCGTGTGTTTGCAATCCAGCACTGGGGAGGCAGAGGCCAACAGATCCCTGAGGTGTGTTGGCCAGACTGGCCTCCTGGAAGAGTTCCAAGCCAGTGAGAGTCCCTGCTTCAAAGGAAGAAGGAGGAAGAGGAAGAGGAGGAGGAGAAAGACAGCTTCTGAGGTTGTCCTCTGGCTTCCGTGTACACACACACGTGGGTACACACACTCACATAGCCACACAGCCACAAACATAAATATGGACATACACACATGATGCAAGCATACACAGACACACACACATACACATGCACACATAACACGTGCACATACATGGGGTACACATGGGCGAGAGCACACCCACACCCACACCCACACACTGGAGGGTGTGGTTTTACAGCCATGTAGCTTCTCACCAGTCTGGCAGAGAAGCTTACTTTTGCTGTTTTCGGTTGCCAGCTGAGCGTGGCGCAGTACAATAACAAGTTGGTCATGGAAGATGTAAGTCCAAATATCTGATTGAATTCAGCAGATGTAAATTATACACACTAGGAAATGAACCCAGGGCCTTATGAATGCTGAATAAACAGTCTCCTGCTGAACTACATCCCAGCCTCTTCCTGCTTCTTATTTTGAGATGGGGTCACACTGAGCCGCCTAAGCAGCCTTCAATCGACTGTATCGCAGCCAGGCCTTGAGCTGGCGATCCTATCTCTGCTTCTCCTGTGGCTGGAATCCTAGGCCTGGCTAGACAAGCGTATTTTAAAGAGTAGGATCGGAACAAATGACCGTAGGAGAAAGGGAAAGACTTTTCAAAGCACTCGATTTTCATGGACGCCGGGAGGAGTGTGGGAAGCTACTCTGTCCTTCCGCCCTCGCTGGGAAGGCGAGTCCCGTATTAAATGACTCTGCCCAGCTTCAACCGATACCAACACTTGAGGTTTCCAGGGTGACCGATAGCTACCAGTCATCTGATCTGCTCAGAGCTGGCAGGAGACCCGAGGCACCGGACTCTCCTACCTCCAGACTCTCAGAGGCAGAGGCCAGTCCCAGACATGTGTCAGCGGGAAGGCGGAAAGAGACCCCAGAGTGCTGCAGCAGCAGACTCAGAAGGTTCACTCTTAACACCTCACCAACACAAAATAAGCAACGCTTTCTACTTCAAAATTCATCTTCAGCTCCATGATTTATAATCGCTAGTTCCAAATGTAGCCTGCAAGTTGCATCTAAATTACTATATGTTTTGATGATGGAAACAGATTTCAGAGCCATACATATCCTGGGCCTACATTACCGTTTTATTTATTTATTTTTGAGGCAGGGTCTCCCCATGTAGCCTTGGCTGGCCTAGAATTGCTTTGTAGACCATGCTGGTCTCGCACTCACAGAGATCTTTCTTTCTCTACCTCCTGAGTGCTGAGATTAAAGGCATGTGTCACCATGCCTGGCTACCTTCTGATCATTAAAAACATTATTACATCCACTGAGTGTATGTGTGTATGTGTGTCAGAGGACAATTTTTAGGAGTCATTTTTTTCCTATCACATGGGTCCCAAGCATCAAATCCAGGTAATCAGGCTTGACTCTTGACTGTGAGTGAGAAGGTAAGGCAGCTCTGTTGGTACTTGCCTTGAAGCATTAGGACCTGAGTTCCCCAGAACAACAAAACAAAACAAAACAAAACAAACTGGCTGGTGGTGGTGTGCGCCTTTAATTCCAGTAGTTCAAGGCCAGCCTGGTCTCCACAGTGAATTCCAGACCAGACAGAACTACACAGTGAGACCCTGTTTCAAAAAACAAACAAATCCAAAAAACCCACAATGATGTGAGCTTGTGACTTCAGAACTGGGGAGGCAGAGGCCGGCGGATCTCTGGGATTTGCCAGCCATCCTAGTGATGTATGTGGTGAGCTCCAGGCCACTCAGAGACCTTTCTTAACAACAGAAAAGGGGGTGGGGGGGGTTTCCTGGAGGTTGTCCTCTGGGCCTCCACAGAGGCGTGCACAACCCACAAACATACACACCTCCACACATGAACACACGCACAGTCACACAAACACACGTTTCCCAAGATAACAAAAGACAGATCAGAAGAACGAATGCTGAGTTCACTCGTCAAACACTGGATCCAACTGATTTCTTCTTGTCTTACAGAAACATGAATTTACCCCACACTTTACTCCTGACAGAGTTATTTCCCCAACAGCTGCTGGACCTCAGCATGTGATGAGACATTATTATGCTCCATTTCCACATTACACAGAACAGGAGATTATTCTCTTTTAATGCATTTGCCTTTGTGTAACTCACAAATTCTTAATCCATCACTGAATGCACAATTAGCTTACGTGATTGTTTTCGTTCAGCAACGAGACGCTCCCACTAAAGGATGCAGGGCACGATCTCCATCATCCGTTCTCAACCTGTGGGTCTCAACCACATTGAGAGTCACATATCAGATATCCTGCACACCAGAGATTTACATTACTATCCACAACAGTAACACAATTACAGATAGGAGGTGGCAACAACATAATTTGATGGGTCGGGGGTCACCGCAGCTTGAGGAACTATGTTAAAGGGTCACAGCATTAGGAAGGTTGAGAACTGGACTACACCCTGTCACAAACTCCTTAATCTAGCGCCTTTTGAAGCTAAAATAATCTGAGCCCAGAGGTCTTGCGAAGACTGAGGCACCAACCAAGGACCATGCATGGAGAGGACCTAGAACCCCTGCACAGATGTAGCCCATGGCAGCTCAGTCTCCATGTGGGTGCCTGAGTAAGGGGAGCAGGGGCTGCCTCTGTTATGAACTCGGTTGCCTGCTCTTTCAACACTTGCCCCTGATGATGTGGACTTGCCATGCCACAGAGGAAGAGGATCCAGGCAGATGAAACCTGACAAGCTGTGGGCAGATGGCAAAGGAGGAGAACTCCCCTTTCAGTGGACTGGGGGAAGGGGATGGTGGAAAGAGGAAGGGAGGGTGGGACTTGGGGGAGTTGAGGGAGGAAGCTTCCATTGGGATATATAATGAATAAATTGTGAAGAAAATAGAAATAAAAACATAATGTCTGTTGAAGAGAGCCACCATTTATTGCTCCTCTTTTATCAGAACACACTCCCTGCAACAGAACTTACGCCCCAAACTGCACTTGTTACCAATGTACCCTGCCACAGTTTCATACAGTTCCCTGCTAGTTGTGCTAATTAGAAATAATGTTGAAAAGAAATCTTCATATTGCCACGCTTCAAACTGCATGCATGCTGTTTGTGTTTGCAAAGCTGAACATTCTTTAAGTTGCAATAAAACCTTTTTTTTTTTTTTTAACTGGATGTGTTTGCTCTTTGGAGTGTTTTTCTGTGTCACGAGGCAGTCCCTGATCACAGGCTATGTCATTGAAATCTTGGGTTAGAATAAGTCAAGGATAAAAATAGTCTGGTGGTTACCTCCCATGTCTGAGTAATAGCTTGCTAAATTCAAAACAAATAAGATGGCTGGGGATGTAGCTCAGTCGGTAGAGTTCGCATGCTCTCGAATGCATGGGGCCCTGAGTTCAAGACTTGGGACCACATAAATTGGCTATGGTGATACATGCCTTTAATCCCATGACTCGAGGTAGTAGCAGGAAGGCCAGAAATTTGAGGCCTTCCTCAGCTACACAGCTTGACTGAGGGCAGCGTGGGTTACCAGAGACCCTGTCTCAGCAACCACAACAGAAAGAAGATTTAACGAAACAAAATGAGATTTAATAAAAATTAAAAATAGGCTATAAACATAATTTCATTTCTCAGATTTTTATATGCTTTTGGATTGCGGTCATCAACCAAGCTTAAAGCCGCCCACGTTATAACACACAACCAGCAAAGAGGTTACACTATACGCTGTCACAAGAGCTCAACCAATGAAAAGTGGTCGTCTGCTGACCACACCCTCGGAGGTGGTGGCAAGGTCAATCTGCTACGGAAATTTCTCAGTTTGTTGGCTCGGTTTCTGTGCACATTTCCCCGGGCCCAGAAGACTGGGGGCAGGGTGGGGTGGGGTGGGGTGGGGTGGGGTGGGGTGGGGTGGGGTGGTGGATCTACAGATCACGCGTTGAGTGATAACATCTTACTCTCCTTTCTGCCTTTGTGTGTCCACGAATATTCTATTAGTCGGTAACGAGTCTCCACAGTGCTAGCTAGCTGAGGAGAACAGCATGCTCGGATGCTCAGCCGGTTCTCGTGGGCTAGGAGCGCCAGGTTGCTGTGGAGGGCTCAGCTGGGCTGCAAGCCCACCTGGAGGACCAGCTTGGGAAGACTGTTTCTAAATTCACTCAGCAGCCTGGAAAAACTCAGATCTGAGGCCCAGCTCCTGCTGCCTACTATCCTCACGCTTTCCAATGTAGTCAGGAGGGTCAGTAGAAGAAAGCAGCCTGCATAGGAGGAGTCTCCTCAAGGGTGTGGTGGGTTCTGCTAAACTTCTGCCCTGGCTCACAGACACCATTTTCTGTGTTCTCTTGTGGCAGTGAGAGAAAGATACTCCTCTCTTCTTCTGTTTTTCTTTTCTTTCTCAGACAGAGTCTCACCAGACTGCCCAGGTTATCCATAAACTCCCTGGACAGAGTCTCATTAGATTGCTCAGGTTAGCCTTAAGTTCCCTGGACCCAAAGAACCCTTCAGCTTCGGCTTCCTTGACAGCTGAGATTGAAGACACGCTACCACACTGAAAACTGCCTCTTCCTAGAAGTCATCTGCCAGCATTCTCGGTCCAGAAACCACTCTTCCTGACTCATCCCCTAAAAGTCCTATATCCAGTCACATAAAGGGGTCAGAACGTGGACATAAAAATTTTGGAGGGATGTAATGCAATCACAGATGTTAAACCAACCTTGACTTCCTGAGGTACACTTTATTTAGCCATGGCATATAATCTTGAGAGCAAAATTCTTGAGCATATAATTTTTCAAAGGGGAATGAGATGGTTAGAAGATGTGGTCAAAGTGTTTGTTGCACAAGCATAAGAACTGTAATTCGGATCCACATAAAATTTTGTGTAAGTGTGACAGTTTGCCTGTAATCTCAAGCCTCAGAGGTAAGAGATACAGGATTCCTAGAGCAAGCAGACTAGTGAGATTAGCCATATCGGTCAGCTCTGGGTTTGACTGAGAGAGCCTGCCTCAGTAAATAAGATAGAAGCCCCCCATCTAGGATGATTCCTAACGTCAACTTTGGACCTCCACATGCATGTGTACACACACGCCCCCCACATGCAAACATGTGTATACACACCCACCCACCACATAAACATGAAAATGGAAAAGAAGGTGGAAAAGGAAGGACCTTTACCTTCTCCCCTCCTCAGCCATGACCAGCGTTGACCTGTGTAGATCTGCTGCATTCTAGTCCTGCTTGGATTGTGGGTCTTTAGGAGGTTCCACTCAGCTTTGCTATGGTATGATAGTAGCTTTCGCTAGCCTGGGTTTCCTGGAGGGACAGCACTGGCTAAGAAGCACAGCCCCACAATGCAGTCTTTGCTGGGTAGCCCATCCGGTGCTGGAAATGGCCCAGCACTACGGTGACCTCTTTCCCTCACCCTAAAGCCTTCTAAGCTGCAAGAAGGACTTTTGAAGATCAAAGATGATGTGGACTTTTCAGTCTGGGGCTCATTATTATTAGACTGGTAGATATCTAACTGTGTTGGATGCTATATTGTCCTCGGAGTGCTCAGTGTTTTGGACTGATTACCGCTGCTATCATCAGCATTTTAAAATGCTGTATGATTTAATAATGATTCATTTATAGAGTTTTATAAATATTCAGACACCAATGATGCTCAAGATAGAGGAAATGCCTAGGCCAAAGACTAGCCCAAACCAGCCACCCACACATATTACCTGTACACAGGAATATTTCCAACAGCTGGCTTCAACATCTGACCCGAGTTCTTGATCTCTGTCTTAACTTGTGCTATTTTCTTTGTCATTGGTGTTAGTATTAAGAAGGGTTGTTGCAGAATATGTGATCTCATTGTGAACCCCAATGTTGTGAACTATAAACCCTGTTTCTTGTTTGGTGTGGTTGAGCCCTAGCACCCACCTTTAATCCAAGAACTCTTTCTTGTAAACAGGTGATTATGGTGAGGTTCACCCAGCCCTAGCATGCACCTTTAAACCAAGAGCTTTCCGTACACAAGATTTAATAAAGTTAACACTATGTCAAGAGGGGGAGCAAGAAACCAGCTGACAGGGATTGAAGAGTAGGAGGGACTTTGAGTTGAGGGGTATTGAAGACAGCACGGAGAAGTAGAAAGGGCTTTTGACTTAAACTTTGGCTTTAGGTTCAGCTTCAGCTCCTTAGCTCCCTGGCTTTTTGGGCTTTGAGCTAGCACGCCTTGGGTTTTTTGGCCTTTTCCTCCTGGGATGTCAGTTGAGCTAGTGAGCCTGTTGGGTTTTTTCAGTCCGGACCTGAGCTGAGAAGGAAGGTCAACTGGGTGCTTTCTCTGCCTCTCTGAGCTAGCAGGTTTTCACTCCAGCATCTGGCTCCTGAGTCTTTATTGGTAAAATAGAACAGTTGGGATTTTCTTTTGCTCTTTCTTTCTTCCTTCCTTTCTTTCTTCTCTTTTCTTTCTTTTCTTTCTTTCTTTCTTTCTTTCTTTCTTTCTTTCTTTCTTTCTTTCTTTCTTTTTCTTTCTTTTTTTTAACAACAAAGGGTCCTTCTAGATTTAGGAGTGAAGAGTAAAAGAGGCAGAAGGCAGAAAGAGACCAGAGTCTGACCTCAACAGATGATGAGCCAGTTTGTTTCAAACAGCAAAAGATGGATACTCTCCCACAGAATGGAGGTCCTGTGAGGGGAGAAAACTGTCTGGAACCTTTTATAGAGGAGGGTAAGGGCCTTGGCATTGAAGAAGTTGGGGTAGCTTCAGGGGGACTATGAGCAGGTCTGCGGTCTCTCCCTCCTGGAGTTATTTGCTCAAGCAAGATGGATATCTTGGGAGACAGGCTGTCTCAGCAAACATTCCTCTTTGTGACTAAGAAGGTTGGCAAAGCCTGCTGTAACCTCACAGGAATTCTGTTTTCATAGCAGAGGCAGCCTATCCAGCACTACACTCAAATACTGAAAATTTAAACTCTGCTTGCTAGTTACTTCCTTGGTCTCTGCCATTGCTGCCTCTTCCTTGCCCTCTGTAGCTCATCTACCGAGTTCCTCCCCTGTGCTGAGCTACACTATCAGGAGGAGGCACCATATTGGTCCAGAAGGAGTCTGATCAGAGTGCAGGGGCTGGGCTTTCTCTGCTGGGTCCAGTGACATTTAGTCATGCACGATGGTGACACATCATAGTTTTTACTGCTTTTGTTATGACACTTTCATACATACGTGTTACTACACCTTGCTCACATCCACTTTCTCCCATTGTCTGCCTATATCAACTGCTTATCTTGTTTTGTTGAGCAAATACCTGACAAGAACCAACTTCAAGGAGGGAGTATTAGGGTCTGGAGAGATGGTTCAGTGGTTAAGTGCACCGGCTGCTCTTCCAGAGGGCCCAGTGCGCTCAATTCCCAGCACCCACATGGCAGCTCAGAACCATCTGTAACTCCAGTTCCAGGAACTCTGACGCCCTCATGTGGCTTCCACAGGTACTGCATGCACACGGTACACAGACATACATGCAGGTAAAACAACTGCATATATAAAACAGAAATAAAGAAACACGAGGAAAGGATTATTGGGCTCATGGCTGTGGAATATGACACACAGTGTTCACCGTCTCCAAGGCAACAACACTGTGCCATAGCAGCTGGCACACATTGCGGCCGACAGAGAAACTAGGCAAAGACAAGGAACAGTGCTGGCTGTAAACGTCACGATCCTGCCTTCCTCAGGGACCCACACTTTCCAGCCAGGCCCCGCTTGCCCCACGGTTCACAGCATCCCAAACAGCTCCACATCTGGGCACCAAGTGTTTACAGGAGGGGAGAGTGACAGGTCACTCCCAAACCGGAACACTTTCCCCAACACCCCTCCCCCATGCTCCACGCAACCTCCAACTAAGTCCCCCTTCTCCTTCTGTCTTTCAATGCACATGAAAATATAGATTCTGAATGTAAGAGAAAAGTGCTTATCTTTTCTCTATTAGCCTCTATTGTTTTCTTCCTTATCTCTCTTAGATCCATCTCTCCCATAATCCTCCTTTAAAGTCGTGGCATATATATTGTCCTAGTTAGTTTTTTGTCAGCTTGACACGAGCTACAGGCATTTGGGGAGAGGGAACCTCCACTGAGAAAATGACCCCACCAGACTGGCCTGTGGACAAGCCTGCGGTGCAGTTTCTTGACTGATGATGGATGTGAGAAGGCCCAGCTCACTGGGGGCCTGCCGTCGCGGGGCAGGTGGTCCTGGATGCTATAACAAAGCAGGCTGAGCAAGGCACAGAGAGCAAGCCAGTGGGTATCGTTTCTCCACAGTCTCTGCTCCAGTTCCTGCCTTGAGTTTCTATCCTTAGTGACTGAGAACCTCAAGATGAAATAAACTCTTTTCTCCCTTAATTGCTTTTAGTCATGGTGCTTATCACAGTGATAGAAACCACCAAGACTCTATGTATGTGTGTGTATGTGCCCCACCTCTTTCTCTGTGTTTGTGCGTCCAAGCAGGAGAGAGAAAATAAGATTTTTTTTTCCTGGCTTTATCCCTATAACTTCTGGTTCCACCCACTTTCCTGCAAGTGACATGATTTCATTCTTGCCTATGGTTGAGTAAAACTGTGCATCCAGTCACCTGTCATCGTGTCGTGTTTTCAATGGATGCTGTGATCTCAGACAGGCCTTTTTGTAAGCTACGTAATTGATCTCTGTCACCGGGCACCTGCCGCCAAAGAACAGCCTCACTGCATTGCTCATGGGAAGGCACTGACGGGAATGAGACATCCTACCCTCCCTCACACCAGTGTGTCAATAAGCTCCAACCTGTGAGGGCGAATATTGTAATGAACAGTCATGTCAACAGATGTCACCAAAATGTCTTAGAGTAATTGATTATTGCTATGGATGCTACTGCTTGAGAGTTGTGTGAGCTCTTTATTTGAAGAGGTAGGGGCCTTTGCAGGAGCAGCAGAACAATGATGTCGTGGGAATGTCTCCATCATCCCGGAGGCCTGAAAATGCAGCTAGGCATCACCATAAAGTCACTAAGGGATGAAATTAACACTGAAGGCAAGAAGAGGCCAGTGGGCACATTTGCCTCCAGGGGAGCAATATGCCTGACCTTAGTTGGTCAACACTATTAACGGTATAAATGAGCTCCCACAATTAAGACTCCAGAACCCTGTGTTTGACCGTGGCACATTTCTTTTCCAAAAATAAATATTGTCTTTTCCAATAAAACAAATCAGGGAAAAATAGGGAGAGTGATAGACAGCATAATCGAGATTTAGAACTCTCCTGGGGGTCAGAAATGTCCAATTATGATGAAAGTGATTGATCAGCACAGCACAGGGGTCCGAGTTTGCCCAAACATCCCCATACCTCTTACAAGTCGTGGGTGAGGGTTATGCCTGAAAGAATTCTGGGGGAGAAAAGAATGGCTGCCTCAGCCAATGTCAGCTCAAGGCCAGTCAGAAGTGAAGGCCAGTCAGATGTGAAGGACAATGAGCTGAGCCCACCGGAGAGCAGGAAGCCTGGGCAGCGCTGGCTGCCCGTGGGTCACCATGTCTGGGTGCTCAGTTTCACAGCGGCTCCCTGCTTTCACAGCACCTATGTCTTCGCCTTCCTCTCTCTCCTTCATAGCTAACACCATCATCTTGTGTGCTAGGTCTGCTTTTGTATCCCTACGCTCCAACCTTCAGAGAAGGCTCACCCCCCCCCAAGTCAGATGCAAAATCTTTGGATCCACAGTCAAAGCATGTTCCCCTCTGTTAATTGCTTCCCTTTCTCTCCATGATTTCTTAAATATTTCCAGCAAAGCTGAGGACTTACTAGTCCTTAAATACATTCCTGTACTCTCCATCCCTCTGAGGAGACAATCTCCCTCCAGCCTTCTAGCTGTGTCTGCCTTTCTTTCTCTACCTCACCGTCTCAACTCTGCATGTCCCAGCACTGAAGCTCCATGATTGCTCTTGCTGTTCTCTCTCTGTCTCTGTCTCTGTCTCTCTCTCTGTCTCTCTCTCTCCCAGGCTTGTGGATGTCTGAGAAGCTCTCTAGCACTCGGCTATATACCCAGTCCTCTTATGGACTTTTAAATCATGTCTAATGTGCAAATCTTAGCACCTTTAGGTAGAGCTCTGCACTGAAATGATATCAGGTACAGGGTCCCAAGGATGCTCACATCATGTGTCTCCTCTTTTTCATCCTCACCGGAGATTCATGCAGGGATCCATTTGTAGGCGGTAATATCAACACAATGATAAACCACTATTATTACATTTAACCCAGGGTTCTAGATCCATAGAGTTTGCTGTCGTTCTAACTCTGGAAAATTTAGCAAGGCTCTTCTCACCCTGCCCTTCAGAGTGGGGACAGGCTACAGGTATACAGGGTCTACTTTCAGAGCACGCACTTGTGGCCAAAATGGCTAACTGGCCTGCCACAAGCTTCCACATTGAACAGGATTCCAGTCGGTTCTAGGTATGGGAAAAGCAGAACACAGATGGATGATTGAGTGACAAGCTCAGGGATTAAGGCTCCAAGAATACAAGGAGCAGCCTGTAGCATTCAGCACCTCAAAGAAAAGGTCATCCGAGGCTGCCCAGAGGTAACCCCAAAAGGTAGAAGGAGTCATTAGAAATGGGTGAGGATGTAGTACCTGGCCAGATGGCTATACTGACAGGACAACCACAGTAACAACTCACCCCTACACTCACTTGCACAGTGTCCAACCTCTGACAGTGCAAGCGCAATGGGCCACATTCAAGCTATCCCGGGACACACGTGCCCCACAGAACACCGGCTGAACACAGCTGCTAGAGAAAGACTGTGGTGGTGAAGTATGGAGAGGGGGCACAGCGTGTTCTAGTCCTATTTAGATACTCCTGGAAGACAAGGATATTGTGTTTTACCCTTACAGGTTATTGTGTGCGTGTGCATGGATGTGCACCCAGACATGCATACAGAGATTAGAGGACAGGCTGTTACAGTAGTCGGGTCTCTGTTTCTACCACATGGGCCCTAAGAATCAAACTCAGGCCATCTGGGTTGGCAGCTAGTATCCCCATGCACTAAGTCATTTTGCCAGCCCTTCATTATCTGTCTTCAATACTCTGCTACCTGATTCTAGCAGGTAGTAGAGTATACGTAGTCAAAATTTAATTTGTGACTTATGCTTAAAGACTGATGTGGACACGTTTGAGTCAGCCCAGGATGTGATGCCTGGGTTGTTTAGAATCATTTGGAAATGTATACAATGAGCACTCTTTCGGGATTTGGGTCCTTTCTGGGGGTGAGAAAAGCAAGACACAATGGAAGATGGAGAGGCTCAGTGGCTGTGCATCTGAGAGCAGGAGGGAGCGTTCATAGTCACCCGTGCCTCAGAGGAAAACTCAGAGGAGACTGCCTGAGCTCAGGACAGCACAAAGAGGATTCCAGCAGCAGTATGGGAATTAAGCTCAGGAGCTCCCTAATCTGAGTCTAAGGAAGCTGACTCCGTTTGGGATTTGAGACAGAGATAAGGGCTGGTATGGCAAAACATTTAAACCCTGACTTACATTTTAAAAATTCCATTTAAAAGAAAGAAAAAGACAAAAGCAATTCTGGTTCTTTTTGCTTGTGTCCAGCCTGCAGACACTGCAGATCACAGGCCTGCACTGCATTTCAGTTAACCTGTGTTATCATTAGGCCTTGGGAATACTGGGGTCTGGCAAGGCTATGTTCCGAAATCATTTATAACCAGACTCATATAAATATATATTTTCCCTATGAAAGCACAAAGTTGTCTGATCTGGAGCTGGCAGCTAACTTCATTTCTAAGGGTATAACTGGCATTTGAGAGGCAGTTTCTGCCCCGGGTACCGGTGAAAGGTCAGACTGTACTGATTTTCACTTTCCTTTATCAAACGATCTGTTGCAAAATTAACAAGTCCAAAATAGTTCGGGACAAGTGGCAGCCTCTATATACGTTTCAGTACATGAACTAATAAAAACCATATTCTGAAGCCAAAGAGAATGACATGTATTTATAATTTTACAACTGGCTGAGCACTATTTTAATTAATGCAGTGAACTCATGAATTCGGTCAATTTAATTATAGAGGAAATAACTGCATTTGGTTTATTGCCTATTTAGTGTGATTAAAATTTACTGGAGAGAAAAAAAATCATGCATGAGCAGTATTTTAACATTTTTCTAAATGCCTGGGTGACATTTGGTGCACAAAAATGAACTCTTATTTTCTACCTCATGTTGAATTATATTTTGTGATCACAAGCTGAGCTAGGTTCGGTCAGGAGCAGCCTGCCTTTAATCAAGCTGTAATTCTCCAGAATAAAAATTATGGGAAGATTGTTTATTAACCCAAACCCTTCTAAAGAAGTCATCTGCTGTGACTTTATGGCATGCTTCCATTCCACCCTAGTGCTTTCTCTGTCATGAGCACGTCAGTCCCTCCTCTTGGTATTTCATATTAATATGCCAAATAAAACTTCCATGACACTATGGATTGTTAGCCAAAGACTTGGTTGTCATGTGTTTGACAACTCAAACGCATATCACAGGTCAAATAAGAAGTCTAGTCATGTGTGCATGTGGTACATGTGTTCATGTGAGATGTATGCACACGTGTGTAGTCCATGTGGAGGCCAGAAGCCAAGGTTACCTGTCTTTTCCATTCATTTCTCGCCTTACTTTTGAGGCAGGGTTTCTCACTGAACTTGGAACTCGCTTATTTAACAAGATAGCTGACCTGCCAGCTCTAGGAGTCCTCCTTTTCTCTATTCTTGTACAGTCTTGAATCTCATACCAAGGGAATGATGCCACCCACAGTGGGCAGGTCTTCCCAGCTCAATAAATGTAAGAGAATCTTCCACACACCTACCCAGAGGCCCATCTCCCAGGAAACTCTAGATTTTGTCACGTTGACAACACTAATTATCGCAGAGCTGCTTTTAATTCAGCAACTTGCACAAATGCCTATCATGCTATGTAGACTCTCTAATTGCTTCTATGGTGTGTTTATTCCTCTTTCACAACTCTGACTAAGAATACTTGTGACAGCAGCATGAAAGGAGGACAGACTCATAAAATGGTTCAGTGAGTAAAGACACTTGCCACCAGGCCTGACGACCTGAGTTCAGTCTGTGGGACCTATACAGTATAAGAGAACCAACTCCAGCAAATTTTCCTCTGACCTCCACGCACATGTAGCATGCTAGTGTACACACTAGTGCATGAGCACGCACATGCAAATAATAAAGAAGTAAAAATAAAGAAGGAAGGCTGGGCGCTATGGTGATTAGAGAAAATGGCTCCCATAGGCTCGTAGTGAGCGTCATCATTAGACGGTACGGTACTCTTTGGAGTAGGCATGGCCTTGTTGGAATCAGTATGGCCTTGTTGGAGAAAACGTGCTACTGGGATTGGGCTTTGAGGTCTCGGATGCTCGAGCCAGGCCCAGTGTGTCTCTCTGTTCCCGCTGCCTGCAGATCCAGACGTAGAACTTGCCGCTCCTTCCCCAGCACCGCGTCTGCCCGAGTGCCACCATGCGTCTCACCACGATGAAAATGACCGAAACTCTGAACTGTAAGCCAGCCTGAATGAGAGGTTTTCTTGAGTTGCTGTAGTCACAGTGTCTCTGTTTCACAGAAATACAAATGCTAACTAAGCTAGGAGCTAAGCATTTACGACAAGCCAGTGTATACCCGGAGAAGACTTCAACCCCGTGACAGACAGGAAAAGGTCTGTTCAGCCACCTCTTCTTTCGGCCCAGCTCTCTCTCTCAGGTGCCCTCTGAGGGGATGCTATGCCATCTTCTCAGCCCATCCCGATCCACTGTTGGCCTAGGACCTCTTCTTTAACATCTTGACAGACACAGAGAGGTCCATAATACAGTCGGAGCAAACCATTCTGTTCACATAGCCTTCTGTAGATTCAACTGACAAAGCTATGTTGAAGCCAATTTGCTTAGTAGATGGAGCGCACCTGCTACTGCTGTGGATTCAGGGGTTGGGGGGGGGTGCTGACCCACTCCGAAGAGTCCTAACAGGCAGTAATAACTTGTGGTTATTACTTTACTCCTTGAAGGGCCCGAAAGCCAAGAATGAACTCTCCTGCTTTCTGACCAGGTGCTTTTAGATTAAATCACTGTCAGCCAGCCCTGGGTCACCATCTCCTCAGGCCATGGTTACGCTTCTTCAGCTACTTCTCTACCCAAAACTTTCAGTGAAGTTAGAGAAAGGAAATAGAGAGGAAATCTGATTCTCCCTTTGTGAATGCTGTATGGCTGGTTTCCCTTTGACAGTTTTTAAACGGACTCAAACTCAACCACATTCTGGAAGATTTTTTCCTCCTTCCTTCAGCTACAAGAATGCTTCACTGTTGAAGCTGAGGACAGCTTTTATCAGAACCTGCCAATGTTGGGGGCAGAAAGAGCAAGATGATTGGAAAACACTCCTACCAGCTTCACAGAAAGAAAGCGAATCCCAGTGGGAATACTGGAACATCTCCCTGTCAGACACTGAAGCTTGCATGCTTTCTTTGAGGGTGTTGAATTTATATTTTATGTTTACCAGTCTCGTGGGACTTTTGCATTTCAATGGGCCCTTCCTTCCTTTTTGTTCTCAAAACAACAGGGAACCAACCCAAGTGAGAAAACTGCAGCCAGGTATAACCACACAACCACAGGGCTGGGAAGGTAGCTCAGTGCAAGGTCCACATGCATCAAGACCTGGCTTCCACCCCTGGCACCCCGGCACCCTCCCCCCCAAAATGGGCAAAGACCCTCAGGAGATTCAAGTTCAATGTCAGCCTCAGCTGCATTGCAAACCTTTGCAGTGTTTCTGTTGGTGAAAGGCCTGCTTTAGCTCTCACGACTAATGGGTGTATATAGAACAATCCTTCATTAAGCGTTGGAAGAACCTGCAACAGTCGGTGTATCCAGTGCCTCAGGCATGTCTGGGGAGAAGGGGTGGGACTCCAGTCACATGACTGGCGCCTTGCTCGGTGGCTCTCATCAAATCTGACAGTTGACCACAGCTCGGGATTCTGGGACTACCCTCCTCCTATGTGCCACTCTGATAGGCGAGGAGCCCTGTGGTGCTTCCCCTCAGTCCCCTGCGACCATCTCTGGCACGGATGTCACACATCTGTGTGATAACTCGCACAGGGACAGAAGCAAAGACTCTGCCGTGGTAGGGGAGAAGGCCTTTCCGTGGCGCTTTTCATCGTTGTCTCCAGCACCAGCTTAAACCTTCATCCTCCTCTGCTCAGAGCACGCCCAAGATACGTCCCTTGGCCATCAGCTGAGAGCCACAGCCTGGACCAAGGCCTTGAAGGCAAAGTTATTTCCCTTGGGCCAGATAGAGTTTTTAGGAAAGCGACAACCTCCCTCACTACCCTACTCCATAAGGACCCAAAGAAAGTTAGTCCCTGCGGGTTTATTTTCAGAGGGAGAGTAGGAAACAGATTCTCTGGTGTGTTTTTTTCCCCCCTCTGCTGCATGTCACTTTTCTCTTTTTTTTAAAGCTAAGAATGCCCATTTATCTTTTGAGAAAGTTTCATAAAAAAACAAAAGTTATTATGAAAAACAATAGAGCCATCCAGAATGCAGTTTGTGAGAATGCTGGGGCCAGGTAATGAAACCTAACAGTCGTTTCTGCATTTTCAGAAGCGGGGTGGGGGGTGGTGAAGTGGCTGTCATCGTCACCAGAGAGGATATTGAAGGTGTTTTATAATTAGCTCCCACTCCTCTGACAAAGGAACGGAAGAACTGGAATATCTCAGTTCCTCCTTCAGAGCATCAGAGAGCGGCCCCGCGGTAATACCAAGGCAGCCTCCTCCATGAGCACCTGCCGGTCCCTGTGCCAATGACTCTCCCTTCCCCCATCAACAGAGAACTGGTTGAGTTTTCTCCTTCAAGTGTAATCTTTCTGTTATCACTTTTTGACAAAGCATAGCAACTATGTTGTCAAACAGTAGCCAGGAAGGAAACGGGGGGGGGGGGAAACACCAGTGAAAGGCCTCAGGGTTTTGTTCAATGTCCCGGACACACGGGACTCCAGGGTGACAGGGCCGGTGTCCCTCATCATCCTGCGCTGTTCTCTTTTTCACCACCCCACACCTCAGTGTGCTCCCCCAGAGACCCCAGGGCTTGCTGGTTTCCACAGCATCCAGCTGTCAAGACTGGTTTAGAGAAGGTGCATGCTTCTAGGATCTAACTTTTCCTGCTGACCACCATGCAGGACTTGGAGCTGGGGTAGCGGTCAACAAGGCGTGAGAATTTCCTTAGTGTGACCCGCATGTGCTGGGGCTCACAGTCTGGGGCAGGGGAGAGTCCCCGCCATCTAAGTGATTAGTGTCCTCACCGCTGTTACTAATATCTTACTGACGGGTAATTTCTGAAATCATAACAGAGGTATTTGGGAGCTGAGAAGGCAGTCAGGTGTGGTGGCACACATCTTTAAACCCAGCCGTTGGAAGGAGGCAGAGGCTGGAGGATCTCTGTGAGTTCTAGGCCAGCCTGCTCTACAAAGCAAGTCCAGGACAGCCAGAGCTGTCTTGAAAGACCAAAGGAGAAGGGAAATGACCTGTAGCCAAAAGAGCCACCGGAGGGCATAGAATAAATTGGAGATACACACTGATAGCCAGGCTTTCTTGCTGCCCCGTTTCATACTCAGAAATATTAAGGCCAAGACGTCACAGGACTGCCATCACAAAACGGATCTTAGCTCTCTAGCCCCTGGAAAGAAGATCAAGAATGATCAGATGTGGAGATGAAAGAAGACTCCAGGAAGCATTTGAGCTGGGAAGGCACACTGAGGTCTGCTTAGGTGTGGTCAGGTGAGTGCTGCAAGCAGCAGCTGTCTCAGAAGGCAGGAGAAATCTACACCCTCACATTCCATCAGGAAATCTGGGATAGAGGTGGTCTGTGACATAGTAAAGGGAGAAAAATTGGACTGTAGGCCTCCGGTTATATAAAGGTATTTTTAAGCCATACGACATGCTTGCATTAGACAAATTACATGCCTTTGAACTGCTAATGTACTAGAACAAAATTGTCTTTGCATTTCATAAGGCTGAGGTAGGTACGAATACTACTGTAAGCTCAGGCGGCCTAAGGGTGAGAAGCCTAGCCAAGCCTGGGGCACGAAGTCCAAGGCCACGTCCTCTCCTGTCCAGTGATCATTTCCTCCTTTCTTCTGTCTCATGGAGTTGCTATGGAGGTCATATGAGACAATGAAACACCTGGTAACCAGCCTGGCTCCCTGCAAGTGCTCAAATAATGTGACTGACCTTACGGGGCAGAGCATCTTCTCGTGACCTGGGGCAGGGCCACCTATCTCCAAGGATTCTTGGGTGCTTCCTTGCCAGACTAATCCAATGAGAGGGCAGTGGGTAAATGGCTTCCTTTCATCTGGGTTTATGGATAAACAAGAAAGGAGCCCAGCCAGACCAAAGGTGACAAATTGCTTTCCCAGATTGTGGGTCTTTATCCCAAGAAACCCCCCACAAATCACAACATGTTGAGACAGTCCAGACACAAAAAGAGATCAGAAGAAAAATACATTGTCTGGCAAAATTTACAGCCCTCAGAGTTGCCTGTGAGAGCCCTGAGGTGCTGTGTGTATTCTACTCAGTTGAGCAGTGCATTTACCACGGTGAGAATAGTGTGTTTTGTTATATGAGAGGGGAAGAGAGAGACCCTCAGGGGTAGGGAAATATACTGTGCTGTCTCCACTGTCTGAAAGGCTGACTAAGAACTCCACTGTAGATTGCTAGGAGAGAAGAGAGAATAATCAAAGGGCCTGTGGAAATGAGTAGATGTCTCTATCATGGGTCGCCTCTATGGCCTCTGTGAGCAGCAAAGGAAGTGGAAGTACTTCCCTAAGCTGAGGTGACAGTGCCAGGTAGAGAGGCAGCTGAGGGAGTCTGTTAATGGCATTATGTTAGGGCCTGGAGGCCAAACAGTGTCACACAGGAGGCTGGGACAGAGGGGAATGGGTCCCAGGAGTGGATCCTCCCAGGAGTGGAGGATCAAAAGCTTGAGATGAATCAAACAATGACAATGGAAAGTGATAGTTGGGAAATCTCAGTCCTCTCTTGGGGTTCTTAATCTCATTAGTGAGAGAGATTAAAATAAAGTTAGGATTAGTTCTTATACAAGATCACAGTTGTGTAGTAGACTAGGTTTCCTGTGCCAGGCATGATTTGGCTCTTGTTGAGTGGGACTTAAGACCCATTGGAGAGCTGTTGGTCGCCACCACGACATGTATGTCACTACTGGCAGCATCTCAGATGTTGAAATGAGGAAGGGAAGAGGGAAAATGATGGAATTATATTTTAATTTCAAAAACGTTCAAAAATAAAAATGAACTAGATAACTGAAGAATGGACTCAAATGCAAGCTCAATGACAACTTTATTAGGGTTAAAGAGGAAGAAAAGGATAGGCATGTTGCAAATCTCAGCAGCTGCCGAGAGGTGGGGGAATGGAAGAGGGGAGAAAAAAAGTCATGCTGCTTGGGTTAGGCAGCACGTAGGACAACCACATATTGGCAGGCAGCCAGCCACATTTTCGAGAAGAGAGCTTTAGAAAAAGACTATGGAAGTACAAAGCATCAGGAAAAGCCTACTTAGCTCAGAGATTAGAGCACTTGTTGCTTTTGCTGAGGATTTGGGCTTTATTTCCACACTATAACCATCCATAAACTCCAGTTGCAGGGGATCTGACACCCTTTTCTGGCTTTTACAAGTAGTAGACATTCACATGGTATGCAAACATATATGCAGGTGAAACAGTCATACATATTAAACAAAATAAACAAATCTTAAAAAAAAAAAAGCATACTTAGGCTCTGGCTAGCATCTGACAGTGTTACAGGTCTGGGGTAATTCAGAGATTCACCATTCTGACCATGAATAAATTTTAGTGAATAAGAGTCTTTATTAAATACTGGCCTGGACCATGGATACTGGCCAGGTCCATATCTGAAACCTGTGTTCTGAATATGGCCATAAGTTACACTAGGCAAGAACATATGACCCAGCCTGACTGGAATGTCAGTTTGCCACCAGGCCAAAGATTCTATTCTCTTGACCAGATGTTTTCCATCAATGGGCCTTTGTTTCTACTGAATAAAATTGCTGGGCAGGCATGAGCACTTTACCTTAACTGCCTGTTCAGTGGATGTTGAGGGAGAATGAGGATTCTGTGAGTCAGGTAAACATTTAGCTTCATGAGGGACTTCAGTGGGATTCTAGTCTGAGGATGATGGAAAGAGTTGAGAGCTGAGTATTTTTGTGGAAGGCATACCGCATAGCAAAGGGCAAAGATAGGACCACAGGGTATGCTCTGGAGAATTAGTGGTTCCGGTGTGTTAGGTCAGCATGCTTGAAGGCCTCTTTCATCAGCTACAAGGTATTGAATTAAAGTTGTTGGGGAGCTAAGCTAGTTCATGCTTCATCAGTAATTAACTTCATTGAATTTGAGGGCCTCGGGGAATAGCTTCATTTGACAAAACTGACAATTGAATGGTGGTTTTCAGGCATTCTCAGTGAAGCAGAATGGTAGAGGATCTTCACTTGTGTCTTAGTATAGTCGGGTCAAGAGAGGTGGGTAAAGCCTGACTCTATGAAGACTACCAGCCTCCCCACCGTTGCCCTTCCAACCTGTGCTGTCCACAGTGGGGCCACTCTTGTAGGTCTGATGGAGATACACATACAAAATACAGCCTTTACATGTGAAAGAATGTTCACATCTGCTCCTGGCACAAAAGTACCACTGCAGGCAAACCTGTCTCCACAGGTACATGGCTCCAGGTGGGGCTCTGGCCCTGAGAATACATTCTGTATCATACAAATGCTAAGCATGTACCAAATATACAAACATTAAACACAGGCTTTAGCGAAAGGATAAGGCATAATTTAAATGTTTAGAGCAGGGTGAGGAAGACAGCCAGATGAAGCTGCACCCAGGCTCAGGTTTCAGAATCTTGGTAGTTGAGAAGGCATCTGCTTGGGAGGAGGCATGCTGAGGAGAAGAGCTACACACGGGGGATTAGTCAAATGAGTGCATATGCTAATGAGTGCCAGGTTTCCCACTGACAGAAAGGAGACTTGCAGATTAGGAAAGAGAAAATAGTGCCAGCCTGGAGAGCTGGGAGGAATTGGGAGCATCTTAATGCTGGAGAGAGGGTGTGGGAGTGGAGAGAGGGGGAGGAGAGAGAGAGAGATACAAATATTTCTTTATACACAAACGTATACAGATATTTTTTAAGCTCTGAGAGCACATTTAGCACCCAGATATTGGCTTTCTGAGAACAGAACCCAAAAATGTGAACCGCTGAGCATGAACTCTTTCTAATGATTCTTTCTAATGATTCTAACTTTAAACACCATTCTCCATTGAAAAGACCCCAAGGTCAGCAAGAGAAATGGCTCATGATGGGGCAGGAAGTATGTAACAGGGTAGTCAGGTCACAGAGTCCTCCAACCTGTATTCTTGCTGAGGGCATTTTAGGTTTGACTAGAATTTGACCTTCTTGACAGAAAATCCCATTGAAAAATTGCTCAGCCCCAAGCTGATTTATCTTGGCTTCTGTTAAACTGCCTGCCTGAGCAAACCTCTCCCTTCTACTAACCGCTTATCTTAGCTTCTGTTAAACTGTTTGCTTTAACAAAAACCTTCCCCTGCAGCTGCTGAGCAAAATAATAGAATGTGTTTTTTGCCTTTAAAAGCCTTGTGTCCCAAATACCTGAGTGTAGTTCCCAGTTGGCTGGCTGGAATTTTGGTAAGCTATAAACTGTGTCTGAGTGGTTTTCTGGTGGGCTCCCAATAACAGCGAGAAACACACATGAGGCTCCTGGAGCAGTAAGTAGGAAAACACTCAAAGAACAACAGGAGGGTTTTTAAAGAACTTTGACCTGCAGGCTGAATCTAGGACAAATTGATCTTAAAAATAAACTACAGGATAAATGTCCATGCTCAAGCCAATCGTGATCATTACTCCATGCCTCAGGAGGACCAGTAGGAGTCTCAGAAGCAGCTGTGGAAGGAGAAGCCTCTTATGGGCCTGGCTTTGCTAGGAAGGTTTAAGGACAGTCCAAGCACACGGGGTTCACCTGGGATTAGACCTTGTCTGAAAGTGCGGGCAATCCTATGATTGGATCTCTCATTCTCGGAAAAGGATTGTCCACAGAGGGAAGGACAGAGACAGCACCCCACTACACTGACACCAGCAAAAGCTGGAGGAACTGTTTTCAGAGACCTCCACTCATGTAGAAAAACCAGGTTCATGGATTCAATGAAGAAAAGTATCACAGAGGGACCCGAATACGAAGCAGAGCTGGAATATTCCAAAACAGGAAGGAAGGTGCACAAGGGGGGAAAAGGACTCTGGAATTATTGTTTCTCAGCTGTCCACTGAGGCTTCACCCAGACTTGGGGAAAGCACTTTTGCCCCCATAATTTCCATCTTCTCAATCTGCCTGTGGAAGGATGGAGCCTGGCTAAGAGTGGGAGAAAAGCACCACGGTCCTCTTAGAGCCAAGGCACTTGGTGTGTGTGGGTCCCAGCTTGGCTTTGTGCTTAGATGAAATCATGATGTGATTTAGTTTTATCTGCAGTTTACTGAACTGGCAGTGACGTGTGTACTGCTGGTGTCCTGTGATACCGTGAGCCACAGACCACTCCATGGCCCAACTCCCTACAACACAGAAGCCTGGGTAAGGACATGAGACTAGTCAGCCCCCAGTGCTCAGAGACTGCCCTTTCTTCCTCAGTCAGAATGGCTCACAAGCCACAGGACAATGGCTCACAAGCCCTGCGGTGGTTTGAATAAATGGTCCCCACAGGCCCATAGGCTGTAACACTATTAGGAGATGTGGCTTCTTGGAGGAAGTATGTCTCTAGGGATGGGCTTTGAGGTCTCAGTTGCTCAAGCCACGCCCACTGTCTTCCCCTCTGTGCCTTCCAATCCATACACAAAACTCACAGCAGTAGAAACCCTAAGACAAGTCCATATCAGATCTAGTTATTTACTTAATTGGAAGGGTGAGAAGGGATTTTTCTAAAATGTATTATTGATCAGTGTGTAAAACAATAGGATTCATTACAGCACTGCTTATGTATGTCTTATATTGTGCCCTCATTCATCCCCCTCCCCAGCTGCCTTCTGTAATAGAGGAGCAGCAGTGGCCAGTCAAAGAGAAAGCAGACACACTTCCCTTACATGACCTTTATTAAAACGCAAGGGTCTTAAAGTTGTGACCAGGCACTGAAGTAAGAGGAAGAGGTTTGGACATGGTTTTTTGTTTGTTTGGTTTGGAATTTTTTATGTGCGGTTTTTATGCTATTGTTGTTTATTTGTTTTGTTTTTAATGTGTGTGTGTTGTGTGTATGCAGGGTTTTGTTTTGTTCTGTTTTGGAACAGGATCTCACTAGATAGCCCTGGCTGTCCTGGAACTCTGTAGACCAGGCTGCCACTGAATTCCCAGAGATCCACCTACATTTGCCTCCTGGGTGCTGAGATTAGAGGTGTGCACCACTGTACCTGCTCTGTGCAGTCTGTGGCCAGAAATCAGCTAAAATCTTGCTGGCACAGTTCACCTTTTTACAAATGCACAGTATCTCACTGGCCCAGAGAGGCTAGGCTGGCCTGTGGGGCCCATGGATTCTTCTGTCTCTACTTCCCCAGAGCTGGGATTACTATGCCTGGATCCTTTTTTTAAACATACACCTGGGACTCAAACTTAGATACTTAAACTTGCAAGGCAAGAGCTTTACAAACTGAGATGTGTTCTTAGCCCCCTGACACCTGTTTTTGAGAAATAAAAGGTAAAAAAAATTTTACATGCAAAAGTCATTTGGGGGATTCTGTAGATATATACCTGTGGCCGGGAGAAATAACCAAGTGAAAACTATTAGGGACAAGAGAATTTTAGCAAAGGGACTTCTGAAATAACAAAGGTAATAGCTTTCCTACATGTAACAATAACCAGCTGGCAAACATAACAGAATAAAAGATTCCACTTTAAAATGACACAAAGGGAAAACAAAACTGCTAGACATAAGACTATTAAAGTGTGCAGAATGAAGGAAAAATTTACACTCAGTTGACAAAACTGAAAGGGCTTTAAAGTAAGTGGGGACACAGTTTGTCCAAGATAGGAAAATCTGCTGTAAAAAGGTAACAATTTGTTCTAATTTTACCTCCAAACATAATGGGATCCCAGTGAAAATAGCATCAATTCAACATCCCAATAATGGGAATTTCAAAACTAAAAAATGAGAAAATGAAATGAAAAAGAAACAATGCCATTTCTCAAGCAAAACATTCAGGATTAAAACGGTTCAGTTCAGCAGTGAATGAAGAAGATGGAAGGGCTGTCATGCCCAAGAGTATGAGTAAGAAACATAGAAGAAATGTAACAAAAGGGCTATCCTGAAGGGGGACAAGAAGAAAGGCTCTGTACTACCCAGATCAGCACAGAGAAAAACACTGAATGTTTCCAAGATGAGTCCTCTGAGGCAGAAAACAGTGATGGGAAAAATCCTTCAAACATCTGAGCAGAAAGTACTTCTGTCCTGATGGTTCATACCTAGCTGCGGCTGCGTTTTCATTGGTGACGACAGCACTGGTAGTTGGGCTCCCCCCCCCTTCTTATTTGTGAATTTAAAACCTGATTTACTGTAGAAAACACAAATACTTAAAAGATAGAGCTGTCTTTTTAACTCTCGTGGCCCTTATACCCAGCCTCAAATGTGGCAATTTTCGATGCTGACCTCACTCCTCCTCCTGTCCTGTATGTCTCCAAAAGATAAGGGCCCAAGCATATAATATGTCTTTTCTCTGCCTGAACTAAAATTAGATAGTAGCAAGCCAGCAGGATGGCCTAGTAGGTAAGGTGGTTGCCAGCAAGCCTAACACCTGAGTTCAGTTAATAAATGTTATTAAAATTTTAAAGTGTCATCAGAATCTAGTGCTCTAGTTTTCAACTGTCTCATTAATATCACAGATTTTTTTTAAGTATGCTCCATTTGAATCAGGGTCCATATATGGTCTATATCTCATTGGCTTTCTGAGGTCTTTTAATCTAGACTCATCTCTACCATTTTCATTACAAATTATCTTCTCTGAAGGATTCTTTTCCTTGGAAATATATTTGATAAAGAAAGAGGATGTGTGACCTGCCACATCCCTCTCTTCTAGATTACTTGGCTGGCTGTATTTCTCCGTCTGCTCAATTTCCTGCACAGCGTACAATTTCCTGCACTCTGGTGCAGTGTTTGATCGAGCAGAGCAGAGAATAAGGACTCCTCTTGGCACCCTTTCTCAGAAGCTAATGAGGATGTATTTCACTGAAACGATGGGACAGACCAACGACCTGTGGCCCAGCTCATGAGAGAGGCATGAGGTTTCCTAGGGCGGTAGTTGTTGGGGGCAGGGGAGAAGTCCTGGTCAGAGCAGAATGGGAGGAGGTGGAAAAAGAACTTCCCAAAGGCAAACGCTAAAACTGACAGTACACAGGATGATGAAGCTTAACGGTTGAAATGGTAATAGCCAAACAAAAAACTAAGACATATGAAAAAAATAATCATTGATCAAGAAAGGAAAAGTGGAGCATAGTTCACTTCCAATCCACCTGTGGATACTATGTATCAGTCTTAATAATAAAATACTGAATGCTGAGTTGGTTTAAAGGGGCAGAACAACTGTGCTGAGAAGATGGGAAAACTGTGTAGGTGTGCATGCTGGGAGGGGCGTGGCTGCAGAGCCAAACATCGTCCTTCATCCTTTGTAGCAGGAAATCACACAGTGAAACCCACACTGTCAAGTCGGTAGGCTTCAGAAAAAGCATGTGTGTTAACTGAGTCCTGACCCCCACAAGTCCAGGTGCTCGCCTCTGGAGTCTGTGTATACTGTTAAAATGACAAAAGAGATGCCCAGTTAAATTCAAACCCTTAAAATGAGGAGATTTTCTTGGATTATTCATAAATGTCCCTAGATGAACCCTACTACAATTGTGTGCGTGTGTGTCCTTGTGGGTGGAAACAAATGGCAATTTGGCTTTGATCAAGGAGAAGAAGATTGCAAATATCTGAAAGGCGGAGACAGGGATAGAACTGACTGAAAAGACCAGTAGGCAGTCTCTGTGCAGAAGAGGTGAAGAAGGGGTGCCCTGGGGCCGCAGGAAGAACAGCTCTGCCAGCATTTTGACCAATGTCCCTCAAGACTCAGATCTCATCTCCAGCACAGTAGCAAATAAATAAATCAACGTGTGTTACTGTAAGACACTGAGTTTGAGGGGCTTTGTTACAGCAGAAAGCACAATGCTCAGGGTCTGAATGGAGATGTGCAAATGTATATTAGACTAAGGTTGACTCCAGAGGATGATGGGTAAGATTTGAGGAGAGTGGGGTTTTATTACAAGTGGTACCATCTGGTTTTTAAATATGCACATATATTATACTATGATTAAAAAATGAAAATACAACTTAAAAATATACTAAAACGAAGTGATTTTTTTTAAAAACAGGTGGGTGATAGCAGATACCCAAGAAGTAAGAAAACAGTTCTGGATAGTGAACGACAGGGGCTTCCCTCCAATAGCTTTGTGAGGTGGGGGTAACTGTGATGGTAACAGGAAAGGAGCAGTGGAGAGAGAAATTACAGCACAAATTCACCACTGAGCAAACAGCCATGATGCTGAGTAAAGTACAGTCAATGAGTGCAGGCACGGAGATGATAACATGCATTTGTTTTATTCTTTTCTTTATTTCGTTTTCCTTTTTGGTTTTTTGAGACAAGGTTTCTCTGTGTAGCACTGGCTGTCCTGGAACTCACTCTGTAGATCATGATGGCCTCAAACTTCACATAAATCTGCCTGCCTCTGCCTCCCATGTTCTGGGATTAAATTCACGAGCCACCACCACACAGCACTTTTAATGCCGTAACATATTAACAAAAGCAGAGGCTTAAGACACCCATCATCATACATTTCTGTGCATGACAGTCAAAACACATGCAGGGCACATTCCTGTCTGGAAGCTCTAGGAGAAAATCCCTTTCCAGGTCTGTGGTAGTTTGAAAGAAAATGACCCCCATGGGCTCACAGGTTGTGGCACTACTAGGAGGTGTGGCCTTGCTGGAGTAGGTGTGGCTTTCTTGGAGGAAGTGTGTCACTGTCGCTTCTTGCTGCCTGTGGATCAGGAGGAGCTCTCAGCGCCTTCTCCTTGCGGCACCACATCTGCCTGCATGCCATCATGCTTCTCACAGGACCATAATGGACTGACTACACCTCTGAACTGTAAGCCAGACCCAAATGAAATGTTTTCTTTTATAAGAGCAGCCATGGCCCTGATGTCTCTTTACAGCAATAGAAACCTGAGACCAGGTCCCTCAGGTGGTTTGAAGAATTCAGTCCCTTACACCTGTAGGGTGGGGGACGTGTGTTGCTGGCTGTCAGCTGTTGCCACCAACATACCCTGACTGATACCCTCTTTCACCTCCAAAGCCAGCAACCTCAAACTGCATCTTGCTGATGCATCTCTTTGACCCACGCTTCTGCCTTCCTCCTCTGGGTTCAAGGGCTCTTTATTATATGGAACCCATTCCATCCTCAAATCTGTAATGTCATCTCCACGGGGAAGTTTCTGTTGATGTGTAAAACAGTATTTTTGTAGATCCAAGGGATTGAAGTTTCCCAGTGTCTTTGGAAACCAAAATTCTGACTGCCACATTTACATCATGATCAAATATGTTTTAACACAACCGTACTAGTGAGGATGGTTTCTGATGGTTTAACGTTAGAAAATCTATTGCTGTAGTCTGTCACATGAACAGATAAAAGAGAAAAATACATGCAGTACCATTTTAATAGGTTCAGAAAAAGCACTTGATAATATTCAGCACCCATTCAGGATAAATACGCTAATTAAAACCAGAACTAGAAGAGTTCTTTACTGTGTGGTATGTGATATTAACGTAACATTTTTAAGTTTTTGGAGCTGTATTTTATTGTGTTTAATTCTGTGTTTGGGGGGGGGGGGGTTAGGTGCACATGTGAATGCAGATGTCCACAGAGTGCAGAAAGGCTGTGAGCCACTATGTGGGCGCTGGGAAGCAAACTCAGGTTTTCTGCAAGAGCAGCCACCATGCTTAACCACTGAGCTGGCTGTTCGTGGTTGCCACTCGACTACATCAGGAATTAACTAGAACCCCCAAATGGAGGACACTCCTGTGAGGAATTTTTGCTTAATTTAGAAGTAGGAAGATCCACTTCTAATCCACATCTTTTCGGGTAGGAAGATAAGTTTTTAACCTAGATCCTTCAAGCCAGGCAGTGATCACTTACAAAGCACTCAGGAGGCAAAGGCAGGCAGATCTTTGTGAATTCTTGGTAAATTCTAGGACAGCCACAGCTGTTACACAGAGAAACTCTGTCTCAAAAAAAAATGCATTTAATCCCGATTGGTTGAGGTGGGAAAAAAACACCTCTAATCTGGGCCTCACCTTCTGTTGGAAGCCTATATGAGGATGTGGAAGAAGGAAGCTTTTGCTCTTTGCCTGCTTGCCCTCACGTTGCTGGCAAGTCCATTCCTTCACTGGAAGACAAGCCTACTTCTTCAGGATTCAGTGTTAGGGTCCGGAATTCGCTGAAGGAAAAACCCACGGTCAAGTAGTAGGTAAAAGCAAAGAGCGTTTATTCTGCAGAGAATTCCAGCATGCTGGGCTCACCACCTTCAAAATGGTAGCGACCCTGAGGGGAGCTCAAAGGGCCCTTTTAAAGCCAGAGAGGGGAATTCCTACCATGACTGCATGACCTTGATTGGGATTGGCAGGTGCCCGTGGAAGCTACGTGACTCTTATTGGGACTAGCTGTTGTCCATGGAGGCAATGTGACTCTAATTGGCACTGGTTGGCTCCTTGCAATTAACTCCTCTCATTCCCCCTCGAATAGCATTTCATCTCAAATTCTTGAGATGGGTCCAAGGGCTGATATTGAGGCTTTAACACCATGATTCAGACCATGGAGACCTGATCTTTAATTTTTTTTTTTTATGCTAGGCATAATCATGCAAGGGATACAAAGCATGACCAGGAGAAATAGAACTAAGGAACTATTTTCTGGTATGTCAATGGGTAATCATTTGCCCCTTATGCCAGAGTTTCTTTAAATGTAGCATTTCAGCCTGCTAGATGGGATAAAGGACATTTTCTATTCTGTAACTTCTTCCAGCTGACATTAGGATGATGTTATCTGGTCCCAGGAAGGCTGAAAGGCTGGCTAGTCAAAGGCTAGGCAATGGGATGCTTATCAGAAGTGTCTGATTAGTGATCCAGTTGAAGAGACAGGGAACAATCACATCAGCTGGACTAGTTTACATCAACTTTCAGCAAGACCAGATTTCAGCAGTTCACAATCCACAGGTGATGCCTGAATGGAGCCTGTCAGCCAGGTAAAAATCTGCTGAGGCAAATATAGAGTAGAAACAGAAATTAAAATTTGTCTAGTATTTGGGGAAAGTAAGGAATCCCAAGACTTAGAGAAAAATCCCATTTCAAGATCAGGTGAGTGTTTTTATCTAGAGTCTGTTTGGGTTGAGATCCAGGTCTTATGATTTTTTATTTCTTTAAGCTCATTATGAGTTTTAGTTTACAAAAGGAAGTATATTAGTATCACCCTTGTACTGAAATCCATATTTCAAAAAAAAAGCCATTAACAGGTGTCTGTAAGAAAGCAGGAGTAGGGCTGGAGAGTTGGCTCAGAAGTTAAGAACACTGTCTGCTCTTTTAGAGGTCCTGAGTTCAATTCCCAGCACCCTCATGGTGACTCCCAACTATCTATACTGGAATCTGATGCCCTCTTCCAGCATGCAGTTGTACGTGCAGATAGAGCACTCATATATGTAAAATAAATATATATTTAAAAGAAAAAAGAAAGAAAGCAGGAGTAGAAGTAGACTCATGCCATTGAGACCTACAAGCTATAGCTTTGGGTTAAAAAAACATAAACATATTTATTCAGTCCAAAGAGCTAGATTGGATAGACATGTGTTTAGCATGATGAGAAGCACTTTTAAGTCTATATTCAGGACACAACCAAAGGGAATCTTGAGTAGCCAGTGCTCCACCAGCTCATCAGAACTCCATTGATGAATGTTAAAATTTTGAACTTTTGAAATCTTATAACAACATGAGTGTAATAATAGCATGGGGGAGGGGAGAAATCTGAAACATTTCCCATTTTATATGCCTTATATCATCTTATTCTAGCATTACAACTTGCATTTACATAACTTAAAGTAACTTCTTAGACCCTCAAACACTTTCTTAGAGGCTTGCCTTCATAACTTTCATTTACCAACCTTGAAACATCTTCTAAGACCTTCATTTTTAGATCCTCATAACTTAAACTTTTGTATCCTTAGACCTTACATAAACTTCATATTTTTTCTATCCAGTTATTCACCTCAGGGCACTGGTGGTTGATTACTGGGAGTAGACATTTAAATGAAGAAATAGTAAAAAGTTACATGGAAATCTGTTTACCTGTTACCATGAAGCCTGTGAGTAAGGCAACCCTGTTTGCCTTTCTAAACAAGAGGTCTAGGACCTAGTAGTTTAACTAGCTAATGAACTGACTAATAAACTAACAGTGGATCTAACTGTCTGTTCTCTGGGTGTTGAGCTATTCTTGGCTTAGCCATCACTGTGATCAGATACCTGAGAAGGATAAATTGTAACCTAAATGAATTTATGTATCAATCAAAATGGCAGAGGTAACTAGTCAGTCCTCCACCGAGACAGTTGTCCCAGGCTCCTGTGGTTTCATGGCATCATGGGCTGAGGCAGTCTGACCATCAGGCACAGAAGATAAAAGGCTGTTTCTGTGGAAGAAGAACATAAAAAGACTGACCTCACCTTGTTTTCAGCAACATGAGACAATAACTCTCCAGGTGTCCAGTTTTGTCCACGGTTTAGGCTGGGCCTTTGCAGTGGGACACTTGGGGCAGTCATGCCCAGTTATTAGCACACCACAATCCAGTGTAGAAGTCATCTGTTGTTGTGCCCAAATATTCTCAGAGACCTTGGGGAACTACTGCTAGGATTTGTGACTCTCTGACTGTCAGAATAAGCTTATACATGTTAAATACCATATTCAGCAGATCTCTAACAAGCTTGATGGTCAGCATCTTTGTCCTGTCAACATAAAACAAAATGTTATAATCTCTAATTATGCCATATTCTGTAAATAAGTGTTTTAGAATCACATATATTTCAAATAGACCTAGGCAAACTTTGTAGTTACTTATCCTAGGCTTAACCTTGAAAATGTAAACAAGGGACTAGGTAAAGTTCAATCTTGTAACAATTCCATCAGTTATTAGCATAACTTTAAATATATTTCTGAATTAAAATCAAAGCAAAAATTTCAAGCATAGATACAGTTCATAGAGGGACTGGCAAATCTTGCTGATCCTACCACATTGTATTATTAAAGAATGAACAGCAAAAAACTTAAAGGATAAAATTTGTACTTGGTGCTAAAAGGGGTACTGAACACAGTTTGCAGCCCTTAACAAAGATGGTGGCGAACCATGACTCTCCCACAACCAAGATGGCTGCCAGTCACATGACTATCCTTAGTTAAGATTTTAGTGAAACTATGACTCCACCCTCTATATCACTGAATCAACAGCCAGCAACATGTTATTACAGGCTGTGACAGGCAATTTAAAAACAGCCATTTGATGTTGCTGCTGGTTGCTGCAACTTTGCCCGCTGGCAAAGTCGAATAGTACCTGAGTGGAGAGTGAGGACTGAAAGAAATAATGCAAGACACAAGGGATCAGCTCAAGAGGACTGTCAGTAAATACTGCAGTCCCAAGTTTATACAACAGCTCCTTTATATAGGCAGAGCAAAACAAATCATATCAATACAAGGAAGGGGTTCTTGGAACAGCCAAGCTTGTTTTCTTAAACCACTTCCCTGTAGCAGATATGGTCCAAGGTCACTTAAACAAGTTAAAGGAACTTGGCAAAACATCCTGCTAATCTCTGTTTCAAGGTAAAGGCCAGGGCAAAAACATGTTTTTCAATGAATACTCAATAACAAAGCAGTTTGCCAAGCAAGCAGCTCTCCACAGTTGGTGCGGCTGTCTTTTAGAGTATAGCACTATGGTGCATTAACAGTTTCTCGTAACCAAGTTCTAACATTGTAAACAATTTAATGTCTCTAAAATTAGTATAACCCAACTAACAGTATCTGTAGAATCACCCATTTCTAGAGTCAGCAATATAGTACCTTATTCATCTGAGTCAACCTTTATGACCTTAAATTTTTACCATTATACATACAGTGTGTTTTCAGAATAAAACCTTGAATTTTTATATAAAAAATCCATACCAATTTAAAATGAGACTTGTTACTTTCTTAATCTAAAAGGAGATAGGATAACAAACAGAAAATTCATTATGACTGAGAGGTTCTATAATTTTTGCCCTGTACCATGTGGCTGTCTCAAGATGGTGGAATCACATCACATGGCAGGCTGCAGACCATGTGCTCCACATGGTTGCTATTTTAAAACATCTGTGTTTCTATAGATTTTACCAACACATATGCACACATACATATGTTCTAAACAAGAGCTTGAAATTAAACTTTAAACACCATATCCAACAACCAATAATTTATAACCAAGACATACAGAGCATAGTGACTTTATACTTTCTTTTTTGACTTTATACTTTTAAGATCAGTCAGAAATAAACATGTAGTGGCCACACATACATTTAAAACAGACAGACAAAACTTTCCTTACTTCCCCCAGCTGTAATTTCAAGGGAAGAGCATGTTGTTATCTGTTGGGGCTTGCCAGCATTGCTGCTCCATTCCAGTGGACACAAGGGTTCATGGGAGCAGCTATCCTTGTCACCCCCTCATTTCCACCCTCCCATGCCTACCACCAGAATGCCTCTTGACCCCTGGAAGAGAAGTGGACACCACCAGGATGGAAGTTTGTGGTTTCCCCTCTTGGAGGCCAGAAGTGGTGCAAGCTCCCTCCCCTTTCCTGAGGCCAAGCTTGCCTTGCTTTTGGAATCCTGCAGGCCTGCTACTGCAGCAGCTGAGGCAGTGAATGCCCACCCGGGGCCTGGCCATTGCCTGCCACCTGCCTTCTGCCTGTTCCCACCTGCTGCTAAAGACACCCCAGTGCTGAGCATGTGGCTTATGGCACAGGCTGCCCACCAGGGACCTGTGGTGAGTGCTTGAGCTTTGTGGGCTTTGTGGGTCGCTGACAACCTTAACAATAAGACAATTATAACTGTTCCTACAATTAGACAGACACAGACAAACAGACAGAGGTTCCTGGAAAAACATAAGCAAAAACTAAAAACTTGGTCCACCAGAGAGTTGCCAAAACCAAAACCAAAACCAAAACCAAATGAGAACCTTCAAGTTCTCCCAAAGATTGGTCTTCTGCCACCTTGTGCAAGGGGTCTCTAGCATATCTGTTAACCCAACTCCAATACCAAAGGAAACCAGAAACAGAAACACACACAAGTACACCCAATGGGGCATACCTCCTGACTCACCTATCGGCAGGGAAATTAAAGGTTCCCTTTAAATGCTGCACTATTTGAGCAGGGAACTTCAGCAGATTTCTGGCCAAGGCACCAAATGTTAGGGTCCGGAATTCGCTGAAGGAAAAACCCGCACTCAAGTAGTAGGTAAAAGCAAAGAGCGTTAATTCTGCAGAGAATTCCAGCATGCTGGGCTCACCACCTTCAAAATGGTGGTGACCCCAAGGGAAGTTCAAAGGGCCCTTTTAAAGCCAGAGAGGGGAATTCCTACTGTGGCTACATGACCTTGGTTGGGATTGACAGACGCCCACGGAAACTATGTGGCTCCTATTTGGCCTAGTTGGCTCTTTGGAATGAAATCCTCTTACCACCAATATTGTGCTAGCCTAGCCAACGCAAGAACAGGAAGACCAATACAAGTCACAGAGGGACTGTATTTAGAAAAAAAATAGAAAAATGGATTGTTTAGTAAGGTAAGGTTACTAAGTTGTTTTTGCTACGGGCTCTGGCGTACAAAATCTTAGGGGACAATTTGAACTTCAGAAAAGTACACTTTTAAATAGTTGAGCTGGGAACTTTTTGAGGTTAGGGAGCAAGAACAATGCCCCAAATAGCACTAGCTGATGTGACTCTCTTGATGAAAGTGGAGTGGTGATCACAAGTAATTTCTTGTGCCCATTTTGCCCTCAGCTTCCTAGTAGGATTCAATAAAAATTGTTAGTGAGTAGATGCTCACCTTGAGGATTTAAAGTAGAAATGACTGATATTTTTTAATATAAAAGTTTAGATTTGTGACTCTTTTAAGATTTTTATAAGATTACCTTTTAAGATAATTGATTCTTCCTTTGTAACTACAAATTGCAGCTTGCCAGTAAAGAAATACTGGCTGAAACAATTACCTTGCTTGCTTATCCTTTGTTAATCTATAAACAAATTACTTAGTTACAAATGTATGTGGGTTCTTGGGAATCATTTGTTTTTCATATTTGTTCTCGCCCGTAATAAGTAAAGCATTTGATCATGTGAGGGTATTGGGAAACATGTTCCTTCTATGTATGCTCACTGTAATTATTCACTAAAATAAAATAAGAATGTAAGCACATTGTAATTTTTATGCTGCTCGAAAGGTTTTGCTGTAATATATACGTTGTGGGAGAAAAAAATGAAGTTGTTGGAGCTCACTCTTTCGAGTTTTCTCCATCTAATTCAGTATGTCTCTGTGTGTATGTGGATGTATGTAAAGTTGGTCAGAGCTTGTTGGAGTTTGCTCCATGTACCCAGTGTTTGAATGCATGGGTATGTATTATGCATGCATGTGTATGTGTGAAATTGTTGATGCTTGTTGGAACTTGCCTCTTGGATCTTATCTTGCTTCATCCATCTAGTGTGTCTGTGCGGGGGTGGGGGTGTAATTTCCCCCATCCCGTCTTTTTTTTTTTCCTTTTTCATTGCTTGCTACAAGTAGTTCCAGCTCAGAGAATCAAGCTTTGTACTCTCAGAAGAAAGCCTGCTGAGTGATCCGTCACCAACTCTACATAAACCTCTTCAGTCTACCCTGACCTGTGGAAGCTGGTCTTTGACAAATGAAACCGTGTGAGAATTCTGCATGCTTGTGAGAAAACTCCAATAAAACAGGACAAGAGTTTCGTGGCCTCAGTCCTCTAAAGTACAGGATTATTCTTGGACTGTGCTTTTGTGCCAGTCCCAGGGGTAGTCGATCGCAGTGGCTTTGCTTAAGGTCACCCATTGCCACTTACTATTGTTATTCAGTCATGCACAGCCTGTCCTTGCTTGTATACAGCACAGCATGAACTCATGTAAATGTTGGTCACAGGGCCTTGCTTAACCCTTGAAATATAAATTGTCTGATGCTCTAAATAAATCGGCAATTGCATGAGACTTTAGTCCACCTCATTCACAGGCTCCATTCTGCCAGGTCTCACTGCCTCTAGATAGGTGACACCCCACTATTAACAGTTAAACCAACACTGTGCTGGTCTTTGTAGCCAATACAAGAAGACCAGGAAGATTAGTTCAAGTTGCAGAGGGTCAAGATGATCATTGTTCTCATGAAATGTGATTATCTGCAGGGATCAACAGACTATGAAAAATAATAAGAGAATTCAAGACCAACACAAAATCCCTACACATAACTATAATCTGCATATGTATATTAATGCATGCTCTCTTTATATATATACATTTTTAATATATCATTTTAAATGACAAGAAAAACCATAAACTACTTAAGTGCAAATCTAAGAGTGCAAGTTTAGAAGTTGAACTCGTGATCTTTGGAAGAGCAGACAGTGCTCTTAACCACTGAGCCATCTCTCCGGGCCCCAAAGCATAGATCTCACTTCAGGGGGAAAAAAAGAGCAAAGTTCACTCATTGAATCCCCAGGTCTCATCCCCAGGTCTTCTGCAGCCTCCTTTTCCTCCCTTTACAGACCCATTTCCAACGGGTCACACAGATCTCCCCCTGTAAACTTCCTTTCACGCATTGTTTTCTCTCAGGCCACAACTTCATCAGTCAGTCTGTGGTGACCCACAGACCACTCAGCCCAGGGAATTAAGTAGGCTAATTGTAATAAAGAAGCTAAAATGAGAGAGATGCGGTACCCTTGGAGGAAGAAGCATTTTCACACCCAAACAAGTCAAAGTTAATAGAATGGTAACTGGATCCCCAGTAGGATTTGACAAAGTATGCTAGATTGTTGGATGGATTGTTGCAATTATTTGCTCAAATGCATCTCTGTACATCTTGTTTTGTGAGACAGAGCCTCTCACTAGGACCTGGAGCTCACTGGATCGGCTGGCTGACCAGAGCCCTGGGATCCACCTGTCTTTGCCAGCCCAGTGCTGGGCTTGAAAGCACACTCGGCCGTGGTCATCTTTTTTTGTGGGTGCTGGGGATCAAACACAGCCCTTGATGTTTGCACAAGGCAAACACTGTGCTGCCTGGGTCATCTGCTCAGCTCCACCTACGGGTTTCTTTATGGACTCTTCCCAGCCGATTTGAAAAGCAAAGGGTCCAGAGTAACCAAGGCATCCCTGAAGAGAACAGAACACTTGCTCTTCCCAGGAATGGGGAAGGAAGAAGTACTGAGCACCGCACTTGCTGATTGTGACTGTTCTTGGAGTATGTTTCGGACCATGAGAAATCCTTACTGGCTGCAATTTCTCCTGCAATATGAAGAGGGTTCAATGAGCTTGCTCATGGGTCAATCAACCTTACTCTTTTTCTTGAGATGTCATTTTTCTGTGACTGGCTCTCCTGGATCACAGAGACTTGGGTCTTCCTGTCCCGGTCTAGAGAACTCCCCACCATGTTCCATGGACCGCATGGGATCTCTGTGTCTCCTGGTGACTGTTCTCTGGGAAGCATATCCTTCCCAGTGGCCAGACTCCACAGAGAATGTGCTCTTACCTGCCTGTTGTGCCCACACGAGCAGCAGTTACTGCAGCGTCCATGCTGGCTTTTTACAAATTAGCTCATATGTTTGTGCATGAGTAATGCTTGCTACTAGAATGAGATGGAACTCAATGAAAGGTTTTTTCCTGCTTTTCATTTTTCTTTATGTCAGTATTGAATATATTCATTCTCACAAATAACAGATAAGAAGGAGATTTGTTCTCATTCATTGCATTCTTTGCACTTCTTTCAATTTCATGCCACACATCACAAATATATATATACAAGGTGACTGAACTGTAAAATTCTTTAAAAATTCCTGTCATTATAATACCCCAAACATTAAAATATTTCTTTTGGTCGGTTTAAGAATGTTATTATCTGGGTGTGATGGTTCATGCCTATAATCCCAGTATGTAGGGAGGCAGAGGCAGGTAGATCTCTGTGAGTTCGAGGCCAGCCTACTCTACAACGTGAGTCCAGGACAGCCAAGGCTACACAGAGCAACCCTGTCTCAAAAAACCAAACTAAACCAAAACAAAACAAAACAAAAGTTACTAACAATATGCATTTATCTCAGTTTTCCCTGTTTCGGTGATAAAATACTATATATCTCCAACTTATTTTATTTGAGCTCACAGTTCAAGATACAGCCCATCAAGGCAGGAGCTTGAAGCAGCTAGTCACATCACATGCACTAAAAGGAAAGAGCAAGGGCTGAACACACATGTGCTAATGTCCAGCTTGCTTCGTCCCCTTACACAGCCTATGTCTTACCTACAACTAGGAGGGTCTTCTCATCTCAATTAATGAAATCAAGGTGTAGTCTTAGAGGTAAGGCCGGATGCCCATCCCCTAATGATTGCAGTTCTGTGAAGTTGAAAGTCAACATTAATCATAATGGTGCTTGTTGAGATTACATATATATGTGTGTGTGTGTGTGTGTGTGTGTGTGTATGTGTGTGTGTGTGTCTTTTTCTTTTCAGGAAGAGCCTTACTGTGTATCCCAGGCTGTCCCAGAACTGCTATGTAACCCAAACTTGCAATCTCAGTCTCTGGAAAGTTGACATTGCAATAGTGTATCACCATGTCTTGTTTTATAAATTTTGATGAGTTATTAAGCAAAGAAAAATTAGAAATTACATGCTTAATGCCAATGATCTGAGGGAAGAACTGGGAAGATCTCTGTGTATTCAAGGCCATCCTCATCTGCGTGGTGAATTCCAGAACAGTCAGGACTACATAATGAGGGTTTGCCTCGAAATAAATAAAATAAAACAAATAAGAATTGGACTTTCATGTTACTTGCAAGTATTATCTTCTTAAACCGTCCATCAGCTCGGAACCAAACATTCAAACAGATGAGGCAATGGGCCATTCTCATTCAAAACCACCACAGGGACAGAATAGCACCTGACTGTCCTGACATCCTACGTTTCCAGAATCTGGGTTCACAGAATCTAACGGACAAAACTTCAAGGTCAAGCTGCAGTATTATTCCATTGTGTGTTGTTATAACAAAATACTTAAGAATAGGTAATTTGTACAGACAGAGACGTATTTGGACTGATTGTTTTGGAGGCAAGAAGGGTAGCAGTATGTTTCAGCATCTGGGAAAGACCATGTGCTCTTTTAAGCATGGCAGAAGAGAAGGAAACACAGACAGATATGGAAGAGTCACAGAGAAGAGCCAGAGTGGTTTTGGGGTCACTTCCTAACAGCTTACTGTGGTGAGAACTACTTCAGTCGTACAAGGAAGACAGCAATCTCTCTAAAGACCCTGCACCTCAACCAAATATCTGCTATGCTGGAGAACAAATTTTAAAATGAGTGTTGGAGGGAACAAGTCTGGTCACAAACCATCTGTCTTAGGGTTTCCATTCTTGTGAAGAGACACCATGACCTAAGGTGTCTTATAAAAGAAAACATTTAATTGGGGCTGGTTTACAGCCTCAGAGCTTTTCTCCACTTATCATCATGGTAGGAAGCATGGCCGTGTGCAGGCAGACATGTGGCTGAGGAAGGAACTGAGAGTTCTACATCCTGTGATGCAGGCAGCAAAAGGAGACTGTGTTCCACGCTGGGTGGAGCTTGAGCATAAGCGACTTCAGCACCCACTTCCACAGTGACGCACTTCCTCCAGCAAGGCCACACTCCTACTAATGCCACTCCATGTGGCCCAGCATTCACACACATGAATCTGTGGCGGCCACACCTACTCAGACCACCGCACTCCATCCCTGACCCTCACAGGCTTGTAGGCATGACATAATGCAAAATGCATTTAGTCCAACCTCAGAAGTCCCCGTAGTCTATCGCAGTCTCAACAATGTTTAAAAGTCTAAAGTTCAAAGTCTCTTCTGAGATTGATGCAGTCTCTTCACTGTAATACCTATAAAATCAAACTAAAAAAGCAGAACACATACTTCCAAAACATGATGGCACAGGATATACATTACCATCAAAAATACAGGGAAGGGAGCATAGTGAGGAAATGCTGGACCAAAACAAGACCAAAATGCAGATGGGCAAATTCCAAGCTCTACATCTCCGTTTCTGCTGTCAAAGTGCTCTTCAGATCTCCAACTCCTTCTAGCTCTTTTGACCGTAACACACTTCTTCCTCTTGGGCTGGTTCTACTCCCTGTCAGCAGCTTTCCACAGCAGGCATCTCATGGCTCTGACATCTCTAACATCTTGGGGTCTCCAAGGTAACACAGGCTTCATATTCACCTTCTCCTTCATGCAAGGGCCTCTCTGAGCCTCCATGCAAGAACACCCCTGCCATACGTCTGGCCTCAGTGACTTTCCTTAATCAAAGAGAGAGATTCCATTCACACAATGGCCTCTCTATTGTTAAAATCACTGCCATTCGGGTTCTGACTCAGTATTAAACAGTTTCCAATGTAAAAGCTGAAGGCTATGACGACACTTCTCCTTTATAAAATAAAACAGGGGGAGATGTGGGAACCAGCTATTAAGGTCCAGATAGCCTCTGACTTGGTACATTATGAAGGGCTCCCCTTCTCAGCTGGGTTTTTCCCCCTGATCTAGGGAACCCCAGATCTTCTAAGGAGTGTCACATAGCCCTCTGAGATATTATAAGCCCAACCCTTTCTTGATGAGAAACCTGTTCTGCAAGTGCCTAGGGATTCCTGGAGATACCCACCCTAAGCTAATGAGATGTCTTGGTGTCTTGGCTTTTAACCAAAGACCTCTAATCATACCTGGAGTTTGTCCCCCACTCATAGGATAATAAAGTACTCCTTTTCCCCTCTTATGATAGGACTGTGTTACTGTATATAAATCAAGTATCTCTGGCACCTCTAGCCCCAGAAAAACACATTCACCCCTGAAACCCTTCCCCCTGCCCAAGGTCTATAAATGTCTCTGATTCACGAGTTAAACACACACACACACTCTTTCTCTCTCTCCCTCATGCCATTCCTCCACCATGATCATCTGAGACTCATTATTTATTCTGGAGAAGGAAGGGCTCCTCTTCTCCTCCAAGAACTCATCTCTGGACTTTTGGATCTGATGTACAGCCCAGCAGTCACTGCAGAAATGCCTTGGTCAGGCAGCATACGCTGCTGGCCTCCTCAAGCTTCCACCATTCACTGGCATGTCAAGACGGGTTGCCATCATTCCTGGACAGCTCCACCAGCTGCAGCGCCCATCTGTGGGAACAAGCACCTGCTTGTTCCTGAAGCAGTCATCCTGTCCACCCAAACCTAAGCAGGCTGTCACCACTGCCTCTCGGTTTTGGAGTTCTGAATCCCCATTACCAGCTGTTCCTGAAACAGCCAGAACTCATCTGGATCAGTCTGGGCCCTTGATGCCTCCTGACTTGGGTTTCAGAGCCCCTAGCTCCTTGCTGCCATCTGGCCTGGTGCTGGCAGCCTAAAAGAGCATAATACTTATGTGTGGAGAAGTCTTTTTTTACACTCCCCAGCTGGACCAGAGATCCTCTGCTGTGGATTCCATCCGTTCCTGCCTGGAAGTTGACTGTGATCAGACCTTCTGCCCCAGCGGTGTGCACCTCCAGTCCTGCAGCATCAGAGCCTTCCAGCTCAGCCAAATCTAGAACCACATCTCTGGGCCTCCATGCAGAAATACCCCTTTGGTACAGAGGGAAATTCTGTCCTTGATTCTAAAGCTAGAACCATATGGCTAAAGCTGTTCTACGGCTTGCTGGGGCTGGAACATGGCCCCTTGTTCAATTGCTTCTCCTCTAGCTCTCTGTTTTCCATGGTTTCCTTCGCTGCCTAAGCTTGGCTGTCCTGAAACTTGCTCTGTAGACCAGGTTGGCCTTGAACTCAGAGATCTGCCTGCCTCTGTCTCCTGAGTGCTGGAGTTAAATGTATGCCACCACACCGGGACCCAAACTTTTCTTTAATTCTTTGTCACCAGATGGAAGTTTACCTGGGTGGTATCTTACCCTGAGGTCACCACTCCCTTAACTCCATCCAAAATCTTTATTTCATTCATCTCCTTGAACAGGATTTAGCTCCATTTCACTTCCAGGTACCCCTTTAATCCTTCAACCATACATTTTGCATTTTTCCTTTATCACCTTAATTCTTTTCAGCAAAACACTCTTCATAAGAGTGAACAGGACAGAGTCTATACTAGGCTATATTGAGTTTCCTTTGCCAATGCAATATCTAAACCTCTTCTTCACCTTACCCTCGGGCACACTCTTCGGACAAGAACAAAAGCAGCCACATTCTTCACCAAAATATCACAAGAATGATCAGGCAACATACTGGGAAAATTTTCTCTTCTGAAACTTCTTGAGTCAGGCCCTCACATTTCAAATCACTCTCAGTACCACTGTCCTCCATGCTTCTGCTAGAAAGGCCAATCAAACCCCACTTAAAGCATTCCATTGTTCTCTGAATCCAAAGTTCCAAAATCCACATTCTTCCACACAAAAGCATGGACAGGCCTATCCCAGCAATACCCCAGTCCTTCCCTGTTCCAGGTACGTGACGTAACTATGGCTGTGTTCAAACCACCCAATCAGATCCCTGTAACTATGCTTCTCGCTTCTGTAATCGTGCTTCTTGCTCCCGAGCCCTATAAAAACCCGTCACCCCAACCGAGAGGCGCGCAAGTCCTCCGAAAGGCTTTGTCGCCCCGGGTACCCGTGTATCGAAATAAACCTCTTGCGGCTTGCATCCGAAGACTGGTCTCGCTGTTCCTTGGGAAGCGGGGTCTCCCTGTCCAGAGAGGCTCTAGCGGGAGTCTTTCATTATACAAGGCAGAGCTTGAGCATATATATGACCTCAAAGCCAGTCCACTGTGACACACGTTCTCCACCAAGGTCACACCTCCTATTAAGCCACTCCCCATGGCCAAGCATCCAAACCCATTATCTGTGGGGGCCAACCAAACCTTTTTAATCCACACCAGGACCCTTTCCTTTTGTTCTCCGCATTTTATTTTCATCTTGGCTAACTGAAGAAAAGAGTTCCCAGTCAAGCAGTGGGGCTAAGTCCCAACAGAGCACACTTCCAGCATGGAATCCATAGCAGAAAAGTACTTATTTCTGGTGTAGTGTGTGTAACAGGCCAAATGAATGTAGACCAGCCAGTGTTCAAGCAAATACTGGGGCCTGCATTCAATGCCCTGCATTCTAGAAATCCAGAATAGGCTTCCACTACAAAAGAAATGAAATTGTGCTTGTTAAGAACCACCCAAATTCCAGAACCAGATTCCTCTTGCCTTCAATGACTCCGGCCAATTCCACTTCATCACTTAAGGCCAATGTGACACATTTCCATGTCACCACTGTATACGTGTTTTATATCTGCATCAACACTGTAAAGCCTGCACCATCACAGTCTGCTCTCTCTGTCTGTCTGTCTCTGATCCACACCCAGAGGCAGCCTTTTGTTCTCCCCTCCGTAATAAATCTCGTATGTGGAGTCTGTTGTGTGGTGTGATCTTTGCAGCACTACTTGGCTGCAAAAGCCTTACGTTGGTGCCAAGACTTAAATAGGATATCCTGGTGCCTGCACCCTCCTTTGGGGGTGTGAGCTGAACCGGAACATACCTATCCCTTATGTCCAGTCTTCCCACACCAGACCCACTGTTTAGCCCACTGATTATTTTACCTCCCATTCAACACTGGCATTTGGTGAGTGATCCCTCTCAGTTGGCATAAATGTTTCCCCAATTCTCCTGTATTCTTCGAGGCAGAGCTCAAATGCCCTGTTACCAGGTGCCCAGTCTCCTCGGGCTGTTAGCCCTGACCCCTGTTGAGTACAGTGATGACCCACTGAGCAGCTTGTCTTCCTCATTTTGTCCTCCCTGAATCCTGGAGATGCCCTAAAGGCCTAGGACTTTCTTTTCTTCCTTACCCATGGGAGCGGTGTTGCCCATACCTTCTGGTTCTGTCCTTGTGGGATGCCTCTTAGAAAACCTCCATCCTCTCCACCTGTCCCCTGACTGATGGGGCCCAAATTTATTCACTTTTGCAATAAAATATGGCATCAAAATCCCTTAGATAATAAATCCATATGTGGCTTACGCGCAGCTGCACACACCCCAACATTATAGGGACCTTTACCAACAATGCAAGCCACCAAGAGGAATGGAAAACAGTTCCCCATTCCCTAGTTCTCTTTTCTCTGCTCCAAGTCCTGTTTTGTTGTTTTGTTTTTTGGAGGTCTGGTCCCCCTCCCACAACTCCCTCTTTCCCAAGCCTTCCTGAGTTAATGTCCTAGCTTTAAGTTAAGGTTTATGGATTTGTAAGTTTGTTGCAAAGTGCAAGCCAGAGCCAGACCTACCGGGAGGGGGAGAAAGCAAAGGAGTATGCCAGCTGCGCTGGGCACGTGCCCAGCACACACCCTTCCCTGGCTGGTGTGCCTCTCTGCTCCCGCCCACTCTGTTCCTCCCTGCAGTGGCCTCTCCTACGGTGTGTAAGGATCGTTTGTTTCTGCTGGCTTCTGCCACCCACGAAATTTGATTCCAGATTCTAGAGTTCTCTACCTGCCTTTTAACCATGTCTCTTCTCTTTCTGGGCTCTAGCCGGCTATGCCTTCCACGTGGGCACCAACATGACTCTCTGGCAGCCTGCTATGCTCCTGGCCTGCTACATCCATGCGAATATCTCCGCTTTCACCTGCTACCTGCTCTGTCTCTCTCTGTGTCACTTCTTGGGCTTGTATGCTGCAAGTTTCCTCTCCTGCCCCTCAGAGCTGCCTGCTAAGTCTTGCAGCTAAGTCCTTCTGGGCCTCTATGATGTTGTCCTCCGCCCTATCAGCTCCTGGAGTCCTGCAGCTTCTCTACGCCCTCATGGCTACTAGGATACCCCTTCCTAAACCAATCCTCTCCCTGTCTATGCCACAAGCATCACTCTGCCTCCTGGAGCCTGCCACGTCCTTGGGGAGCCACCTTGTGGGCAACACTCCTTCAGCTCTGGTGTGCTGCACCCATCTGAGTCTCTACTAAAGACACCACTTCACTTTTTTCCTACACTTTCCTGGCTTCTCAGCTCCTTCGTAGAGCTTACAGTGAAAGACTCCTATTAGAGCCTCTCGGGGGAGACCCTGCTTCCCAAGGAACAGCGAGACCAGTCTTCGGATGCAAGCCACAAGAGGTTTTTTATTATTTAGATACAC
>CM053764.1:18177940-18328435 GCA_028658305.1 Pachyuromys duprasi | reverse complement strand
AGATACACGGGTAACCGGGGCGACAAAGCCTTTCGAAGGACTTGCGTGCCCCCCGGTTGGGGTGACAGTTTTTTATATGGCTCAGAGCAGGAAGCAGATAACAGAAGCGAGAAGCATAATTATAGGGGTCCGATTGGACAGTTTAAACAAAGACATGGTTAGATCATATACCCAAGCGAAGGGGGGAAGGCAGATGTGAGCCGAGTCACGTACCCGGTTCTTATCTCGGGTGCCCAGAGTGTTTTTTTTTTCCTCAGAAGAGACAAGGACTTTCTGTCCCCCCTCATAGGCCAGGCGCCCAACCACAGATATCCTGTTGTTGGACATCTGTCCTGCCTTGCTTCTGACCTTGCACTGTTCCAGTCTTGCAAAATAGTGTTGTCAGCGTTATGCTAGGGTTTTATTCTTTCAACAGAAATTCCCTCCAACAGAATTTTATGTTGTGACCCTCTCTCCTCCTCGACTCAAACAGCTTGGCCTCAGTGCAGATAAATCGCCAAAAATTGACACACTTGATTTCCAAATTCTTACAAATATTAACAACTGCTATTTCACAAACAAATGATCCCCCAAACTTATATCTAAACTTGGTCCACTCTACATTTTTCTCTATTTTGTACCCTTAAAAAAAATCTTTTATCTCTATGATTTCTCTGTGCACTGCTATCAAAAGATTTCTTAAGATTTGTTAACTCTGTCTCAGGATTTATAAGTTCATTGAGTATGGTTTAAAAAATATCTATAAAATCTGTAATGAAATTTGGCTTTAAACTTAAAACTAAAAGCCTATTATTAAAAATCTATACATACATAACTTTAATTTGCTGCAGCATATTATATATGATTCAACTCTTGCTTCAGTGTGTGTATATGTGTCTATGTATATGTGTGTATGTATGTATGTAACTTGGAATCAACCCTGTGTATAAATGTGTATGTAACTTGGAATCAACTCTCTTTTTAAAAGATAGATCTACTAGAAAAACAGATGTTTTTAAATAGCTACCATGTGGCTCTCTTCCACTTTGGCTGATAACATCAAGATGTAAGCAGACACACTGGCTGGCAGCCATCTTTACTAAAGTTAAAGAGTTCATGCCATGTGACTTAACCACCATCCTCAGATTAACAAAAGGGGACTTTGAAACTTACATCTAGCTATTTATGACTACTAACCGTTCAACACCAGGCTTCTAAAAAATTTAGATAAGTAACAACACACATTTGATAAATAAGGTATATTTGAAAATCAAGGTTTAACAGAGGCTGAGATGAGCCAAGACACTGGAAAAGGATATTTATTCCTGCTGAGTTTCTTGCAGGCTGTGCAGTGTGCTCCAGATTTCCAGTTGTTATAAGTTTTTGCCCATGGTGGAGTGGGCTTTGGTCGTTCAGCTGCCTTTGAATTACTTCTGCTCCTGCAAGTAATCCCTATATTCTATATTCTTATAACTAACCCCAGTAAAACGCATTGGTTCACCAAAAAAAAAAGAAAGAAAGAAAGAAAGAAAGAAAAAGAAAAAAAAGAAGAAAATCAAGGTTTATACATCCTTAAGGTTTACTCAGGCTCACAAGTAATATTTGTCTAGCTTCTTTTTTGCCTACTTGTTAAGCTTTAGCTACTTGGATAAACTGAGTCATACAAAAACTGTAATATTCTATAATGGTACATTATAAAAGGAAAGTTTACTGTGATTTGTGGTTTATTTTGATGCTAGAGGATCTTCAGTTAAACCTTCAACTGAAATTTTAAAGCCCAAACTTAACAGGGATAAAGCTTTAAAAATCTTAATCTTTTAAAAGCTACTAACTTATTGTAAACTTCGAAGGATAATTAAGACATGCAAGTTAATAGTCACCCTGTAAATGATCAAATTCTTTAGTGTACGCAGAACTATACTTGTAGTCATGCTAAGTTCTAATGTAATTAATTACAGGAATAAGCTTTATTTAGCCTCCTGTATATGTGTTCAAAGTTAAGACTAAAACAAGCAACTAAAAACAAAAGTTTGTTTAGTTTATAAATTCTTAATAGCTAATGGTCCCCACAATTTTCTGAGATCTCTTGAGTGTTAAGTGAAAGGGAGGAGCAGGAAAGATAGAAAGAGGTCCCTGTGATGGAGAAGTGCCAGCTCATGGATGCTGTCCTGAGGTTACCTCCAAAGAAGATGATGGGCACAGAACTAGTCTGGCGCGGGCTTTCAACGTGGCAAAGCCGGCTGGTGGGTGAAAGACTGATCTTCACTTCACCCACCTCCAGGACCCTGTCCAAACTCTGGACAAACAGGACACTGGGGAGTTGATTGCTCTGCTTTGCCTAGACAAGGTAGGCAAGTCCCCCAAGTTCCTCCACCACAGGAAAGTTCTTTGTATCTTCTGGGCCTGGCAGCTGAAGACTGACAGTGCCCCAGGACCTCTGCCCAAAATGAAATCAGGACTACTGTGGGGAAACCTAGGGTGACTGTCCAGGTAGCCGGTAAGTCTGTCATTTTTAATAGATCCAGAGCTATTTGGCCTGTACTTTCTGCTTACTCAGGTGAAATTTGAGAGGTGAAATTCTCAGATCTGTGCTGGTGTTGACAACTAGGATAGTAAGTTTTGTAAATTTAACAGCACTAACCAAGGCTTCAGATGCCCTTTCAGCTCTCTTCATATGTAAAAAAACAGGCCTCACTTTCCTAGAGCTACTACTAGATCTAGATACAGTTTACCTTGCTGCCAGACTCTTAAGAGAGAGAGAGAGAGAAACTCACAAAACAGATTTCAATGTTTTTTTTTTTTACTAGTCCTTTACTTAAAGAAATTTGTTTTACAGTGACTCCTGTCAGTAATCAATCACCTGTGTTTCATGGCAAATGATTGGCTAGAAAAAAGTATAAAGTTTATGTAAGATCTGAGGATATGAAGCTTACGTAAGTTGTAAGGGTCTAAAACATGTTTTAAGATATGTAAATGCAAGTTATAAAGGTCTAAGAAAGTGTTTCAAGGTGTATAAATGCAATTTGTAAAGGTCTAAGAAAGTGACTTAAGGTATATGTAAAAATAAAAAATGTTTCTGATTTTTCCCCTCTGTATGCCACTGGTATATTAAGACTTCAAAAGTTCAGAGTTTTAGCATTAATCAGTGGAGCTGTGCTATGCCGTTGATCTAGCTCCGGCAAACACTGACTACTATTATAGTTACAAGCTCAAGATTTTAAATTTCCTTTGGTTGTTTTCTAAGTATAGACTAAGTATAGGTTTTTACTGGGCTAAAATGTCTCTGTCCACCGCCCCCCCCCCCCCAGCTTCTACTGTGACTAAAAGGCATGAGTCTACTGCCTGTTCTACAATGTGGATTTCAGAACAGATTACAAACAGTAGTAATGCTTACATATCTAAAACTTAGCTTTTTTTGTAAACTTAAAAAAAAAAATTCTGGCAAGGGTCTGGAGAGGTGGCTCAGCAGTTAGGAGCACTAGCTATTGTTCCAAAGGACTCGGGTTCAATTCCCAGTACCCTCATGACAGCTCATAACTGTCTGTAACTCCAGTTCCAGGGGATCTGACACCCTTACACAGACAAACATGCAGGCAAAACACCAGTGCACATTAAATAAATAAATAAATAAATCATTAAAAAAAATCTTGCTAGCTTCAGGAAATCAACTTGAATCTACCCCTTCCTTGCAGGTCAAATGAACTCCAGATAAGTACTATCAATCAACAATATGTTCCCCTACTCGCCAATTCTTTCTATTCCTGAGGATGGGATCTCTCCCACTTTCCCTTGTCTTGGGACTCCTCTACTCCAGCTACCAGGACCATGGTCCTAAATGTCTCAAATATACTCCTAAGGAAAAAGAAATTTCCCCTAAAGTCCTTATCTTTACCTTCTGTCCCTATCTGCTCCAGAAGAGTTCAAATCAACTAAAGACCGCAAACTTCCCCAGCTCGTATACACATCCCTAATCAAACAGCCTGCTCCTCCTGGCTTTGGCCAGTCATCCAGCTTTCTTGTGTCCCCAAAAATGTCAATACCCCCAGACAGCAGGAAGCAGTGTAAAGAACATGGCACTCTCAGTCCTTACCAGTTGCACCTTTCCATTTCTCAGCCTTTTATAATAAATGAAAGGGAGGAATGTTAGAAACTGTCCACATTCCAGAACCAGGGTCCTGCCACCTTCAATTGTTAGGCCCAGTTCTCAGTGGGCCACCCCAGCCTAGCTCACAGTAGGGGAGCGGGAAGGAGACATGTAGCATCCCATTTCCTCCTGCTCACTGCACTACAGTCCATTCTGTGCATTCCAGAGGATGGCACTGGAACTCCTGGTGCCATGAGCTTCCACTGCTCATCTCCCTGCAAGGCTGGCATGGAGACAGGGGAGGAGTTGACATATCCTGTCTCATGTTGAAATATACATCCAGAGATATTGTTAGTCCAAGTCCAACAATAAAGACAAACAATAAGACAAAACAGTAAGTGTAAGGAAACCAGAATATAGACTGTCTCATTTGTGATCATGAGACTAAATTCTCCACCTTATTCAGCCAAGGCGCACAGGCACAGACTCATCCTGTTGAGGGAGCAGAATCTCTCTGTTCCCTCCCAATCCAAGTTGGAGGAGTGGAATTCCTCCATCTCCTCCTTGTTCAAAGAAAGGGGCAGCTGAAGCATCCTTCAGGTTGCCCTGTGACCCTGGCTTCAACGACATATCTGTCAGCCTTAATGGGCTGTTCCAGTTGGGGGGGCCTCGAACCTACCCAGCGGACTTTAACCCCTTCTACCAATGCTCGAGAGCCAGACCAAAATCAAAGCTTCAGGAAAGACAGAAACCTGACACTGCCACTGTCAGAGTAAACAAACTTGCAGCAGGCAAACAGAATGACAAACAATAACAGTAGCAAGATAGAGAGACAAAGACGAACAAGGACCACAGTACCTACTAGGAGCTCAAGCTAAGTCCTCCGATAGCCGCTGTCCAGAGTTCTCTCCAGTGCCTCAGTTTCCTGGCCAATGCACCATAATGTTGGGCCCAGCAGGAGCCTAATTTCCTGAAGGAATGAAGAGAACTCAGTATACCAGGTCTCATCGATGCAAAATCGCAAGAGGCTTATTTTAACCATTGTGCAATGGGGTCACCCCTGCTGGTCAGCAAAGCGTGGCACTGGGAGACCAAGGCCTGGGGTTTTTAATGGACAAGGTGTGGGGATTTTCAGGGGTTGCATCTTGGCAATTCAGGATTGGATGAGGTATTTAACTTTTAAAATAATTGGTTGGTTGTGGGGACCCTCAGGTCCCATCAGTCCTGTCATAAATATCTGGGGAATATCTGATCTTCAAGTCAGTTTGGAATTACCTGCCATATGAGGTAGGGCTGCAGTTAAACGTGGGAGAGTGATTATCTCATCCTGTGTCTGTTCTGAGGGGTGGGGGCTACAAGCTTTTGGACAAAAGGTCAGGAGCTATTCAGGAGAAAGATAGGGGCCATTTGGCCCAGTTCCCAAATCAAAGTTTATTTCACAGGCGCCAGCCCAGTGATTTTTCTCCACCTAGTAGAGACCTCTGCTTGTTTTCTTTCTTATCTTTGCCCCGAGGATGGCCAATGTCAGGAACTTTTACATTCCTCTGTTCTCTGGAGAAGCACTGAGAGGCTTTAATTAACATGGGCCCAAAACTTCAAAATATAAGTTATAAGGTAACTAAGAGAAACATAGGTTACAAAGTTAGTCTGATTCTTTCATAATCACTCAGTGTGCACTATGGCATCAATAAAGGCCAACGTGAAACAGCATCACTAAGGGCCAGTGTGACATGTTCTCGTTACCATCATGAGCATGCTCCATACTTCACCACCTCTAAAGCCTGTGCCATCACAGACTGCTCTCTCTCTCACTCTTATCCGTGTTCAGAGGTGGCCTTTATGCCCCTCACCCCAATAAATGCCTTGTGTAGGTCTGTTGCATGGTCTTTTCAGCATTCCTTGGCCCTCAGGTTACCATGAAACCCTTACAGAGGTGGCCAAGGTAGAAAATGGCTCCTATTAACCTCAACCCTTTTTCCTGCTGTTTCTCATGTAAATGCCAGTTCTCAAGCAATATCAGATCCTGGTAGACAGGAAGTGTTAAAAAAAATGTTGCTCTTGTTAAGACAGCAAGAAAGACTACTTTAAGATGATTACAATAAAGCTATTTCAGAAAAGAGAGAGAGAAGGAAGAAGGGAGGGAGGGAGGTTTGCCAGGGTCAACTTCAAATGCAACGAAGACAAGCAGAGAGTTAAAGCTGTAGGAGGCCAGAATATGCCACTGAGATGCACCTTTTGGCACACACGTCATTTTGAGCTGATTATTTTGAGAAACTGCAGACACAGGAAAAGCTCTGAACACAGAGTGGGAGTTCCTCTTTTGTAGGGGAAATTTACATCTGTAAAGGAAATCTCCATTTGTAAGGGCGTCTTCCCCCCCCTCCCAAGAATAAAGATGATTAAGTCTCTAGATGGAGAAAGCTCCCACTTAAATCTGCATGACAAACCTTAACCTTGTTCATGAGCTGTTTCTGCTCAATTTCCATAACCTTTCTTTCTTCTTCTTTTTTTTTTTTTGTTTCCTGCAAATTATGATATTTAAGCCAGATGGTGCCATCAAAGCCACTTCTTGGAAACACACATTTTTCTGTGTATGTCCTATGTGTATGTGAGGTTTATAGTTTATTAAACCTTTTATATTTTGGTAATCTGTGCTGTTAAAGGAGTCCTCGCCTAAGAAATTAAAAGAAAGAGAGAGAGAAATGGATTTTCCTTCTTTGATTAGCCATGGAACAGGCTCAAGGACTCACAGAAAGTTACTAAGTAGATTCTAGCTAAACAGTCTGAAAGTTAGATATCCAAGGTCAAAGATGAAGAAGCTTACCAAATAGCAATGTATTCCCAAATGTGCCATGCTTTGCCCACGGTGCGGTAGATCAGTCACTGAAGTTATGAGTTTTGCCTGTTAATCCCACAGATGTGAGAAGAAAGACCATTGACCCAAATCATGGCCAAATTAATTAAAACAAGCTTTATTTGTGTATATGGACTGTCTCCCCCTAAGCCAGGATCCAAAAGGTTAGCCCTGGACACAGGGAGGATGGGGTGCTTATAGCTCAGGTTTCCATATGGAAGATTTGGTAGGCAAATGGGTAGGGTTATAAGAGCAGTACATAAGCACAACAAGTGGGTCACAACAATCTTCTGAAATAAAGACGTGGGTGCAAGGTAGTTATAACAACATGATCATGTAAGGGTCAGAGAATTACGGAAGGAAGACACCAGACTCAAATAGTTAAGTAAAAGCAATGAGCATGTATTCTGCAGAAACCACCTGCATACAGGGGTCAACCGTTCACACAAAACAGAAAGGAGCCCTGCAGACTCCTTCTAAAGGCAGCTAGGGGATTTATAGTCAAGGTTAGGTAATCTTTACCAGGATTGGCTGGGTTCATGGTAATGTTATGCCTGAATCATGATGCCCCAAAAGACCACCACCAGGAGTCAAGTCCGTTGTAAAACATATGAGGATCTTTTTATTATGAATTATTAAAAGCTGCAGCTTGGGCTCACACCCCCCACTGCCAAAGCAGTGAGAGCAGAGAGCCTTATGCTTAGGTTAGTTGGGTGATTTAAAGATTCTAGTATCTCCCAGCATGCCCAAAGCAGGGGGAGTTCCTGCCTGGCAAGCATTTATTGGTCAAAACACAAAAGGGATTTTGCATTTTGAATTGATTGGCTATAGGAAGGTCCCCAGACCATTAATGATCTGGTGTCTCTCCCTAGGGGGATGGGCCAGTTTCCTAGCAACTTTATCTCTAGTGGGCAGGAAAAGAATGCAGTAAGACTAGTTCTTCCCCTCAGGGCATTAAGGCTGGACATCTCTCCATTTGGCTGGTCTTAGCTTAGGCCTGTGCTTTAAACTTTAAAATAATGGCCAGTGATTTTTAATCCTTTGGTTTCTCAGTAAGAGATGCTTGTATGTTCCTGATTGGTTCCAACCTTAGAGAAGAAACAATCACCTCATTTAGGCCCAGGCCAGATGTAGGGGCAGATGCTGATTGGCTGCCCATCTCCTGTGGTTTTGTTTTGTTTGTTTTGTTTTGTTTTCAGGAACTCATCAAGCAAGAAAGTGGGGAGGGTTGCAAGAACTTTGGCTTGGCTTTGGGCCCAGTCTCAAAATGGAGTCAGTCAGGGCCTCTCAAGCATAACAAGGTGCTCAGAACAACCTCTTAAAACAAAGGCATGATTGCTGCTTCCTGAAACAGGCAGTACAGAAATAATTGTAGTTAAGGTTACAGGTGGGGGATAGCCCAATATTTGAGAAGCAGAGATTTAATCACAAACAGGAATGAACCTGGTTTGTTTTTACTATATGATGGTTTTCAAGCCCAAGATGGAGGCAGGCTGGTTTGTCATTGCCAACTTAAGAAAGCTGCAGCATCCAACATGGAATCTCTGTCCTTGTAGATAGGGTGTAGGCTTAGATAGGGTGATGGATTCTGAAGGCACCTACACTTTTCTGTACACACCCATACACATATAGATAATTTAAAATAAAATAAACCTCTTTTAAAGAAGTGTGTGTGTTAACTTTAACATGGTTAGTTGTTAAATATTATTTTTATAAAATTTTGTTTCTCTTAGTTTCTCTCTCAGCCCAACTATCACATAAATAATTGAGACTCCATTATATTATTTTAACAAGCTTCACAGCACAATCATGAGCTGTATTAACTCTATTCTTAAGCCTGTAAGTGACTGTTACTTCCTTCTGGCATGGATCCCAGCAATATTTGCATTGTGTAGCTTTTCTTGCTAAGGTCTCTATCCAGGTCCCTCCTGGACATCTGTCCATGGCTGAGTCCCCTCCTTTCTTTTTAACTCCTCTTCCCCTGGCTGGCAGGAAGTCCAGCCCTATTCTCTCCCCTGCTCAACAATTGGCTGTAAACTGTTTTTTGTTTTTTGTTTTGACATATCAGGAAACAACTGGGGAGCACGATTTTTACAACATTGAGACAGGATGTTCTCAGAAGGATTGTAACCAGATATGGGGAATACAGAAATCAGCATTTGAATTACACAATAACCTTATGCCTCTATCTAGTATTGGAGGTTATTTATTCATTCATATACCATTTGGTATGTATGAGAATGAAGGAACTGAGGATGGCAGGGGTGGCTCCATTTTGTTTCTCAGACTCTGTCTTAAGTTGACTATCCTTGGAGTGACTTGGCCCCCACCTTCCAGTTCCACCTGGTCCTCTACCCCACAGGTTGTCATGGATACCACAGAATGTGTTAATATATAACTATAATCAGGCTTCCACTCCACAGGTTGTCATAAATACCACAGAACATGTTAATGGGTCCTCCATCCAGCAGGCTATCTTACAGATATTTTAGATATCTTGTGGTTTGGCCAGGTGGCTTGGAACAATCAGCCTAAAAGTCACCTCAGTTGCTGAACCCCCAATCCAATCTTACCTTTTCCTGTAACACCAAGGCTTGGAATTCCTCACTTGTGGTTTTTCCCTTTAAAAACTCTGCCCCCCTGAGACTCGGGGCCTCACTTTCTAACCTGCCCTGTCAGGGAAGATTGGTGGCCTGAGCTTAAGCTTGAATAAACATCTTCATATGATTTGCAATGGACTCAACTCCTGGTGGTCTTTTGGAGTCTCTCAAATCTCAAATCAGGCACAAGAGAAAGGACGTTTGCTCTGGCACACCCATGGAAACCAAAAGACAAGTTTCTCCTTCAACTGTGGGTTCCAGGGACCAAACTCAGGTAATTGAGCTTGCATGGAAAACACTTTTAGCCACTGAGCTATCTCACCAATCCTAGATAGTTTTAACCTAGGTGCTGGTGGCTTCACAAATACCACTAGTTATTTCAAGAAAGTATAAAGGATCAAACATTTATCTAGGATACTTTATTTATGTGTATTAGTTACTTTTCTGTCCTGTGACCAAACACCTGACAAGAGGCAAGTTAAAGGAAGAAGGGGTCTTCTTAGGCTTATACTCAAGGGAATCATTTCATCGTGGTGGGGAAGGCATGGAAGGAAGCAAGAGTAGCAACTAAAGGAAAGAAACAAAAATAAATAATTAAAATCCCCAGTTCGTGAGACCCCCAAAGACCACCAGGAGTCCGCTGCAAAACACATGAGGGTTTATTGGATACAAGCTCGAGCCTGGGTCGCAAGCTCCCTGTGGAAACAGAGAATAATGTGGCTGGGCAGTCTAAGGGAACAAGATTTTTAAAGGGCAAAACTGTAAGCAATGGATTACATGCCTTGGCATTACGTGATTGGGTAAGGAAAATTGACTTTTGAAATGATTGGTTTACTTTAGGCTCCAAGTTCATAAACGGTTCGGGCCTGGTCATCTGAGCCAGTTTCCTAGCAACTGTATTTCTAGTGGGCAGTAAAACTAGTTCCTCTCCCCAGGTGGCTGGACATGTCTCTATCTGGCTGGCCTTTGTTCAGGCTTGTACTTTAAACCAATACCCAAAAACCTAATTTTTATTTCTTTAGTCTCTCAAGCTGAATCTCCTGCATATCAATGCTATAACTGTAATTCAACAATTCTTTTCCAAATGACCTTCCATTTTGCAAGAATGGAGTGAGGACACTAAATTTTCAGGTGATGAAGAAGAAAAGAGTTTACAGACCTATAGCATATAGGTTCCGGGTATCTTATGATAAGAGCCAACCAACACTTGGGCTGGTCAGTCTCAAGAGTAGAGCCTAGAGGAATAAGAAACAGAGAATGAGCTAGGGAGCAAGAGACATCTAGACAAGTTATCTCTCAGAGCATGGAAGGAGATAGGTCACAAAAAGGTCAACACCCAGGGTTACCCGGGTTCTCACTATGTACAGAGCAGCCAGGCCAAGTTCTAGAGCTAATGGCTAAAGTGCAATGAAAATGGAGTCATTGTTTGTGGTCTGAAAGGGGTTAGCCCTCCAGAACTGAAGTATCCCCTGCTACAAAATAAATCTGTCATTTTTCCTTTTTTATACTTTATGCCAGAGATTCCAGAATTCAAGCGCATGAAGTTTTAAAAAATAAAATAAGATGAAGTTGATCTGGGCATAGCCGCACACACTTTTAATCCCAGCACCTTGGAGGCTGCAACAGGCTTTGTGATTCAAGGTCTATCCTGGTCTGCATAGTGAGACCCTGTATAAAATAACAAAACAACAACAAAATAGAGTATGAAGTTGGAAAGGCTGAGTAGAGTCTCCACACAATTAAGAACTAACACAAGGCTGTTCTGGTGAGATGGTGGGCGGGCAACTGCCATTCCAGTGATGTTGCCATCCAATTTTCAGGAAGTAAAATCTTAGTTCTTCAACTACCCAGCCAGGAGCCGGTAACATCAGGGATCGTTGTGGGAAAGAGGTTATAACTCATTCAGTGAACAAGAAAAGACAAGAACGGAGAAAGGTGAAGGAAACAAGGCTGTTTTCTCAGTGTGAGAAGGGGTCACGTGGATTAATAAGTGGATACACTTATGAGGGGGAGGGGGTACCACGACATCTCCAAGAAGCTTGTTTTTCTCTTTCTGTTTCACTCTATCTGGCTAGTTCGGGGGCTTGTTGTGGGAATAATAAAATGTCACGGCTCTGCTGAGTGGAAACTTGTGAGACGAGGATGATGAGATGGTAATGAATTGAAGGGTATCCAGTGGGTGAGATGGCGACTCTGTCAGTGTGAATCCTCTTGGCATGATGGCTCTAATACCTTGCTTTCTACAGAAATTCACCATCATGACACAAACCACACACACACACACACACACACACACACACCATTTTGTTTGCTTGTGGGGTGTGTTCAATTCTCTGAGAAAGTCATACAATGAGTTTTGATCACCTTTACTCCCTCCTCCTCTCCCTACCCACCCAGCTTTGTATCTTTTTTTGTTTCCGTACATCAAATCCAATTTGTGCAGTTCACATATTCACAGGTCTTTCACTGGAGTATGGTCAACCTATCAGAGTTAAGACTCTTACAAAAATTGACTCTCCCTCCCCCATCATCTATCAGTTGCCAATAGCTCCTTGTTTAAGGATGGGACTTTATGTCCATCTCCTCTCTCCATGCTGAAATTTGGTCTGGCTGGAGCTTGCACAGGGCCTGTGCATGTTGTCATAATTTCTGTGAGTATACAGAGGACATTGTATCTTTGTATTCATTCACTGCCTCTGGCTCTTACAGTCTTTCCGCCCCCTCTTTAATGCTCCCTAAGCCTTGAGAGGAAGCATGAGGTATAGGTGTACCATTTAAGGCTGAGCATTCTGCAAGCTCTTCTCTGCACATTGGTCAGAAGCCAGACGTTTTTAATGCATACACTGGTCTTGTAAATGTACTTGGGCCAGAACTAAGCAAAGGGAAGCAAAAAGAAACAGGAGGAAAAGACTAAAAGAAAAAAAATGCCTAGCAAAAAAGGAGTTTTAACTTACAGGCTATGACATTTTCTGCCATCTGGCATCAAAAGGTTATCTACTGGCCACACTCAAAGATCAGTGTCTCCAACAGGTAGAGAAAGAAAAGAGACTTCCAAGTCAGACAGCTAAGTCAAAAGTGTTTTCTATACAAAGCTGATGGGAATTCGTTGCTTAGGAATGTGAACATTAAAACAAGAATAAAAGTAACGAAGACAAAAGATTTATTAAAGGAGGCAAGAAATTTGGGGATTGTGGGTAAAAAGGTCATGTGGTCAGTCATTGGACCTTTCATGAAGTAACAAAAATTCCCAAGTGTCTTATCATTGACCACAAGGTTATCGTGTAGTTGACTGCCTTTGTAAGCAATGCCTGCTTCTACATTCTGGGCCATGAAAGAGTCTAGTTGGCCCATGAGGTGCAAATAACCTCTATGCTGTTAGAAAGAATGCAGATTCGGGAAAGGATCTGACACAGCATTACCCTTCAGAATGAACTTGTGTAGGAGAGAGCCTCAGGACTATGGGAACAGAGGCATGATCAGTCTTAGAATGGGAAACCAGAACCGCATCATACCAGAGGCCTCGTTATGGGGTCGTGAAGGGAGAGAGCTGCGCTAAAGAGAGATAACAGCCGAATACAGCATCACCTGAAAGAAACGAACAGTCAAATGAAACAGGGTGAACAGGCAAGCTTCACAGCCCATGACCTGGGATTGCCCAGCAATGAAGAAAGAAAGAAAGAGAAGGAGTGAGTGAGATGTGATAGGGGGAAGGGACGGGTGCCCCGACAGAGAAAGGGTAAGAGGGTAAGAGATGAGAGGGCAAGAGGGTGACAAAGTTGCCGGTTGGTCCTTTTAAGGAGCAATGTAACCATGCCTGCCAGGTGTGGCTACCTGGCTGGCAACACATGATGACATCACAGGTTGCTAGGCAACCCAGAAGCAGGCTGCGTAAATACTAACATGGACCATCTGCCTTTTCTGGAAGGAAGGTGTGTTTCTGCCATTCTGCCACTTCCTTAAAAGCCTTAGTCTGTCCTCAGGCCTCTTCCTTTGTGGGGAAGGCATCAGTGTTCTTGTTGTTCACAGGCTTATTTAGGATTTACCCTGTTTTGAAAGAGTGAGGGCTTCTCTAGCTAAGCAGGGTTGCTGGCTGCGGCAGCTCTGGCTGAGACAAGACATATGGAGAAGGCCCAGTTGAGGCCCAGGAAAGAGAAGAACTTACAGGAACCTGAAGCTCCATCAACAAAGGAATCTTTGCAAGAAAAAAAAGAAAGAAAGAAAGCCAGAAGAGATTACTATTGTAATCTTGTCAGAAAAAGCCCCTAAGTCAGCATTTCTCTACCTGTGGGTTGTGATCCCTTTGGGAGTTGAATGACCATTCACAGGGTCGCCAAGACCACCGGGAAAACACAGAGATTTACATTATGATTTATAACAGTAGCAAAATTACAATTATGAAGTAGTAACAAAAATAATTTTTTTGGTTGGGGTCACTACAACATGAGGAACTGTGTTGAAGAGTCGCAGCCTTAGGGAGGTTGAGAACCATGGCTCTAAGTGCTGACCCAGGGAGAGGACACTCTGTGGAGGCCATGAGGCCACCCTGGGCCCATGGTGACAGGCTCTATAAATGTGAATGATTCCCTCAAAGTAGAAGGAAACTGCTTGGAATTCATTCACTCTAGAGCATGGCTCGACACACCCAAGGGGCCAGCTGCTGCTCCAGGAAGGCTTGGCCTTGCTTGGCACACAACTGGTTACTCTTGGCACACAGTGGACTGCTGCTGTGTTAGACGTGGATCTACAGACAATTCCGAAATTGCAAAGGACCACTCACCAGGTGTGGCTCTCTTGCCAGGTGGATGCAAATCAGTTCTGTGGTTAACTCAAGGGTAACACTGTTTCTTTTCAAACCTTTCGTTGCCTGAGCAATGGACTTGATAGAGGCTTTCCACTCTTTTATGCAAATACTCTGGTAAAATTCCAGCAACAGTGACTCTTGGGATGACTGAGCATCTCCCAGCAGAAGAGTTAAACTCTGTCAACCTGAGCAAGTGAAAAGGGATTTTCTGGGACCCCACAGGTATGGATCTCAGTGGAGGGTGTAGGAGTAATTGATTTGCATAACTCTCACTTGCTTGGTTTGGATTCAAACTTACTGATTCAAATATGCAGAAAAACCCGAGGCAGGGACTGAGTAGGTGTGAAAGACAGCCTAATGGCTCCGGTTCGCATCAATTAGCATTTCAAAAAGTGTCAAGTTGCTGGCAGACCTTTTTTTTTTTTTTTTTTTTTTTTAATTACTGCTGATCAGAGATTCTAGAGGGAGCAAAGAGTTACCTGTGGGTGCAAATCCAGGGTGCTGTGCAAGAGAAAGGTGTCCAAAAAAGAGAACTGTGTGTGCGTATGTGTGTTGGAACTTGGCTGTGAAGCTTCAGCCATATGTAGGAAAGCAGCACTGACATCAGGTGACTTTAGAATCCCCAAAGCTCAGTTCTCTATGGGATTTCTTGAATTTTCCATTCTAGGTGGAACCTTGGCTTCAGGATACCTGCATTTTGTATTTGTGTGGGTAATGCAGAGACAGTATCAAACACTGCAGGGAAAAGAAAAGGGTTTTACTTCTGTTTCTTGGCTGTCCCTTTGCTATGTCTTTTAAAGGCAATAGAACAACCTCCACTAACTCATTGTTGAATCAGCCCCCCTCTACTGGGGATATTTCTCTTTGAGCAGCTGAAAGGCTAAGCGGGCTGGTGACAGTGTGGAAACAGAATAGGGGCAGCGGCCGGAGCTCCAGCAAGGGCGCCAGGCACAGCCACCACCCCGTGTTGGCAGAATCTTAGGGCAGGCTGGGGGTGGGAAGCTTTGCGGACGAAAAGCAATGGCTTCAGTTGTGCTCTGGCTGGAGGCTGTTGGCATAGAGAAAGCTGAAAGCAGGCTGAGCAGAAGAGGGGACATTTCAAATGGCCAGAGGCAGGTTGGCTTGCTCTCTGTGGTTCGAAGGGGAGGAGGGACCTGGATGGAAAGGGGGGAAGCTTCCATCACTGCCAAGTACTGACCCTTCACATCTGATTGCTGCAGAGGGTGGGGTTTGGCTGCCAAGACTGGTTGCTATGGATATTGTAGATCACAATGTCATTGTTCTAGGTGGTGTAGCCATTGTCCACTTGTGTGCTCAGCCTCCCACCAGGGTTCTATTTGTCACAAGAACTAGAATCAGGCAGAGGAAAGCATGTACTCTTGGAGGTAGAGTGCATTGCAATCTAGAGCACAAATGGTAACCGATTTAGAAATGCTGCCTGTTCCAACCAAATGACATTTGGGGGCCCCAGTCTTTGACCACATTATCACTGGAAAAGCGAAGCCTTGGAGCGGCTGCTAACCATGGCTACACAGACTCTGCCTGTCCCAGCACGGCTGCAGACCTTTCCTGGCCTCCATAATCATCAGGCCTCTGGATGGTCCATCTGGAGACCTGGTTGTCAACTAGCACATTGGATTTGGATGCCTGTATGCACAGAGCCAGGAAAGGACAAGACATTTCAGTGATGGGCCAGGTATCAGGACTGGCAGCCTTGGGGCCTCTGGGTATAGCCTGCTGACCTGGTGAAAAGGCCCCAGGTCCTAGGCAGCTGCGGAAACACATACCCCAGCCATGAAAGATCGACAGAATGTGTGATCCACGGAAAACGGGGAAAACAGGGCATCCTTCTGTCACCACAGAGCCCCAAGTTGGAATAGGGACTGTTTGGAACTTAGCTCAGATTCCTTGGAGTAGCACCGTGGGACCAGGGGTAAGATCAAGATTCCCTGCCCATGAGCACATCACAGCCAATAACAGAAAACAGGTTAGCTAGAAAAAAGCAGAATACATATGCCTGTCAAGTGGCTATGAGCCAAGTGAGAAACCCAGCACAGCCTGCCTGTCTGGATTTTATTGTCCTATCAGTTGAAGGTTGCTTCCCTCTGGATAGAGGACCTCTCTGAATGACTTGTTGGCTTGATTCAGACAAGGATAGGTTAGAGGAGTACTTTACTTTAAAAAAAAATATTTTATGCGTATGAATGCTTTGCCTGAGTGTGTGTGTGCCACATTTATGCCTGGTTGCCCACAAAGTTCAGAGAGGGCATTGGCCCCCCTAGAACTGGAGCTATGGATGGTAGTGAGCCATCATACAAGTGCTAGAAACTGAATCCTGATCTCTTAATTGCTGAGCCATCTCTCCAGCCCCAGATGATCCTTTGTGGTCATGTTCCTAGAGAGTCAGGGACTGCCCTGTGCCTTTGTGTTTCCGTTTGGTGACAGACTTTTTCTGGGGAGATGCAACACACACACGCACCCATGACAGATCAAAGTCTGGATACCATCAAAGTCTAACTTGGTGAACCAATGGAATTATTGATTGGCGCTGCTTACAGTAATATGGGTGAGGGGTTGCTTATAGGAGCAGAAATAACTCAGACAGTTGCATCACCAAAGCCCACCCAGCATGGGTGACAGCTCATAAAAGCGGGGGTGGGGGGTAGGGGGGAACCTGGAGCACGCTGCACAACCTGCAGGCCGGGCTGCTCCGCAGGTTGGAGAATTCCTTTCCAGGTGCCCCCAGGGGCTTTAACCTCTTCCAGGCAGCTTGGCTGGTTTCTGCTACTTCCTGGCAGGTGGTCTGGTTTTAGAGTCTTTTTTGTAGATTCGTTAGTCTGAGAGTGACTCTCAGCTGTCTTTATTATTACGTAGTCTAGTGGAGCAGGGGTTGTCTAGAGACAATGGCAGTCATAGCTGATTAGTTTCCTTAGTCTCTTGAAGGGAGATTGTACAACCTTGGGGGGGGGTTGTCCAGGGCAATCAAAGGGATATTCTCTCTTGATGGCAGCATCTGAGGGTCAACCTTCTTAAGACTCAGTCGCTTTTGCCTGTCCTTACCTTCCTGTCTCAGGAAGGTAGGAAAATGATCAAATACTTTAAGACTTTGTGTCTTGCTTTGGGGATAAGGATTGCAGTTCTATGATCTGCTTTAGCAAAGAGGATGCCTCTCTTTCTGGGGAGAATGAGGAGTGAGGGACAGCAGGGCAGGAGGATGTCCGAGAAATAGGAGTTCTGTGGCTGCTTAGGAAGTCATCTAACCTCCAGTGCCAAGGACTCAGCACGCCCTTGGCATATCATTTTTTTGAGCTCTCAAAAATAGGTGAAATAAGTGTTCTCAGATGGTCCCAGGGAACAGACCACCCTAAGGAACTCTATTCTCTCTGAAGCAAGAAACCACACCACTCACTGTGGGGACGCCATTGACGTGGCTAACAGACGTGGCTTCCTTGTTTGTCTCCGCTCTCCCTTCCACAGGATCTCTGAAGCTGGGATTCAAGCTGGAGAGGAGCTCTGAGCTCAGTGAAAGCTGTACAGGAAGCCCCGGGTGTCATCTGTTTTCATTTCAGCTGAAGAAAGCCAGCCCTTGAGATGAAGTAGAAAAAATTATTTCCCGGAACTTTGGAGAGGCCCATGTTGGGTGCCATATGTTGCTGAAGAGATTGGTTTCCCCCCCTCCCTTTGGAGTTCTTAGTTTCATTAATAAAACAATTTTTAAAAAGACCTGGAGAGAAGCTCAAGGACAATGTTATTACAGTTTAAGAGAACAGCAACAGGGCAGGCAAGTTGTACACCTTGGCAGCTGCCAGGAGGAGAGAGAACAAAAGGAAGAGAGAAAGCCATGCTGTTTGTAGCAGCCACAACAGAGAGTGGAGGGGGAGGGGAGCTTCAGAGAGAAATATGAGTCCATAGCAACAGAGAATGCATGTTCAGGCTTTGGGGAAAGAGAGAGAAAGAAGAAAAAGAAAGCAATGCTGCATGATGGAGGTTCTACAAGCATATGCACTGTAAGAAGAAATAATTATTCCTCCCGTCTCCTCAGCATGGTTTTAAGTGAAGCATCCTTTTTGGTGGGTCGTTTATTGACAAAGTGATTGACAGACCCAGCTGGATTAACTCTTGAGGAGACAATGGTTTGTAATGCTCTAATCCTTAGAGCAGATCAGAATGTCCTGTTCCATCAAGGGCCAAGGGTAGGTAGGTTTTTTGTTTTGCTTTGTTTTTTTTGACCAGGAGGAAGTACCTTTCCTTCAGTGAGCCTCATTGGAGCTCTGCTACCCTCAATGACCTCCAAGGCTAGTGTACCAGAACTTTAGGTTTAGAGTCAGGAGACTTGGTGTCAAATGGCTTTAGCTAAGGAACTTAAATTCTCACTGTTATTTTAGGACCTGACAAATTTAGGAATGCCCATATCTAGGCCAGTTGCACTTTTTTTTTTTTTTATTACAGTGTGACATGAGTCCAAAGACTCTAAGAGACAGACATGGGGACAGGTTTTACTCTCCTACTCCTTATGACTACCTAGATGACAGTTAAAATTGGTCACTAGGCAAGATCTAGAATTACTTAGGAGACACACCTCTGCATATGTCTGTGAGGAGGAGTCTAGATTGGTTTAACTGAGGTGGGAAGATCCACCTTAAATGTTGGTGGCATTATTTCCAAACCTGATAAAAAAGAGAAAGTTAAGTAGGAACTGGCATGCGTTCATCTTTCTTTTCTTGTATGTGGATACAATGTGACCAGCGGCCTTCACACCTGCCACCATGCCTATCCCACCATGATGGATCATACTCTCAAACCAGAGTAAACTTCTCTTTCCTTAGATTATTTTTGTCAGGTATTTCTCTCATGGTGACAAGAAAATTAACTAATTATAAGTCCAATAAAATCCATTCTGTATCTAGCCTTTCTTTCCACTGCCGCAAACTGGGATCCTACATCTGGCTTAGATTTATCTATACTTATTATGTGTGTGAGTTTTCTGCTTGCATGTATGTATGTACATCATGTGGATGCTTGGGACCTGTGGAGGTAAGAAAGGGACATTGAGCTGAAGTTATGGATGGTTGTGAGCCACTGTGCATGCCAGGAACTGAACCCAGGTTCTCCAAAAGATAAACATGTATTCTTAACCACTGAGCCATTTCTCATTTCTTCTCCTCCCCTCCTCCTCCTGCCTCCTCCTCTTGTTCCTCCTCCTCTTCCCTCTCCTCAATCTTCTTTAATTAAAGTCATCTATGTATTCCAGGCCTCCCAAGTACTAGGTAGTAGGTATGACATTATGTCTGGCCTTTTTTCCCATATATACATATGTATATATGTACATATATATTCTTTTTTAATTTTGAGTCAGCCTCTAGAACTTTCTCTGTAGCCCAGTCTGGCCCTGAATTAGAAGTCCTCCTACCTCAGCTCATGGGTGCTACATTTATAGGCATATAGCACTACACTGGGATCATGACTTGGTAACTCTTCCTTCAGGGAAGTTTAGTGTTTACTTCATAGAGGAACAGCAAGACAAACTTCCTTCTAGTCTTGACTAAAAAATATTTTTTCAACAAGAAAACACACTGTCTGAACAAAAAGGGGAAATATTTTGGAATTTTAACTCACATAGTCTTTCTTGTAAACACACAACACTACCTGGAACTCATGATCAGTTAAGGGTGCCTCACTTAAGAAAAAGAGGCATCTTATTTGCTGTAAAGAGAAGGAAAGTCAGCCAGTGTCAATGGGGACCTTTTGCCCAGTCTCCCTAAGCATTGCTGGGGTTGTCCCAGCCTGTTCTCCATTTATATCCTGGAGACCAGTCTTCAAATGGAAGAGGAAATCCCTCTCCATGAATAGAATTATTTTCTTGCAAACATGATGCACATATGTGCTAAGAAAAGATGAGTTTTTATAGCCAAGTGTTGTGGCATATACCTTTAAACCCAGCACTCATGAGGGATTTAAGGTTAGCCTGGAATACATCTCGAAAAACAAATATCAAACAAAAATTACACATTGGTTTAACCACATTGAGCGGTTTAATAAATAAAGGAGGTGGCCTGGGATCTACTCTGGGGTTCAGCTTGCAGGAGACAAAATACGATGAAGTGTGTGGGCAAGCTGTTTGGTATGCTCCATTCCATCTTGTCCAGGAGCTCCCAGGGTCCCTACTTTGGTTATACATTTGTCTTTGTGATTGAAAATGCCCTGACCTACCCCTCCCCCTTCCCCAAAATTAATTTGGGAAAGAGAGTTTTTATTTGGCTTACAGTTCCAGGTTACAATCTGTCATTGCAGGGTAGTCCAAACAGGAAGGCCAAGCAGCCAGCCACATCATATCCTCCGTCAAGAGCAGAGTGGATGAACCCACACCCAGACTCGCACACTAATGGTTCAGATCCTTTAAAAACAAAGAAAACCTCTTTTTCCAGTTTTCAGGGTCTGGACCATGATCAGCGCTGTCTACATTCAAAGTGGGTCTTTCCAACTCAATTAACCCAACTAAGAAAAATCCTGATGTAGACAACCCCTCTTTAAGAGCCCCCTTCCCAGGAGATGATAGATTGTCCCAAGTTGAAAATTAAAAGGAACTATCTTCTTATGCTTGGCTCTGCTGGCAGGTTAAAGACTGGCTTCAGGCTTATGTGTGGCTACTGTTCATCTTATTTGCACTGCAGGTGACATTTGAGAACCCAGCTTTAAAATGGTTTTGAAGACAGCAGCATTCTGGAATATTCCAATGACTAAGAACCTGTAGGTCAGCGTGGCTGAGGTGTGTGACCAGAGCTGAGTTGTGTGACCAGAGACTTGACAAGGCCCAGGGGGTCTGAGCATCACACACTGTTGAGCAGGAGTAACAGAGGATGTGACAGGTGAAGAATGCTAATCTCAGGGGGGTTTGACAGTCCACAGGGATGAAAGTGAGGTGCTGGGGTGAGCTGAAGAGCAAGCAGGGCCCCAGGAAACCAAAGCAGAACTTTAGTCTTGGCAGATTTATGCAAAAATCTTAGAGCTGGGGAAATACAAACAAACATATATATGATATGATCTAGGCCAATCAGCCCCTGTACAGGCATAGTCACTGGGACCCAGAGAAACAGGTCCAAAGACAGCCTACCTCCCTGATCTCAGCCAACTCTGGTGCAAGTAATGTATCTGAATGTGTGAGCTCTGAAAATCCGTAAAAGCTACTTAACCTCTCTCTCATTTGAATGTGGCAAAAGTCAGCACACACTCATAGCATCCTATCAAAAGATGCTAGGTATGTAATACCAGGCCTAATATTGCGAACATTCTTCACATAAACAAACTGCTGTAGTTTGGCTATTCCCCGAAAGCCTTTGTATCAAAGGCTTGGTCTCCAGCCTAGGCTGATATTGGAGATAGTGGAGAACTTAGGAGGTAGGGTTTTGTGGAAGAAGGGTTAGTGGGTATGTGACCTTAGAGGAGCTGTTGGGCCCCGAGACTCCTTCTATTCTGTTTCCTTGCAACCACAAAGTGAGTAGCTTTCTTTGCTGTGTGCTGCTACCATGGTTTTCTGCCCTACTTACCACAGTCACAAAGGCAATGGGCCTAGATGATCATGGACTGAAGCCTATGAAACCATGAGCCAAAATAAACTTTTTCTTCTTATATAGCAATTACCTCAGAAATCTTTGTCACAGTGGCACAAATCTTAACACATGAATTTAGTCGTAAATAAACAAGTATATATATATATATATATATATATATATGTATGTATATAGTATGCACATACAATTATAATACATGTATAGGATAGGTCTGGCTCTGAAAAAAGAAGTTTACTTGAAAATGCTAGCAAGGGCTTGGGAATTTAAAAAAAAATAAGAAAGAAAATGTTGGCATTTTTAGTTTTAGAGGAATACAAATCCAAGAGCAACCTACACATAACTAGGCTGAGGAGTAAACTAATAACACACACGAAGGTCATAGAAAAATCTAGAAAAAAAAACAGCCTCGGTTTCCTGGGTTAATTAGGTCACTTTTGGACCATAGTTCCAACCTACTAATCACAATGGCCATCACCATGCTGACATCTGAAATGGCAGTGAGTCTAGACGCATTGTCCTTTGGAAATTTTGAGGCAAAAAGGGGAATTTAGCCCTGGGTTCAAAGCGATATAGTCTGTCCTAAAACTGGGCAGTACGGAGAAGCGTCTCTGCTGGGAGGCAATGTCATACCTCATTGGAAAGGAGAAGTCGGCTGCAGGCTCAGGTGGTCTTGCTCTACAATGCTCAGTACCACAAGGCAGAACAAGCGGCTGCAGAATGACAACTTTTTTTTTTTCCAATTAAATGCAACAGCTTCTTTCTTGAATACTTGAGTACTTGAATACTTGAAATTGTTACAGCCAGTTCTATAATCTCTAAATCATACAACTCTACAAAATAAAGCATATTGTCTTTATTTTATGACTAAGAAAACCAATGCACCCGATGACGATTTAACAGAACCGCAGCCGTGTACCTATCCATTGATGAACCAAGTCCTGTGAACTGCACATTCATTTCCCGATGCTGACACCAGCCTGCCAGTTCACAGTTCTCTTGTCTCCATCATTTCCACTCATCGTTGTATTTCCACATGATTGGTCACAATTAAGCCTACCGTAACACATCTTCCTGTCACTTTATGCATCTCTAGTCAGAGTTGCCTTGACTTCTTTTTCTTTTCTTTTCTCCTCCTTTTCTTTCTTTCTGTCTGTCTGTCTGTCTTTCTTCCTTCCTTTTTTCTTTCTTTCTTTCTTTTTTCTGAGACAGGCTTTCTCTGTGTGACCTTGGCTGTCCTGGACTCACTTTGTAGACCAGGCTGGCCTCGAACTCACAAAGATCTGCCTGTCTCTGCCTCCCTGAGGGCTGAGATTACAGGCGTGTGCCACTGCGCCCTGCTTGCTTTGGCTCTTTCGAAGAGCTGTTAGAAGGGAACATGCAAATAAAGATATAGTCTTATGAACCTTACTTTTAATACACATGTAATAAAACATTTTTAAAGAAAATATTTTAAACAGAAGACAAACTATGGTTCTTAAAAACTCAATTAAGGGCTGGCGAGCTACCTCTGCAGATAACAGTACCCGACACCAAGTCTGATGACCTGAGGAAGGGAGGACCACCACAGGTTGTCTTCTGACCTCCACGCCCATATCAAGGCACATGCATAACCCCTGCCACACACAGCAAACAAATGAACAAATGATGTTTAAAAACACACACACACACACACACAAAACAAGAAGCTTGAGAGGGTGGACAAGTGACCCAGCCAGTAAAGTGGCCTTGAAAAATGTTCTGTGTTTGGATCCTAGAATCCTCGTTTAAAAGCAAAGCATGGCAGCATGGGTCTAGAATCTAGTGATGGTGATATGTGAAGTGCTATGCATATGCTTAAGGCCCCTCCACTGACACATATGCACATCCACACACATCTACCTCAAACAAAGGCAGGTCGCCACTAGCTCCGTTCAAAATCCAAAACCAAAACACTCTGCTCCTGCCTTTTTCCCCCATGGTTACCATGGAGCGCTCAGCTTACTGAGAGAGGTCGAACAGCTCACTAGGGAGGCAGACATGCCAGGACCCAGGTCGTTTTCAAGGTGCCTCCAAGGAACATTGTCAAGGTCTTCAGACAGAGGACATAAGCGCTGGAAGCTCTTTGTGATTACACACTCTACTTCCTTCTAATTTTACACATGAAGAAATTGAGGCCCAGGAGAGAGAGCAACTCTCCCTGAGGCCCAGAGGAAGTTCGGTGTGAGACTCCGGGAATAGAACAGCAGCCTCCACTCCACAGCAGTGCCAGTTGGAGGAAACCAAAGAGGAGGTCCCGCCGCGGCAACGGTGAGCGCATGTGGGCATCTCCGCAGAGTAACTTGCTGTGCCCACCAGATGAAACGGATGATCGCAGTGCGTCTCTGTCATTCTCACCCCCGCAGCAACTTCGTAACTTCATGTCTTTTGGACTCTTCCTTCCCTAGCAACCGCCTCCTGCCAAAGGTCCCTGGGGGTGTGGCTCAGAAGCCCCTCCCCGCCTCTGCTGGATTGTTGCCTGGCTTGCGCAGGCAAGCACAGATGCCTTAGTTCATCAGGGCATCGTTTTCGCACCTGTGTTTTCATCTGCTACTCTATTATTTTTTATTTCCTTCTTCGTTTTTCATAATTTACTTAATTTTCTTTTACGTACATTGGTGCTTTGACTGCATGTGTGTCTGTGTGAGGGTGTCGGATCCCCCGGAACAGGAGTTATAGACGGTTGTGAGCTGCTGTGTGGGTCCTCTGCAAGAGCACTTAGTGCTCCTAACCTCTGAGCCGCCTCTCCAGCCCTATTTCTATCTCCTTTTACATTTGTTTTGGTTTTCATTTTGAGACAGGTCTCACTGTGTAGCCCTGGCTGGTCTAGAACTTGCTGTGTAGAATAGGTTGTCCCTTGAACTCACAGAAATCTGCCTGCCTCTGCCTCCTGAGTCCTAAAACTAAACATCTGTGCCACTATGCCTGGCTTTATGCTTCTTTTTATAACAACATGTCTAAGATACAATTCATATTTCATACAATCCGCTAACTCAGACATGGTAATGCATGACTTTAATTCCAGCACTTGAGAGACAGAGGCAGGCAGATCTCTGAGTTCAAGGCCAGCCTGGTGTACAGAGCCAGGCCTACACAGAGAAGCCCTGTCTTGAAAAACAAAACAAATAAGCAACAACTAAAACTAATTCACTAACTTAAAGTATACATATCAGTAGATTTTTAAGTATTTATGTTCATTATTTTTAATTATGTTCAGGTTTGTATGTATTCATATACATGTATGTTTAGGTGACCAAATTGTCCAGAGGCATCGGATCCCCTGGTGAGTGACAGAGGATTGTGAGCTGCCTGATGTCAGTGCTAGGAAACTACTTGAGTCCCCTGGAAGAGCAGCAAGTGCACCAAGCCATCTCAGTACTCTTTAGAACGCTGAATGTCGTGGAACCGGAAGCGAAGTGGGGCCACAATGAGCTCTGAACATTTTCAGCATCCTGGTCTGGCAGCCACTCTTCCTTCCCCCTCAGCATCTTCAGCCCTAGAAACTTGTTATTTAATGAAATGCTATCAGCTGTGGTTTCTGTGACTGGCGTCTTTCACTCAGCATAATGCTTTTTGAGGTTTGTCCATGCTGAAGCATGGACCATCCTCTCATTCCTCTTCACTGCTAAATAATACTGTGTTGAAGGGATCAGTTGGACAGCATTTGAGTCGTCTCTGCTCTTTGGCTATGATGGGCAATGTTGTGAGCCTCTGTGTACACATTTCCTGTAATGACATGTCTTCCTCAGTCGTGGACATGTATATGCTTATCTAACAAATACTAAGTCACATAGTTTTGTTTTCATGCTTCGAAACAGGATCTCTGTGTGGCCCTGGCTGTCCTGGGCTTGCTTTGTAGACCAGGCGGGGCTGGAACTCAGAGCGATCCACCCGCCCCTGACTCCTGAGCACTGGAGAGGTGACAGGCATGTCACCGTGCCCAGCTATGCAGTACTTTCACATTTAGAAACTCTTTGAGGGACTACCAAAGTGGCTGAACCATTTACATCCCATCTAACACTAGGAAAAGACTCCTGTTTCTCTGGGTCTTCGCCAAGGTTTGTAACCAGCTCCTTGACTATAGCTATATTCATTACCTTCCATGTCACTCTGACAAAATATCTGACAGACACAGTTTAGGAGATGTGAGGTGTTCTTTGGCTCACAGAAAGGTGGGGAGGGTGCAGGTAAAGATCAGCTTTGTCTGCAGCAGGGGCGTGTGGGCCTGTGCAGCGGCAATCTGTGCTGGCTCACAGGATTCAGTGGTGTCCCATGTCCGAAGGCTTTCACCACCTTCTAAAACAGCTGGTGGTCAAGAGTTTCAACACACAAACCTGTGGTGGCGGTGACATCCGAATGATTTCATTTTCTTTTTGATTTGTACTTTCAGTCTATCAACCTTTCTTATTGATCATATACTTCTAGGTACATATTACTGGAATCTAACTCTTGCTTGTGCCTACATCTTTACGTAGTTTTTTCTGTAAGCATTTCGGTTCTTACATTAAGGATTTTTTGAACCATTTAGAGTTTATTTTTGTGCAAAGTGAGATTCTTCTATGTGTGACTACCCAATTAAAAACATACATTTAAATGCTTATTTCTGTTAATTAGTATCAATTTAGCAAGCTTCTTTTTTGCTTTTATTCACTCCTGCTTCATCTCAGGTCACAATTACCAGTGATTTCAGATCCAATAACAAAACTATTAAGAATAACTGTAGCAATTTCCAGTTATTTATAGAGCAGCTTGTCCTATCCCATACCTTGTCTTTAAGCAACTTACAACATGAATTCTTCTGATGTTACTAACGTGTCTGAAGGTCATGTGGCATACCATACAGGCAGCAAGTAGAAGTCAGAGGAGAATGTTAAACAGAAGAAACTATGGATGAAAATTAAATAAAGACCAGGAAATAAAAAAAGGTAAGTACAAATATAACCAATAGAGTAAAAGTCCAAAGTCTTTTCCAACACCAAAAGAAAAATGTTAAACAAAAAGATAAAGAAAACACACTATTCAGAAAAACTGTAAAATACAACTCAACACACATAGTATTTCTAACAAAACAATACCAAGCTGGAATGAACTACAGCAGTTCATATTAAGATGCACAAAGGACTTAATTCAACAATGAAATAAAATTTCCATCTCACAAAGCAAGACCCAGCTGTGTGTTGTACAAAAGACATGCAAGTTGGCCTTAAAGACTTTCCAAGTGAGACTGTGAGTAAGGACTCTCAAGCAGCTCCAAACAACAAGGAAACAGGGTTGACATTCTGATAGCAAATAGATGTAACACAAGCCAAAATTTGCTAACTTAGCAAAAAAAAAAAAAAAAAAGGACTTGCTTAAATGATAAAAGCACAACTTAAGATGATATAACTGGCTAAGCCTGCAGTGGTGGTAGATGCCTTTAGAACCAGTACTCAGGAGGCAGAGGCAGGCAGATCACTGAATTCGAGGCCAGCCTGGTCTGCAGAGTGAGTTCCAGGACAGCCATGACTACACAGAAAAACCCTTAAAAAAAAAAAAAGAGATGCTATAGCTGTCTTGAACATCTGTGTACCAAGTTATATAGCCACCACCTCTCTAAGATAAAAACTACAAGAGGCACAAAGAGAAGCAGGTTTAGGAGGAAAGGTTTACATAATATCCCAGAAAACCAAAAACAAAAATGGGCATAGAGGAGTCATACTCTCCAATCATCAAACTAAATGTCTCGGAAGTTTGTGTGTGAAATGGGGTTTTGCTGTGTATCCAGGCCAGCCTGGATGGAACTCAGTTCATAGCTCAGGGTAGCTGTCAGCCCTCCTGCTTACTTCCCAGTGCTGTGATTATGGGTACATATTCCACATTCGATCAGCAAGGTAGATCTGATGGAGGTACACGTAACAGTGACACAGAGGACGTTCTTGATCCTGATTAGAAAAAATAAAGGGCATGGATGACTCAAGGACACATGGACATCTACCAAAAAATATATTCGTAGATCTCAGCAAAGCATAGGCTATTCCCTAACATAGGAGCATTATGAACACCCTCTAATAACAATGGAATAAAACTAGAAACCAATGACAAATTGAAACAAAAATTATTTTTACTTTGTGTGGAAATAAATTAAAAATATGTCACTGAAATGCTTTTCAGGAGCAAGAGAGGTGCTCAGTGTTTAAAAACGCTTACTGCTCTTCCAGAGAACCTTGGTTCGATTCCCACTTCCCGTATCAGGCAGCCTCACTTCCTTCACACACATGGTGTGCGTGTCCTCCTGCAGGAACACCAAGATATGCCTAAGTGACGCTACATAAATCAGTCTTTAAAACAAAATGCTTTCCAAGACTTTAAAAAAAACTACTGAATGACAATATATTTCAGAATGTATGGAATCTATTTTAAAATGTCATCAGAGAAAGATGCATAGTTTTATGTATTCATCCAACTTAAACATTTAAAAATAAATATAAAATTCTGCCTAACACATCTAGATGGGCTGGAAAGATGGCTCAGCAGTTAAACACACCAACTGCTCTTGCAGAGGAACCAGAGATTGCTCACAACGGTCTGTAACTCCAGCCCTAGGGACTTGATACCTTCTTCTGGCCTCTGTAGACACTCCGTGTACATGGTAGAAACATGCACACAGGCAAAATGTATTCTTGTAAAATGAAAGTAAATCTTTAAAAAAAGAACCTTAGAAAATATGTATCAGAAAAGTAAACGCAAAAGCAAGCAAGAAGAGGCAAGCGCAAAAGTGTAAGTGATAAAGAATAATATAAACATAACAACTTGAAGGCCGGTTTCTAGAACAAGTAACAGGGCAGATGAGCAGTGGCCATGGGTCGTGGGAAAATGGGAGAAGACACCAGGCGCCTCAGTCACTCTGGGGAGTGGTCCTTCTGGCTTAGCATATTCACTCACACTCATGTACACATGTAGGCCATAGTCTACCCACTGTGATGGTCCCTCAGGGTGGACCATAAGCCTCGGCCCCATGGGTGTCTAAAGGACCCCAGCCAGGTATGCCCTGTTGTCCTGGTTGGAATCCTTGAGGTAGCTGAGTCCCCTTTCCACCACGACTGTAACTCATTCTTGCTCTGTTGTTGCCTTCTGAGCTCTACTGCACAGAGCATTTACTGTCACTGACTTACCAATCCTTTCCTGTCCCATGCACGTCCCACCGAGCTAATGGCAAAGAAGCATCAGAGCTGTGCTTCCTCTGGTGGGTAGCCATCCCCTTGCATTTTCAGCTTCTCATAGCTCCTTCCTCCATCCTCAAAACTGGAACCAGCCAAGTCTTTCCACACTCTTTGCCTTCTCATCCACTCTTAAGAAAACAGGTAACTACATTGCACCCACTCAAAAGTCTCGCTTCCTCTTTCTGTCTTAAATTCAGCTCATTAGACACCTTACCCCTCTTTGTTGTTTAATATGACACATATATGGGTCCTTGGGATAAGCATACACGCATCTTTAGGGGACCATTAACCTGCCCATGCAGCGCTCAGCTGGCTTCTCTAATCCTACTACAGATAGGAGCTGTGATAAGGCCTTACTGTAAATAAATCATGACCAAAATTTGAATGGAGTGGAAAGATCACAGATCTGTGGTAAATATGACCTATCTCTACCTATAAACCCCCTCTACACACACACACACACACACACACACACACACACACACACAGCAGGCCAGGAACTCTGGGAGCAGGTTTTCCAGTATGTACAGAGAGAGAAAGACCAGCTTCAGGAGCTGGTGAGGGCAAAGCGTCCACCATATAAGAACAAGGACTTGAGTTTGATCCCAGCACCCAAATACACAGCTGGGCTTGGTGCTGTATGCTTGTAATCCAAGCTCTGGAGAGGTGGAGACAGCAGGATCAGCAGGATTCTTGGGGCTCGCTGGTCAGCCAGCTTAGCTGAGTTGAAAGGCCCCAGATCTCAGTGACAGACTTTGTCTCGTAAAAACAAGTTGGATGGTTCCTGAGGAACAACACTATGTTTGACCTGTGTCGTCCACACGAACACGTTCACCAGCACACATCCATGCACACACACAAAGACCAGCTTTCAGGAGATCACTTTGCCTGGATTGTGAGACCTGGAGCCCAGTGACATGGTAGGAACAAGCCCAGTGATGGTAGTAGAATGGCAGAGCTGAGGACGGAAAAGAATGCAAGAAAACCAAGCCTAAGCTAGCACCGCTTACACTCTCGTCATAGCCAAGGGGAAGACAGAAGGAAGCAAGATGAGTAAGAGTGTCTTGTAAAATCTACACCCCCACAGTGCATTTCACCAAAGCCAGGGGCTGCTCATGGGTGAGACACATTCGCTAGAGACCGAATACCTCAAAAGGGAGGAAAGTCCTCCGGCTACACAGGTGACAAATGGCTCTCCTGCATGCCTGTGATGGGACATTTGCCTTAGTCACCCTGCAGAGAGGACCTATGTGGCTGCAGGTATCAGCTGAGGTCCCACCAGGTGACCCGTGGCTTCTCCAAAGGGCAGAGCTTAAAGGAGGGAACTGTTTACAGACAGGCGGCTAAGGGGACTTAGAGCCATCTCATTATGCCCACAGTTAAAGCTATAGGGAGCAAGGGGTAGGTTCTGTGGGCACGGTGAGGCTGGGTGCTGGCTGGAGAGCCGTTGTCTCCTGCTCAGTGACCACTCTGCTTATCTGGATGGAAGCCTGAGGCCAGAAACTGTCAGCTGCCACAGTCCATACAAGGTAGCCTTTGGAGGGGGCAGAGAACAAGCCAAGAGAGGTTGGTTTATATGGAGGTTTCAGCCACTCCCTGATAGCTTCCCAGTAATTCTAGAAATAACTGGATTTGGTTGAAGCTTTTGCAAGGATGGCAACCACACAAACTTGCACGTCCTCAGGTGGCAGGGAAGGGAAGCCCCCAGAGGAGCAAGCACAGGAAGGAAGGGGGGCACTCCCGACAGCCCCACATCTGTCGTTAGCCTAGGTGCACTCACGTGGCTCTCATGCTGCTCCTGGGCCCATTCTCGGGATATTAAAACGCTTTTTAAATTGTCACATCTTCCAGGGCAGAGAAAGGCTGATGGAAATGCAGCTTGAAACTGGCAGCAATCAGCAGAGATCCATCAATTAGCATTCGGCATTGAGCAGCTCAGAATATTTTCTGAGGCATTCAAGCCCTCTCCACACCGGAACGTTTTACAGGGCTCATTCCCTCCTGTCTGAATAATGTTCAGGGCTCTCGACTTGCAGTTCTGACCGACAGGGATTTTGTTTTTGCTGTTGTTTTTGTTTGGTTTGGTGGTGGTTGTTGTTTGTAGGCTGTCAAAAGAATACTGAGCTTAGCGTGGCTCTAACACAAATGGTTCAGTGCCCACAAGGCCCTTCACCACGAATCTTTTTTTTTTTTTAAGTATCTTCTCTGCTTCAAACCACTAATTAGAATTCATTATAACAATACTTCCCAGGAAACAGGGTTCTTACCATAATTAACTGTTGGAGTGTAGGATGCAGCAACTGTTTATTTGGCTTCAATCTACTTGAAACTTAACTCATAATCAGATCTAAACCCCACAAGTTATGGAATTGTCACCATGGGCTGCATATTTTCTAGCAATTTGCTCTTTTTATTTTTCTTCTCCTTTTGGTGATGACTGTCATTTTATGTGGCTGAGAGGGTAAGATTTTATCTCAAAATTTTAACATATTTATGCCTTTTCTGCAAGACAGATGTATGGCTCGCGGGCATCATGTACAGCTTTCAAGTGCTGGGCTGTAAGAGCTGGAAATGCACTCCCCTACTGCCATGCTCCATCCAGCACTGAGGTGAAAGAGGTGTTACCTCCCTCGGTCTGTCCCACAACTTTCTGTCTCCTTCTCGGAATTATTCGGTGATGACAGAGCGGTGTGGCTGAGCATTTTCGAAAGCGCTTGGCAGCAAGCAATTGTGACTTTCATCCTGTACCAGCCAACACGGCTAGAGCAGAGGAGAGAGTGGGTACTTGGGTTTATGCTGAGCTGGGAGCGGCACTGCCTGCAAATGAACAGCAGCCCTTTCGTCTCCATGCAGGTCAGACTTCTAAGATGACCCTCAGTGCTTAATTCAAACACAGCCACCAGAACCAAGTGGTTTTAAATTACTTTGCTCTCAAGTGGTCGGGTGACAGAGGCTTCATTCAGTCACCTTCTTATCACACTGTCACTGGCTTTCAGGTCCTTTAGCATCCTAGACCTGAGGTTTCTGTCTTGAGACTGAAGTAAAGGGTTTTTGTTCCTGGCCTCACGTAGTGTGAATTCATGAGGCTATTTGTCAGGCCTTGGGAATGACTACCAATATTCCTGCTTCATAAGGTACCATGGCACCTGCAATTATTGAAATGCCACTCTGGTAGTTCAGAAAGTCGGCATGTGGAGATTTAGCTTGGTGACACAATACTAGAATGACATCATGCAGATATGTTTGAAACATTGCCCTTTTTTTGTAGAAATATTAATAGTTGAATTGCATTGGAAAGGCACTTGGTTGACAGAGTGTGAACTATGCACAACGGCACCAGACTCAATCCCCAGCACTGCAGATACTGGTTGTAGTGGGTACACCAGGGAGATGGAAGTTGGAGTTTCAAAACTTTAGGACCATCCTTGGTGATGCACTGACTCTGAGGCCAGACTGTGATATGAAACCTGTCCCTACCTCACCCCCCAAAAGAGAGAGAGGAAGAAAACAAAGAAAGAAGTAGTTTGCTGTTTGAGATGGTGAAAGCAACATGGTTATTTCAAAAGCATGGCACAATGAACAATGAACTCACCAACCTTTAGTTGTTCAAATCCTGCATGCCCCCCACCCCCACTGTCAAGACTGACCCAGGGCCCAGCTCTTGGGAGTACCCTGCTTAGAGTGTCTGTATACCTGAGGCCTTGGCATCACATAGTTTATGCCAATAATGAAATTTATGGTGAACAATGTCACATGTCGAGGCTTTTGGCCATGTTGCATTGCTTTAGCCTCTGAAATGCTGGGTGTGCTAGTTATTTTTCTATTGCTGTAAAGAGACACCAGGGGCAAGGCAACTCTTACAAAAGAAAACATTTAATTGGGTCTTGTTTAGAATTTCAGAGGGTTAATCGATGGTCATAATTGAGGGAAGCAGACAGGAATGGTGCTGGCATGGTGGCTGAGAGGTTCACATCCTGATCTGTGCGCAGCAGGCAGAGAGAGAGAAAAACTGCCACAGTTTCCCCAGTAAGGTCAGGTATTCTCCAAGACCACACCTCCTAATCCTTCCCAAACAGTTCTACTAACTGGGGACCAAGCTTTCAAACATATGCACCTCCAGGGCCTTTCTCTTTCAAACTACCCTCCTGGGGCAAGGAGCTGAGGCTAGGTGTGTCCACATGACTGCCCCTGCATTCTAGAGCTCCAAAGCACTCCCGCATGGCAGCGATTCTCACGTCTGAGAGATTCTGCGTGTGATTCTACAGATGGCGACAGTTAGAAGGGTCCTATTGTTTCTTATGCCCTTTCCTGTGTTCTTTTCCCCATTGCTGATATTAATCACTAGCATTCTCTTTCTTTTTTTTTTATGTTCATCTTTTGGGGATCTTATGAGTCTCCCAGTAAGTCACCAAAAACAAGGATTATGTCAGCAACCGTCCCTGCCCCCACCCTGTGCAAACCAAAAAGAACCATTATCCACTGTACATCTCCTAAAGATAAGTTAAACACATGGAGATCATACATGCATTTGAGGTCCCCCCAAACGGGAAACAGAGTATTCTCTGTTTAACAAGGGTTTCTTGGTTAATATACAATGGATATGTTTTCCTACACCCTTAAATAAACAGAGATGTTATTTGTATGACATTCCATTGTAAAGAATGTATAGAATTTGAAGTACGTTTGTTTAATCACTTATCTACACATGGACAAGTGGCTGCTTTTCCCGTTCTCTGTATTATAAGCAATGCTGTAGTAAACATCCTTATAGATAATGTCTTTGTGAGCCTCTCTGTCTGTGATATAACTGTAATGCAATTACTGTAGAACAGGGATTGTAACACTGAGCCAGCAAGTGGGCTCAGCAACTTAAGGCACCCGTAGCCAAGCCTGATGATCTGGGTTAGATTCCTGGGACACACAAGATAGAGAGAATTCTTGTAAGCTGTCCTCTGATATCTACAAGAGGGTCACATCATGTGTGTGCCCCCCTGCAGAGATGTAAGAACTGTGATGAAATCACTTGAAGTAATAAATGAGGTGTGTCACAAGGTGTATGTTTTTAGGACTCCCACCAAGAGGAATTCTGATATTTAAAATGATTGGAATTGGTCTAGAATCCATTGTTGGTTCCAATGTACCAACATCAGAGGCTATTATTTACTATAGCTCTGAAAATATGCAAGATTTTTCACTGAGATTTACTACAATCCATTTGTCAAAGGTTTCAGCTGTAAACAATAACAACAGAAACCTCCTGGCTCAAAGCCCAAATGGCATGCGATCAAGAGTACCCACTAATAATAATCTAGCCATCTCCAGGACAAAAACTACCCAGGCTCAGAGAGAGGCAGCAGGTCCGAGAGTACCTAACAATGTCAGAAAACGAAATCTGTAACCAAGAGGAAAGAGCAAATTAGCAAGATCCATGTATGACTAAGATCAGAATTACCAGACCAAAAAAATTATATATATATATATGTTAAATGATTTAAAATGAAAGCTATAAAATGAGTGAACGGGTGGAAAATTGAAAAACAGGGGAAAGGGAACTCTTAAAAATAATCAGAATTTTACTCCACTGGGGGGGGAGGGGAGTGAAATTTGCAGAAAAATAGATGGATTTGGGAAGTATATTAAATGAGGTGACCCAAAGTCAGAAAGACAAAATCTACACATTTCCTTCAAATTTGTTCATGTTAAGACCATGTCTCAAAAAATCGAAAGAGAAAGAAGAAAGAAACTGGAACAACGACATTAATGGATTTATTTTTACCAAGACAGAGAGGCAGGAGGCAGATAGCTATGGGAAAAGACTTCATCACTACTGGCCACTGCGGGAAGGAAAATAGAGACCACACTGAAGTTAGAGTTATAAGCCTAAAGGGGTGAGTCAGCAAACAGGTTTCTCAGGCTCTGAGTGAGAGGAGCCCACATGCAGATGATGGGTCGCAGGTGGACGCCGCTCCGGAAAACCCTGGGTGGCTACTGCACCTACCTCCCACCGGCCCAGCACTAGCCTTTCACACAAAACCTTGAGCATGGATGTGAGTTTTATTCGTAATTGCCAAAATATGAAAATGTCCAAATGCCCTTAACAGTTGTGGTGGCTTGAATGAGGATGGGCCCCAAAGGCCCTTGTGTTTGACTACTTGGTCTCCAGGTGGTGGAACTGTTGGGGAAGGATTGGGGGGTGTGGCCTTGTTGGAAGAGGTGTGTCACTAGAGGTGTGGTTGGAGGTTTCAAAGCCCACACCATTCCCAGAATGCCCACACTCTGTTTCCGTCTCTCTCTTCTCTGCCTCCTGCTTGTGGGGCAGATGTAAGTTCCCAGATACTGCTTCAGCATCATACCTCCTCGTGTGCCGCCCTGCTCCCTGCCATGATGGTCATGGACTCGCCCTCTAACACCATTAAGCCCCCCCAAACCTTCTTACCTCTCTAAGGTCCCTTGATCATGGTGTCTCATCACAGCAATGGAAAAGTGATTAAGGCAGTAGGTAAATAGGCAAACAAACTGTGATAGATTTCCATAATGACATTACTCTGCAATAAAAAGGGCAAACTATTGATCAGTGACACACACACTTGATTGGATCTTGGGGCATCATTATAGGGTGAAAAGCCTGTCTCGAGAAGACTACATACTAAGAGTCAAATTCTACAGCATTCTCAAAGTGACAGGATTGTAGAGAGGGAGGACAAGTTTATGAGCGCCAGGGGAACAGAGATGAGGGGGACACAGCAGTGCCAGGACATTCTTGCACAGTAACGGGCAGTTCTCCATCTTGACAGGCAAGCATATAAACCACACAAGGGCACCCTGTATACGCGCACACTAATGCACTTGTCTGCAAAAATCTGGGAAAGAAACAGTCCGAAGTATTGTACCAATAGGTTTCCTAGTTCTGTGTTGCTGCCTGGTGAGGGAGGGACAGTCAGGATTTCCATGTTACTTTCTTCCTGTGACTCTGAAAAAAATTTAAGTCAAAAGACTTTGAAAGGCTATTCATTGAAGGCAAAAGCAACAACAATGTTTAAAGGGGTTAGTGACTCAATGAGAAGGTAAAATATATAACAGAACAACACAGAGTGGGAAACAGCATGAAATACTACTGTGTCTCTGACTATAGAGTAATATCAATTCAAGGTCAATTGTAATCTTTAAAGAGTGTGCACTGACTTTTTACACAGCAATTAATTCTCTCTCTTGATCAATAAGTGATAGACAGACAGGAGGGTTTGATCTCTGTTGGGTGTAGCTTAGAAAGCAAATAAGGCACAAACTAGAATACTGCAAAGTTCAAGGCACAAGGAAGCAAGGACAGATGGGGTGAACAGAAAGAGCAAAATGGCAGACTGAGCCTGGGCTCAGGAGCCATGGGCTAAATACCACAATAAAAAATACATACATACACACACACACACACACATATGTCGTCATTTGTAGGTTGGTTTTTTTTTTTTAAATCTCCAAGTACCTGCTACTTATAGAAGGTACACACTAGATATAAACACAGATGGGCTGACAGTAAAAAATTCAGAAGATCCAAACACTAATCCTAAGAATGCTACTACAGCTCTGTTATTAGAAAAATGGTCTTTTGGATTAAAAGTATAGCCAATAATATTGAGAACTGGCAAAATGGGGGCTGGAGATGTAGCTGAGTGGGCAGAGTGTTTGCCTGGTGTCTCAGTTAGGGTTTCATTGCTGTGAGGAGACACCATGACCAAGGCAACCCTTACAAAAGAGAACATTTATTGGGCGGGCTTATAGTTTCAGAGGCTTAGTCCACTATCACCACAGCAGGGAACATGGCAGCATGCAGGCAGATGTGATGCTAGAGGAGCTGAGATTTCTACATCTTGATGGCTTCTAAAGCCTTTTGATGGGTCTTCATCACTTTTTAAAAAGTTATTATTAGTGTGTATGATGGGTGTGTAGGGTGGGTTAGATGAACATGTGGTCAGAGAAAACTCTGTGGGGTCAGTTCTCCCCCACCTGGCTTGCAAGGCAAGTACTTCGCCTATTAAGACATCCGGCCAGGCATTCCTTTCTTTAGGGTACCAGATGAACCAGGCTGATTTGGCATATCTTATCCCAGAATTAGCTACTTCTTTAAGGAGCTCTGGACACTGCTCAGGTAACACAGTCTTTGCAAACAAAGATCTGGGTGCGAGGTGTGCTCTGTCTTACTGGGATAGCACAGTTCCCAGGTCTTCTCTATGGACAAGAGCTAAGGAATAGTTGTGCATGCACATGTGTTCTCCCACCACCTCTTTCCTTCCCTCCCTCTCCCTCTCCTTCTTCCCTCACCACCTCCCATCCTGTGACTCTCTATACTGAAACCAGTCTGATGATGTTGCCTCTGATTTTGCACTACCATTTACTCTGCTGTCTGTCCTCTCAGACTTATGAAACAGCCTCTTTCCAACTTCTAAGACTTCTCAGGGCTGGAGAGAGAGGTCAGCAAGTCATCGGGTGCCCTTACAGAGGACCTGGGTTCAATTTTCAGCACCCACATAGTGCTTCTCTGTTCCCTACACCAAATCCCTCAGGGGCCACCAGGCAGGCTCTGCTGCAGATCTGCGTCCCTCCGGCTGCAACACAAGACACGAGGGGTCAGAGCAGCGCCCGGGTCCTGTGTTGTAGCCTGAGGACCCGCATCATGTTCCATGAGCCAGGGGAAGCCTGCTCTGCGTGGCTCCTCCTCTAGGCGGGTTGCTGGCTTCTGCTGGCTTCTGCTGGCTTCCCTTTGGGGAGTCTGTTGTGTACCCGGTGAGGAAGCTGTAAAAGAACAGAGGGTACTGTGGGTAGCAGGTCCTGGGACTGGCACTGTACTGCTACCCCTAGAGGAAAACCCAGTGGTGGGAGATGAGGCCGTCTGCACCTGGGGCAGAACCCCGCCTAGGCCACGTGTCTGGTGGCCATGTTGGGAGACAGAGGCTATGCACACACTCATGACCACATCCCTCTCCCTCTAAACAATAAATTATGGCTGTTTATAAGGCAGTAATTATAGTTTATTACAGCGACACTTCCTAGGAAGCAGCTCTTACTCTAATACCATGATGAGAATTTTATAAATGCCAGGCTGATACAATGAATTGCCCTAGATTATAAATATCTTCACCGGGAGAATGGCAGTAAACACAGCATTATTGCTACCCATTGGCACTGGGCCTATAGAGAATTTATTGCTTATTTATGGTTTGTTTTTATTCAAAAACTCTTGTATAGCATTTTTACGTGGATCCTTTTTGGTGAGACATTTCGGTGCTTTCTTAATAAAAATCAAATGAAGAAGGTCTAAAATCAAGACAGTGTCGTAATGTCAACTTCCCCCAAAGTAGCACGTTGGTAATTTTTCTCCAGACCCAATGTCATGTAAACTCTTTGCAAAGAAGCCCGTGGCCTTCAGGACTGAGGAGTGAAGAGCTGTATTGCCCTCCCTCTCTCCCTTCCTTCCTTCTCTCCTTTCCCCTCCTTTTGTCTCTGTGTCTCTTTTTCTTCCTCATCTGTCTTCTTTTCCTCTCTGTCAGTCTCACTGTGGTTCCTAGCTAGTCTCCAACCCCTCAGTCTCAAGCAGTCAGCCTCTTGGGTAGCTGGGACCAACGCATGCCACTGGGGCCGTCTCTCACCTGGCTTGTGTATTCAGTAAAGCAGACTTGTCTGTTGGTTCCAGCAAAAGACTTGGGGACAGATCAGACATGGAGTGCAGTGCAGAACGTAAGTGTCACATGTTTTTCTACCAATGAAAGAAGGCAAGAATCTCAAGACTTGCAGAGCTGGAGGTGGAAAGATGTCATATCGTGTCCACTTTTGTACCTGGATTTAAAATTAAACAATTTGGAGGGAATATAAAATCCCTTCTCTTGCCCAAACTATGTAAGAGATGTCTGAGAGGCTCTTCCCAGCTGGCATGGCATCTCCTGTCGTATCTGCTGAACCATCCTCTCTCAAGATTGTAGGACATGCTCGGAGCAGATAGAGGGCGCATGGGAGGAGAGCCATCTTGGCTGGCAGCCATTTCCCATCCCTTCCCAGCCTTCCTCCTCTCTAGCAGAGCTGGTGACCACAGCTGAGTGACTGTTTTCTCCAGACTGAAATCTCCTTCCCTCCAGAGGGAGGCAGGAGGCTCATACCCCTGCCCACCAAATAGCTAAAATCACAGGCCCCTCCCAGGCCCCTCCCAGGGATGATCTAAGCAGTAAATAATTACTGAAGAAGAGGAGAGTGTTCCGTGAAGGTGCCTGTAAGTTGTGCCGAGTGCTCCAGGGGTGCAGTTGTGTGAGTCATCACCATGCTGGGGTGCCATAAGCCATCTATGTGCCTATAAGTAACCCCAATAAATTCACTGTCTCACTACGATCAACTTGGGTAATCATTTGTCACTAGTACCCATCTGGGACAGGCATATGTTTGTTTATCTCCATAGGAAAAGTCACACAAGATAGCCCAAGGAACCAGGAACAAGCAACTGAGGTGTGGATCAGTAGGGACAGAGCTGTGCGAGTTTGTGTGAGCTTCTGCATCTGCCTCTGGCATGTCTTCCAGGTGCCATAGGCTGGGGCCTCGTCCCAGACTACACTCAGGACCAGAAAAGTGGAGGAGCAAGCAGGGAACGCATGGGCTGGGGCAGTGGCAAGCTAAGGAAAAGAAAAGCCTCCTGAACCTGCTGGCGGCCAAGAACTGTCTGTCTCCATCTCCTGCGTACTGGAAAGAACCAGCCCCACCCTCTTGCTAACACTGAGAAGGCTGACTGGCTCCACATGCCAAGGAGAGCTAGACTGAAGAACGAATGAAAACCAGAGAGGGGCCAAGAACAGAACCTGAAGCTCATCACTTCTCCCTTCCGGAGAGGGTGGCAAGCAAAGGGAGGGTGTCAGGCACGGACGAGCAGAGAGGGCTCTGATTATCAGTGCCTGTGACAAGTAGAGGGTTGGGAGCCTCCTTGGGATGCTGAAGCCTGGAATGGGGTAGGACTGGGCGAGACAAAAGAAGTTCCTTATTGAATAGCCAGCACGGCCTTGTTGGAGTGCAGCCAGGCTCCAGCGCTAAAGAGGAGGCACCAAGTGTCCCAGAAGCTTCTCCAACAAGGGCTAGGAGGCACAAGGTGGACCAAGGCCTGTGGGAGAAGACAGTGGCAGAGCTCCTGCTAAGGCTGGGGGGGAGGGGGTACAGATCCCTGAATGTCCAGAGGACAGGCTGTTGGGGGATTTTGAAGCATGCCTGTCTGGCTTGAGGCATGCACAAAGTCAACACTAAGTAACTATAAGAGCCTCTGTGATAGCCATCATCCCATCCCCGCCTGACCAGCTCAGGGATATGTCCAAAGCAGATGGTGGTGATAAGACCATCAGGAAGAAAGGAAGGAGACAGCAGGACAAGATGCTTCTCATGCCTGAGAGTTCAGAAACCTCCCAGGCACTGATGGCAAGATGGCCACTCAGGGCCGGCAGAAAGGACTGTCATCAAGCAGACAAACAGGCTTGTCTGCCTTCCATTTGCAGCAGGCTCTGTTTGAACTCCATTTTCCTCTATTTCGATACACTAAACAAGGGGAGCCTACACTTTAAATAATCACCTTTTACCCACTTGCAATCCCCTCCCTTTGGCTGGGAGTCTCCACAGTGTGATTACCATAGCTGAGAGTAAGTATGCTTCCTTCCCTTGCTTTCAGTGTGTAACAGGCCCCAGATCTTAGCACAACTGATGCCATGATGGAAATACCTTGCTGTGCAAGCCTTGGAACCAACACATAGGCAGCAACGCCTGCCAAAATGAAAACAAAGACCTAATCCATCGAAGTCCGTAGTTCTGGGAAAGTCCCTGAGTGTACTAAGCTTGCTTTTTGGCTTCTATAGTTCCTCTTCTGTCTAACTGCTCTTGCTAACTGAGTGTGCCAACACAGGATGTGGTTTTTGTATTTAAAAGCTTACCCAGAGAAAGACTTGGGACTACACTCGGGTCCTGAATATCCAGTGTAATCAATGGCCAGCCAATAAAGACTTTCTGTTGGTGTGAACCTGTGTCAGGGTGGTCTTTTTTGGTGAATACCCCACAATACAGAGCAACCTCATAGCTTCTTCCAGAGCAGAACCCAGGGCAGTTCAGAGGGGTGGGCACTCTGGAAATCTAGTGAAGGGAGGGAGTGCTGGAAAGCCAGCCCACTCCACACGGAGCCACAAAAGCTTACTGCATTTAGTAAATGTGAACATTAGTGAAATAGCTATGGCCATTTTAAAAATAATGCTAATGAGAAACACAGCATGATCTTAGAGTCTACCTTGTTCTTTAGAGGAGGTAACTGATGGAGAAGAAGGACTGGCCTCAAAGTCAGACTCAGTCGTGCAAAGCCTTATTCTGAGGCTTTAGACAAGTCACTTAAAATTTCTAAGCCTTGGTTTCTTCCTCTGCAAAAATAGGGTTACAAAATCCTGGGGCTGGGAAGATGGCTCAGTTGGTAAAGTGCTTATCACACGAATATGAGAAACTAAATTTGATCCCAGAACCCATGTGAAAAAATTGGGCACAGTGTGGTGTGCTTGTCACCACAGAGCTGGGGAGGCAGAGACCAGTAGATCACTGGCTTACTGATCAAACTGCACCAGTGAGTTCCAGGTGAGGTGAGAGACCCTACCTCAAAAAAAGCAATGTAGAGGATGACTGAGGAAGACACCTGGGTGTGATCTCTGGCCTCTAAATGCACAGGCCTCTAAATGTACCTCTACCCCTGCCCACACATAAACACACACACACATGCACACACATACACACAGACACACATACATGCACACATACATACACACACACACATGCGCACACCTGTTCACACTCACCCCAAAACAAAAACCCTAATCCTGCCTCTGTCCATGTATAGCTGTATTTACAACAGTACAGGGTGAGTCTTCTCTGTGACCCCAGAAATAAATGGTTAGAGAATTAACAAAATGTTAGCAGAGTCATTATTTAGAAAAATGATTCACTCTGAACTCATTGATCAAATATATGTTGGGCCTGTTTTTGCACACCAGGTCTACATTACACACGGAAAAGGCAGTAAATACTTTGCCTGCTTGGGTTCAGGTCCAACTCTGCTCTCCACAGCCAAATGCAATAAGGAGCAGTTCAGAGCTTAAGGCCTAACCTTTGGAGTCAGGTTGTTCTGAGTTCGAATCCAGCCACTGAGCTGTGTAACTAGAAAACTGCCCCTCTGGAAACAAATTTCTACGTCTGAGAAACAGGAGGAGGTGACAAAGTCACAGGTATAGGATAACAGCAGGAGGTTTGTCATAAAGGGCTTGTTTGCACCTATAGAAGATGGAGACGCCAGATTTGATTCTTCTGTTGTTATATGTGGCAGTGCAGTGCGCTGAGTGTGTCCAGCTCACCTGTTGAAATCCTAACCCCTGCTGTGGCTGTATGCAGAAGAGGGAGAGATCACGTGGTGGGACAGGAAGGCAGGGAGAAACGGGACAGGTCTGCCGTTGTATTCATCCATAACCCCCAGCCTCCATAAGCTAGGTGAAACTTGACTCCCTCAGCGCTTGCCTGACAGCTCACATGCGCGAAGTAGAAAAATGCCCCTGCACCATCAGACTTCCTTCCCACCTGCCCGAGTCAGCCTTCCTTCTGATGGTCCCTGCGAGTCACCTGTGAGTTGCTCTGTTTTCTAGGATGTAGTAGCTAGAGACCTGAGCCCACATGCCCCAAAGGTACTTCACATCCAGAGGAGCTGATTGGCTCCCATCTCCCTCCCCCTTGCCCTTGCCTCCACCATCTCCTATAGGCAGGCCTCTCCTGCCACGCTCCCAGGCCAACCAGGATGGCGGGGACAGGGTATGTGTGTGTGTGTGGGGGGGTGGTCCTCCTTTCTCATCTTCGCATGTGTTCAGACTGTGCTGAGCTTCTGAGATTTCTCTATATTATATATCTTTTGAGATAGTATATGCATTTGGAAAACCCTGTCCTGTCACTAACTGAATGCTATACTCCAAGGTATCTAATAAAGAACACTGAATATTAAGGGTATGTAACAAATATTTGTTAGATAAATTAAATTACTTCATAACCCCCTCCCCCATTTTATCATTGAAACGGCCTTTTTCTTGCAGGCATAACACAGCTCAGTGTCTCAAAAGCTTTGGCTGAGATCATCCTCTCAAGCACAGTTATTAATAATCTGCCTTAAAAATGCTCGTTTAAGCGCCCAACGCTGAGATAAGAGGTCTGCTTTCCTGTTGATGCTCACACTCAGCCATAATTATCTGTCACAAGAGGCGTGAGGAGGTGTGAAGATGAAAGCTCAGTGGGTCCGGTGTGTCTGTGTTGGTGCGTCACTTCAGAGCCCTGAGACGGGGCAATTAGCAGCAGCCTTAAGTGCTGGGGTGGGGGAGGGCATGGCTAATCATCTGAGGCCAGTCGTTCTGAATGGCACCGATTTCATTCTACTCTCCCACACCACACACACACACACACACACACACACGCTTCTCCCTGTCACCAAGGACTGCCCACAGACACAGAAGCATGGAGACAACTGCACTATGTAAGGATCCGCACAGGATTCCCGAGCTTTCCTAAGCGTGAGATTGTTGGCACCGCTCAGCTGCTCGCCTCCACTCAGGGCTACCGCCACAATCATTCTTCACGGCACTGTGCGTCTGTGACTTCCCCCGAAGCTCTGTGCCTTTTTCTTCTGAGTCTGCTTTTCATAACCTTTCAGTCTCACCCTGACTGCCAGATTCTCCGCGGAGAGGGTGCAGAGTGCAGAAGCAGTCCTGAGGCCTGCCAGATACGTTTACAAAGGAAGACAGCAGGTTGGCGGATCATGACCAAGCAAGACGGATGCAGCTAACACAGAGAGCAGCTGCCCCAGCACATTTATTCCGGGAAAGATGGTGTCTCTGGCAGTGTAGTCCAGCTCATCTCAAACCCACTTCAATCCTCCTGCCTCAGCCAGTTGAGGGCTGGGATTTACACCTGGGTGCCACCACGCCAGGATTGTGGCAAGTCCAAGTGATAAGTAGAGACACAGAATGAGAGCCACTCCTCTCAGTGAGTGGCTCATTTCTGCACACCAATGTTCACCAAATCAAACAAACACCACTGATCGGAAGTGTATTGGGTTTCTGGCGTTTATGACATTTCATCTAGGAATGTGTGTTCACTTTATAGCTGTCAATGAAGTTGCACATGCTGAACGAGCATGTAATAACAAAGCCAGCCCCGGGGAAAGCCACAAGAATTTCCCTCCACTCGGCCCTACAGAATCTGCGCTGCCTGATATTTTGGCCCGCTCTCATCAGGGATGCTTGCTCCCTCCCCTCCCCGCCTTGGCCCTTGGCCAGCAAATGTTGCTGCTTGGTGCAACTGATGTTTAGCTCAGTGTCTCCCTTTTATTGTCCAGGACTCATGCAGGGTGGTCTCCTCTCCTCACTAAACCTCTCTATGAACTCCCTCGAAGGCAAACCCAGATGTGTGTCTGCTAAATCCCACCTTGGCCACAATGAAGAAGGTTCATATTCCCTCGCTTACACATAGACCTGGGAAGTTCTGACTGCAGGGTCCATGATGCCGTAAATTCTCCAGAATTCAGATGTTATAGCCACAACTGAGGTCACTGCCCATTTCTACTCTGATCTTGTGTCTCTGACAAGGCTAGGGTGAGAAGAGTGGTCGTGGGTACGTGGAAGAAACCCAAGGGAGATAAAATTAGGATGACGTCTAGTCCAGATTTTATGGTTCTGCAGTCACTTTGTGTGGTTATGTTATTTTTGTCTTCCCTGGACATAACTACCTCCTGAAGAAAGTTCCACCACTCTCCCCTCCTGGCCAGTGCCTGAGGACAAATTGCATGTATGCAATTTCAATCACTCAGCCACAGGAGTAGAAGGGAAACCAAGATCTGATATGTGGACCATCTTTCACTCCCAATGGTTGCGATGGATCTTCTCCCCAGCCTGGGGCACTGTGAAGTCTGAGTGAGGAAGCTTGCTTCGGAGAGACAGGACTCCATGAATGTCTCCCTCCACCCGCAACTGGAGGAGACCGTGGGAAGGAGACCATGCCACAGGCCACTCGCCATAAGCTCCTGGACTCCCAATCTGTTTCTACTGTCACACCTTTCTTTTGTCACTCCTGACCTCCCTCTCACAACGACCCTTGTGACTATGCCCAGCCATACCAGGAAAAGCTCTGGCCGCAAGATCTCTCCTTTCCCCTCTAAGGGAACACATTCACATAAATGATGAATAAGGATGTGGGCGTTGTTCAGGGACATTGTTCTGTCCACAGTAACTAGTGTGATCCTGATGAAGCCATCAGCCTCTCTGATCTTACCTCATCCTATAACTAGTGAAGAATTAAACCAAATCCTGTCATCTGTTTCTAAAATTCTATGATTCTGTAACAAAGCGCAATGACACACTGGTGAGATCTGAAGACAAGCTGAGTGTCATTTCTCTGCCTATGGGTCCCTGAGGAAGCCACACAGCAAGGAGATGAGATGAAGACTCATGGTTTGTTAAATTCTGTTTTGAAGATACTTGATGTAAAAGATATTCTCAGGAAGCCATTCTCTGCTTTTTATCTATGTCTTGAGTATAGCTGTCTGAGAAAGCAAAGGTGTTTGCCGTTCTGTGTGGATTTAGACTTGCAGACTCAGTCCTCAGAACAGTTTATTTCCTGTGGATGCTTTACTTAGTTAACATTAACACATTACTGTTTTCTTCCTCCACTGGCTTCCTCTTTCCTCCTTCACCTTTCTGGTCTACTGTTCTGGAGGGAGATGTCTCTATTCTGGTAGAGCTCAGATCTTCCCCTTGGCTCAGGCTCAGTCCTCTTCAAATCTTAGCCTCATGTCTGGCCCTTCTTCTAACTGGCCAAACTCACCTGAGGGCCAGTAGGAAGGACTTTTACTTGGCACACCCAATCCCTCTTTTCTCCTCCTCTTTGCCCAGAGGCAGAAAGGAGGGTAGAAGAATGGGCAGGAAAAACCTGGAACTGTGGCTTCCTTTTTGTGGTGCTCCATGGGCTACCTGACAGCTGTGCAGTTTTCTGGAAAGGGGGAGGGATCCAATGCTGTAGACCCAGGTGGAGGCAAGCTTCCCCGAGTGCCTGCAACCTCCCTGCCATACCTTTCCTTGCCATACCAAGGAACCCAGAAGAGCTGTCCCACTCTGCTCTTCCCAATCTTGCCCTGGATCCAGCCTCTGGAAGCTCCTCCACCCCACATCCCAGTTCAGCCAACCACCCAACAGCCACATGAACCACAGCCATCCCAACATAAGACAGGGCAGGCCAAGGGCTACCCCCACAGCAGTCTCTTCCATTCTCCATGCAGCACTCAGAAGCTCTTGGTCCTCTGCCCAGAGCGAATGCTGGAGGTGCCAATACCAAGCCAGAGAGGCACAGGCAGTGGCTCTGCCTTTGGCTCCTCAATTTATCTAACAACCTCTTAGGAGGAAGCTTGGGGTCAGGCACCACCAAAGGCATGGGGAATATAATAAGGATATGAACCCCACCTGGTGGAACTTTCCCACAGATAATTTGTTTGCTAACAGGGAAGTAATGGGGCTAAGGAAAGTGAGTGGAAAAAGAACACAAGTGACAAGGGAAGATTTTAGAGGAAATAGTTACGCTACAGTCAAATGAAGTCTCGTTCATCCTCATACTTCACAGTGGTAGATTTGGGGGCTCCTGGGGCTGTATCCATATAAGATCTCTGAAATCCCTGAATCCAAGAGGGAGATATTGGAAGGAACTGGGCAGAAGAGTGGCATGATGTGGCAGGAATCGCTAGCTGCTCCGTGGCCAACAGGCCACAGGAAACAAGAGCAGAAGTATCTGGACCAGTCAGGAGGCTTGAGTGACACCAGCAAAGAGGTGAAAGAAACTGGGACTGGAAGGGTCAATGGTGACAAATGGTTAAGTTACTGGTCTGTTCTATAGAAGCATCAACATCTCCTGCCATATTTGGTAAGGACGATGAGGGGCGACAGAGATCATTTGGGCCTGAGGAGCATGAAACAGTCGCCATTAGGCAATATGAAGGAGAAAGGAAAATAGAATCAGGGGCGGGGCTGTGCTCAGTCTCAGGATCTATTCGCCATCCAAGAGGAGACAGACAGAGGCAGTAGTATGTTCCTCTGGATTTCAGGGGAGACATCCAGGCTCCCCTGAAATTGAGAGCATCTAAATGATATTTAAAGCCAGGGCATGGAAAAGTAGAAAACCCAGAAATAGACCCACACAAAACCAGCCAACTGATCTTTGACAAAAAAAAAGCAAAGGCAATTAAGTAGGGAAAGAACGGTTTTTTTTTTTTTCAACAAATAGCACTGGAACAATCAGATGGTGATTGAAATGGACACAGACTGCTTGATGCTTTTCATAAAAACGGGCTCACCATGGGTCATATGAACACCATAAAACCATGAGGCTTGTAGGAGACACAAGAGACAATCTCAGCAACCTGGGTTTAGTAGCAAGCTTTTAGCTATAACCCTAGAAGCAGAAGCCATGGTTTTGTTTGTTTTTAAAAAGGGACAGAAAGAAACAGTTAACCTTACTCAAGAAAACGGGGGGAGGAAGGGGTCAGAAAAAAACCCACGAGACTGGACAGCAAAGGAAACATGAAGGAAGCAAAAAGCCCAAGGAGAGACATTCTGACACTCCCAGCCTCCCCACAAACGGGCCTGTACTCCAGTGGGCTTAGTGCACAGGGCTGGTGTCATGGCTAAGCTTGTCAACTGGATTGGGATGAGAAGCGCCTAAGAGCTCAAAAAGGCACACTTCTTTTTAGTTGCTTTTCTCTCCAGTTGAGAGAAACAACTTTGAGAGGGGAGATTTGAGGCTGGAGAGATGGCTAAATGCTCAAGAACTCTTGTTTCTCTTGCCAAGGACCCAGGTTCCCAGCACCTACATGGCAGCTCACAACCATACATAACTCCAGTTGTAGGGGAAGCCACCGCCTTCCCTTGACCACTGAAGGCACCCGGCACATGTGTGTTGCACATATGTACATACATTCAGGCAAAATGCATAATACAATAAAATAAATAAATCTACAAGAGAGAGCGAGCAGAGGGGTTTATGTAAGGTCACAGCTTGAAAGGTGTGGTCTATCACGGTGGGAAGCATAGTGACTGGAGAGGCTTGGTCTATGGCAGAGGGAGCTCAAAGCACTTTGTTTACAATCTAATGAACCAGGAGGCAGGAGGTTGGGACTGGAAGTAAGGCCAGGCTCTCACTCTCAACCTCCCTTCCACAATTTTTCCACCAGCCAGTCCTCAAAACCTCCCCCCAAACATCTTGACACCAGGTGTTTAGACATCTGAGCCTGAGGGAAATAACTGTCATTCAAACTGCAACAGATGGGAGACCAGCCCTACGTGTGGGTACCGCTACTACAGGAGGGGGGTCTGTGAGGAGACATCTCACCAGTGATTTCTTGGCCACTGTGGAGTAATCTGCTTCACCACACACTCCCTGCATAAAGACAGAAACCTCCAAACCCAGGAGTCAAATAAATCTCTCTTTCCTCAAATTATAGTGCTCAGGTGTCATGTTGTAGGGAGAGAAAAAATTATGAACACAGCTGGAGACATAAACTTGGAAGTCGGCATGGACTACATTGAAAGAATTTGCCACTCTGTATGAACTGACCTAGGAATGTTCCAGGCAGAGGAGGGGAAGGCTAAAGAACCACGCTGGGGAGGTGGGAGGGCAGAGATGCGGTGGGAAGTGGGGTGGAGTCTCCACCAGGCTGTATTGTCTGTATTCATGAGCAGTAGCCAGCACAGCAGTCCCAAGACCAGGCAAGCTGGGTTTCTAGCAGGAAGCATACTCAAAGTGTGATGGGCAACTGATAACCAGGGAGTCTGAGGACTAACTATCGGATTGGCCATGGGGGCCTTAGCAGCCAAGCTCTGGGCTCTTCTAGTGTAAAGCTGGGCCTACGTACATTCCGGAAGGAATCAATGGAGCGGCAACCAAGATAGCCCACGAGGCAATTCTACCACAGGACTGTCTTAAAATCCAATCAGAGAGAATAAGCAACATGTGAAGGGGAATTTCATCAGAGAGAGGAGTTTTGTAAATGGAAGACGTTGCAGCAGGCTGTGGGTTGAGAGTCTCCAAGAAAGGGACAAGTCAGGCACCCAGAAGAGGAGGGAAGAATACACGGGAACAGAGAGCTGGGAGAGAGAAGAGCAGATGCTCACACTTGGCCTGCTAACACTGCAGATTGTCACAGGAGACTCAAAGCCATCTGGGAAATTCAAATATTGGGCCCATGTCCTCATACTTTGGAAGAGCAGCCCAGACTCTGTGGAGTACCGAGGGGCAGTGTTAAACCAACACCAAACTTCAGAGGAAAAGAAAACGCTAAACAAAAATGAAAGTTGGGACCTTCAGCCAGTGACCAGACAGATCCTCCCTGCAGAAGCACTGAGCCCAGGGTAAGCAGGAAGCTGCAGCCTTCAGCACCTCAAGTTGCCAGTCCTTTACTTTGTGAGACTAAACATCATCTTATGCAAAAATAGTTGACTTCGCTTTGTTTTGTGTCCCTCTAGGTTCAGGGCAGCTGTGCCTGAAAACCATAGCCTCAGGGAAAGCACATCCGTGCTCACCCAGGCCTGAGTAGTAGCCACAGGATATGGACGCAAAAGTGCCAGAACACTTCTGAAATCAGGTCATAGAACATATCTACAACTCTAAGGATACATCTACACTCACTGAGCTGTATGCTATGTGCAGGTAAATATTACGGTGTGTCCATACATTTTTATCTCAATAAACTTATGAGAGGAGAACACTGACCATAGAAGAGATAGGTCCTCTGGGAAAGGGCCCTCCGTTTCTATCTCCAGGATGTCATGTCCATCTCTCAAAAGGTACAGCTTGTCTTCCATGCTGCCTAATCAGAAAACCCCAAAGCCACCTGCGGAAATCAGGGCTCTATCCTGGGGCAACCAAGAGTTCCTCAGATATAACAAAGGCCTCGTATGTTTTCTTCTAGTTCATCTATAATGACCTGATCAGCAGCTTACAAATACATTTACCAGCAGTGAAGAACTCAGCACTGGGCACTGTTTCACAACCACGGCTGTCCTCAGAGGACAGATGGAATCCACAGGCAGGAACAGTGCTTGCTCATTGCAAAGTTTTTTTTTTTTTTTCTGTTATAACAAAATACCCGAGGCTGAGTAATATATAAGGAAAAGAGGATTGTTTAGCTCAGTTTTAGTGTCAGGCATAGTGTCAGCATGTGGTGTCTCTGGTGATGTTTTCGTGGTAGATGGCATCATGGCAGAAGTATGTAGAAGATGGAGAGATAACGTGTAAGTCAGGAAGCCAGGGAGAAACAGGACAGGACAGCCATCATGTTTCATCCAGGGAGCCTATACCTATACCTGCTAAAGAGGGGCCTCAGTGACCTGCTCAGACTCCCTGGAGGTCCCACCTCTCACAGGTATCACAGCCTCTTAATATAACCACACTGGACATGGAGCTTCTGGCGTATGAGCCCCATGGGCTCACTCTTACCTTCATCCAACCACAGCGCCCATCCAGCCGAATTTCCCACATTCACGTTTTATTTATCCAAATCCCCCATTCCCTCACTTAAGCCTTGCTCTGTGCCCATCCTGCTTTGCTCCTGGCTGTGTCAGGGTCTCTGCATCTCAGGTGCATTTGCCTCTTGGATCACAGGGTTATGCGTGTGACACACGGTTCAACATGGTCCTCTGGGAAAACTGCCCTGAGCTGGTGTAGGTTCCTTCAGAAAGTCACCAAGTCCTCTGAACTCCCCAGGGAAGAACTGAGGAAGCCTTAGCCGCACCTTTTTCCAGCTGCCTCCACCTCTGTGGTTCCAGCACTGTGGCTGTCCCTAAGGGCAGCAAGCCTCCTCGGTGGCCTGAAGTATATGGACAGGAGCTGGCAGACTGCTCCTGCTGTGGGCTGCCTCCCTCTCCTTCAAGGCTGCCTGTCTGCAGCCCTCTACCTCTTGGGCTCCCCTGGCTTCTCCCCCCTGCTCACACAGCCATTCTTCCTTCCCCAGCCTGCCCACACTTTCTTCCTTGGCTCCTCCCTCCTCGTCAACACATCTTTCCCCTGTCTGATCTGAGCAGCTAGGGGCAGAGACTCAAATCAATCCCTCCTCCTCCTGTCCTCTGGGCACCTTGGAAGAACCATGCTGGGCTCCTCTGTATCATGCAGGGTCTTCCTCTGCTGTGAGATTAAATGGCTAATGCAGAGTGAGGTGTTTATTAGCACATTTGTAGCTAGCTTTTCCCGTGGCCAATGAGCCATGCCATCCGCTGCAATGCCTTCGGGAACCTTCGGGTCTAGGCACTTTACAGCTGCCTTCAATCTTGTTGCTTTTGACTCAGGGATGCTGTTTTATTGCCAGGAAATTCACTCTCTTCTCTTCCACACCACTGCCCAAGTTCAAGATCACTGAGCTATTGACTTGTTTTCACCACTTACTTGCAGCTAGCTCCTATTTCTCTGACAGCAGAGTGGCCTGAACTCCAACACTGCCTTGCTCCCGCTTGTCCCTAGCCCTCCTTGGTTCTCTGTCACACACACGCACACCCTCCCACCCTAAGAGCAGGAAGCACAGCTCCATTTGTCAGCGCAAAACCCTTGTCCTCTGTAGGGACTCCTTTCCATCTCCAACCCTAAGTCTTTGCCCTTTTAGACCCAGCTATTATTGCTTCTAATTTGCATTGAATGGCCCCTTAGCAACCGTCACATGCTGCTTTGGATACCAACTCACTTCAAATCTGGCTAGATTCACCAGAATTGTAGCTCTTCCAGAGTACAATTTAACATGTGATAAACAGAGAATTGAACAGCCTTCACCTCATCCAGATACACACATGCCTTCTACCGAACAACCACACAGAACCAAGCTCCTCAGAAGGCACATCTGGGGTGGAGCATACTGCTCATTGGCCATTAAAGGAAGAAAAACAAATCTGAACAGTTTACTACCATTGAAACACTATTAGACCCAAGACAGCACTACTTCTGGTAGAACGGACTTGGAGTGAGAGACATTCAGACAAATGAGCAGAATGTGCACGAAGGTGTTCAGCGTGACTGATGACCAGGAAAATGTAGACCAAAGCCATGATAAGATCCTTCCTCTTTCCAGTAAAGTAGTTATTATATAAATAAATAAAATAACAAGTGCTAGAGAGAACTAGGAGGAAAGAAGACCTTTGCACGTTGACAGGAGTATGAATTTGTATAGCCACTGTAGACAACCGTCCGAAGATTCTTTCCAGAATTACGAAAGGAACCAACAGTGGTGTGGTGATGCACAGTTTTAATCTCAGTACTCAGGAGGTAGGGGCCGAGAGAGCTCTGTGAGCCTGAGGCCACCTTGGTCTATATAGCAAGATCCAGGCTAGCCAGGGATACGGAGTGAGACTCTAAGAAAAACAAAACAAAACAAAACTCAACAAGCAAACAAACAATCACAAACCCGAGGTGACCAACAATCCCACTGGTGGGTACATATGACAAGTAAATGAAATTCATGTTCTGGGTGACACGGGCACCCTATTCCTGGATACACTGCTCACCTATAAAGTGGACACAAATGGACTGTGGGTTTAGCCCGTTGGGAGAGTGCTTGCCCGCCAGCATGCATAAAGCCTTTGGTTTGACTCCCAGAACTACATGAATACAGGAGAGGTGGCATATGCCTGTAATCTGGCTCTCAGTGGGTCTCTGGAGGATCAGAAGTTCAAGTTATCCTTGGCTACACAGTTTGAGGCCAACCTAGACTATAGGAGATCCCTGTTGAGGTGGGAGGGCAGAGAGAGTCAGAGACAGAGAGATAGAGTCACAGAGAGAGACGGAGAGAGGAAGAAAAGATGAGGAAGAAGAAAAAGGAAGGAGGAAGGGAGAGAGTCCATCGACGGAAAAATGGATAGTGAAATGTCACACATGCACACAACAGAATACTCTTCCAGCTAGAGTCCTCACAGAACAGAAGCCTGACATTTGAGACAACCTTTGATGGAACCAGACAGCGTTTAAGCCAGACAGTGAAAGACAAATGCCACATGGTCTCAATCATTTGTACACTATGAAACCATTGATCTCTGAGGAGTCAGGAGCAGCATGAGCATTCCAGGAGGATGGGAGAGCAGCAGAGAGAAGGGATGGGTTGGGGTTGGCCACTGAGTCCTATGGGGCAGCTGCACAAAACAGGGTTCTGGTGGGCATTGAACAATAGGGTGACAGTGTATAACAAAACACTGACTATCCCAAAGAGATGTGTTCAAGGAGACAGATGTATAGAACCTGGTTGAAACTGTACAGGTGTGCTGAAGCCGCTACCACACAGAACACTGCTAACCTTGATATTTACATTTTAACGCATCAAATTTTGAAAAGAATAAAGGAAAGGCTTTAAACACTGTGTAGTAGCTAAGGAAGTAGATAATACCTTTTTTTTTTTTTAAAGCTGGGCAGTGGTGGCACACACTTTTAATCCCAGAACTTAAGAGGCAGAGGCAGGTAGATCTCTGAGTCTGAGGCCACCCTGGTCTACAAAGTGTGTTCCAAGGCAGCCAGGGCTACACAGAGAAACCTTGTCTCAAACAACAACAATGATATGTATGTATATATATATATATATTTTTTTTTAAATTACATTTAGCGAAATTCCACCTTTCCCTGAACAGGCATAATCACAGCTGTGCTGGCAGACTAGTTCCCTGGGAGGTCTAATTCATAGCGTATCTTATATCCCTGGTGTAATGGTCCCACCGTGATGGTTTCGAGCATCCATCTTCTATGTGGGAAGAACTCTCGGCTTTAACAAAGGATCTGCAGATTGCTGGAAGCTGACCTAAAGCAGGCACTGAACACAGCAAGACAACATAGAAATTGTGGGAACAAAGGAACGGAGCAAGGACAGAGGTTAAAATGGATCCAGGAGGGCGGAATGTTTGACTGCCGAGCTTGGGCATCTGAGTTCAGTCCCTGGAATCCATGATGGTGTGCACTGGCAGTACCAGGCATGCGGATCCCTGGGGCTTGCTGACCAGCCTCCCTGTGTTCCAGGCCAGTGAGAAATCTTGTCTCGAAAATAAAAAATGGGGCCAGCAAGATGGCCCAGCTGCTAAAAGAGCTTGTCGCACAGGCCCGATGACCTGAGTTTGTTCCCCAGAACCCACACAGAGGTGGAAGAAGAGAACAATGATGCTCTTTGACTTCGCACAAACACCATAATAAAGTAAATATTTCAAGGTCCTGTGGTGGGAACTGAGAGTCTAGGGTGAGACTTGATTTTTTTTTTAAGTGGAAAGCAACTAAGGAATGGCACCTGGGCTGTTTTCTGGTCTTCAAAAACACGCACACACGCATACACACATACACTCAGAGTCAGTGGATTCAGGCATTTGTAAATATAAACACACATTGCCGGGCACAATGGCACACCCCTATTATCTCTGCACTCAGGATGCTGAGCAGGAGGATGGAGTATTAACCCCTGCCTTAAAACAACGGTAATATGAACACCATGGAGCCCAAGACACACTTGAATAATCACATATGGCTTCGAGATTCCCCCCAGCACTGCAAGGAAATACCTGGCCCACCATGTTCTAAAGATAAAAAGTCACATGCTGAGAAGTGCCACTTTCCTCTTCTACAAGTAGGTCATGCTCCTCCACCTGCCCCAGAGCCGCCTAGAAGCAGCAACTGTGCCCTTTAGCTCTTGCTGTCCCAGCGTCTGCCTGGAGCCCTGACCTTGGGACTGGAGTGATGAGAAGGCCAGCCATAGGCCAGGGATGCAGAAGGAGTGTGGGGGCGCAGTGCTCCATTCCTGCTCTGCTCTACTAGGCGGAGCTGGGGGTGTATGCCATGCCACAGCCTTGGAGGAGTCATCCATGCCAACATCACGGGCCAGTAAGACTGTCTCAAAACACATACACACACACAGGCACACACATGCACACACATGAGGCTCAGGTTGTGCCTTCTTTAAGCTACTCCATACAGTATAAAAAACTGGTTTCTCAGGCTGTGTGCTACCCTGGGAGACTTCATTTGCAATCAGCTTTTGACTTCACTTTGAGGCTGGAAAGCAACTGTGAAGGACTGCCTGTCTGGCACCAGAGACTGATGAAGGACATTCCCGGGAACACCCCTTAGCGGAAAGCCACCTGTAGAGGTCTTTTATTAAAACTCTACTTTATGTGGAGTTTTTAGGCCTCTATCTCTCTTCCACCAACCCCCGCACCTTAAGTAGGAGAGAGAAAAGGCTAGTGGGGAGAGGGGCCCAGACCCCTTTACTTCTCCCTGCTGTTTAAGGTCAAAGGGTTCTTTTAGGGCTCTGCCCCAATCTCCGTCAAATGCAGACACAGCCAGCAGTCTCCTCCACACCGCTGTGTCCCGAAGCCTTTCTCTCTGTCTGCTCCAAACCAACCGCTCCACGCCAACACCAAATGCCACCACACACCCCTCTTCCTCTCTTCCTCAGGTTTCATACTTATACGCTCAGAGTCCTAGACCACGCCCCTCTCCGTGCCGCTTGTTACCATAAAGAGGTGACGCCTAGCATTATGGTGGCACCAGTCCTCAGTAACCCTTCACCATGCAATGTCAAGAACCAATAGGCAGAGAACTTCCAGCTGTCCCGCGTGCTTCAGCGTAACTTGGTCCCCACTGCCGATGTGACCGCCTGACATCTGTCTGTCCTCTTGTTCACCCATCTGGCCCTGAGGTCATCTACCCATTTGTTCGCCTCAGTTCAAAAGTCCTGTGCTTTTGCTCCTGTGGCTGGGCTCCACTCGGCAGCTTTCCTCCCAGCCCCAGCTGCGTGTTACTTTACCCCTCACAGTGATGCCGTTACCTTTCACCCATCAGCCTTCCTCCTCCCGGGCCTCGGACCCTCTCCAGCTCTGCTGTGGCCTCTCAGCCCTTTACAGTTACTCTGGAACCTATATATGTACACACGGAGACAGATACACTGTACAATGTGGAATGTGTGACCAGAGAGTTACTATGAGCTACCGAGGAAAGTAGGTATCTGGCGAACTGGGACCACTGCGGAAACACGCACGGTCACGTGGGTTGCTGATGAGCGCATGCACAGCAGTAAGGTTCATGTTGCTGCGTGATAGACACACAGGAAAGCTCGGGAATAATAAAGAAGAGCCAGGACACCCACAGCCCCCGTCTTTTACAGAGTGTGGCCTGTCCCCAAAGATCCCCTTGTGCTTCTTGTCACTCTTCACCACCGAGACCTTTGACTAATGGGGTCAATGGGGTCATTGAGTAATGAACACACATAGTGAGTGGAGGGAAAGGAAGGGCCATTAATACAAGACCAGAAAATGGAGCAGGTCCCTGCTATGGAATTTTCAGAAGCTTGGTCCAGAGATCTCCAACTGCTACCGTGGGACCACGTCGTCTGACTCCACAGAGCCTCAGCCCCCCACCCCAAGACCCACTAACTGAGGCTGAACTTTGATCAACCAGGACTGCTCTTATTTGCATGGTATATTCACCACACCTGAAAATGCAAGCTGGCTTATGATAACTTCCTAGAACTGAACACTAGCTGGTTGTACTCTCTCCCTTCACCCAGCACAAATCACACGTCAGGAAACTGAGCGGAAATGGTGACACCCCTCTCACGCACCTCCCTGTAGCCCACACTCTAGGCTGCAGATCAAAATCACTGCCCGGGGGGCTGGAGGGATGGCTCAGAGGTTAAGAGCACTAACTGTTCTTCCAAAGGTCCAGAGTTCAATTCCCAGCAACCACATGGTGGTTCATAACCATCTATAGTAAAAATCTGGTGTGCAGGTAGAATGTTGTATAAATAATAAATAAATCTTTAAAAAAAAAAAATCACTGCCCGGCCTGCTGACTTCTTGCGACTTAGTCAATGGACTGTTCTTACTTTGTTCTAAAGGGCGATTTTGTCCCCTGCCCACCAACCCTGTGCCCGCCACTGCTAATCCACTGCGCTAAGTAGTCCTTTGGGTTTCTTTTACTCATGTCTGTGGGAGTCATCTACATAGTTACACACAGATTCTGACCATTCCATTCTGATGGGAGTGCTTTGCTGTTTGAATATATCCCAATGTACCCAAAATTTCACTTTTCTGCTTTATGTAAAGCTTTTATTACCATTCTAGCACATGTTTGGGGACTATGTATGTGTATATTTGTATGAATGTACACTAGAAAATACCTATATCACATTGCATTGCTTTATTAGATGTTGTTATAATGTTTTCCAGAAGTAACTGTACCAAAATGTAACATTTTGTTCACTCAGTTAAATAAATAAAACTGTTTTAGAGTGTAATGGTCCACACTGAAGAAGCTGTGGCAGATTTGGTGCTCTAGTTAACTTGTTAACAGCCCTCTGCAATCTAGTGTCACAGAACGCTGGGCAAGAAAGAGACCTGATAATTCAAAATGAAGATTTTAGGTTGTTAGGCCAAAGTTCAGAGGAGTAAAGATTCATTCATTCACTATGCAAACAAGGATACACCATTCAGGCTGTGACCATGACAGGGCTTGCTCCTCCTTACCAGCCTGTGTTACTATAAGGAACAGGGGTAGGTGCTCTCCTCCGGTCTATTGTTCAATGCTGTGTTGCAGGTTGTAGCCAGCACATACACATTAGGGACAGCACGGAGAACCTGGCTTGGAGAAGGGCAAAAGAGGAAATCAACTTACATGGCTCTGCAGGCAACATGAGTTCACACCTGCAAAAACCTGGAGACCCAATGTGACTAACTCCACAAAACAACCACCAAAGCAAAAGAAGAGAATGTAAACCTCTTGAAGCAATAACCTTCATACGTCAGAAGACACAGGCAGGAACAAGTCCGGCCCACAGACAACAGTAAGAGACACAGGGAAATGGGTAGGACAAGGTGGTTAGACATGTCTGAACCTGAGTGGAAAACTCATCCAAGCTCTCAATGGCAGGAAAGGAGACTGGGACAAAAGGGACTGAGCTTCTGCCCTCAGGTGGAAAACTCCACAACCAAAGATGGCAGTTCTAATCTCACTAATGGACAGGGATACTGAAAGGCCAGCCGTGGTGGTTTGAAGGAGAATGCCCCATAAGCTCTTCTGTTTGAAAGTTTATGTTCCGCTGTTTGTTCCAGAAGGATTAGGAGGTATGGCCTCCATGGAGGAGGTATGTCACTAGGGGTGACTTAGTGGTTTCAAAAGCCCACCCAGGCCCAGTGCCGAACATAATGATGGAACCCTCAGCGACTTCTCCAGTGCCACACCTGCCTACCTGCCTGCCGGCAGCCATGATCCCTCCCAGGATGATAGTGGACTAACCTTCTGAAACTGTAAGCAAACCCCCAATTAAATCTTTTCTTCTGTAAGTTGCTCTGGTCATGGTGTCTCTTCACCACAATAGAACAGTGACTGAGACACAGACCAAACACCAATGAGCATTTTCATCAAGCTACGTACGTAGACCAGTCAACAGAGGCCACATGGTATATAAATATATTTATAGAAAAGTCCAAAAAAGAAAAGTAAAGTTCACAGTGACAGAAATGTCAATGATTACTTAGGCGGGGACAAAGGTAGAAGGTAAAATAGTGATTGATGATAATGGGTAGATGGCTTCAATTAGGGGGGATAAATTACACTATGATTAGATAGGGTGGCTTCAATACCCTGTGAATATAGTAAGATATTGATTTGGATATTTTAAGCAGCTGAAGTATATGTATATATCCCCCGAAAGCCACCTAAAACTTTATATAGAAAAATAGTCATACATAATTTGGAAATCAATTTCAAAAAAAAAAATCAAAGCAGGGCTAACCCTATGGTGTGCTAAAACATGCACTAAAACCTCTAATTTAGAGCAGTAAGGTGCTTGCTCTGCAGAGCTGGCTTGGCAGTTAGAGCACTGGTTGTTCTTGCAGAGGACCTGGGTTTGGTTCCCAGCACCCACATGGTGGCTCACAACTATCTCTAACTCCAGTTCCGATAGATCCAATGCTCTTCTGAACCTCTAAAGACATTAAGCACACATGTGGTGTACAGACATACATAAAATGAAATAATTTTAAAGAGTGATCACCCCCCCCCATGCCCTGCAGAAGAGAGAGTGGTAGGGGTAAGAGATAAGTGTCTCATCCCCACTTGCTAAGCCTAGGAGGGCTGCGAGCCCAGCTCTGTGTTGAGCTCCAGGGATAGGAAAGGAACAGTGCGTGCCCTGTAGGAGCTCTGGGTGACGATCCTCAGGGCTGTCACTAACCCACACTGTACATATACACAAATTAAAATGCAGACTCTCTCTTGCACAGACCCAGACCTTGGGGGATTCAACCTGGGTGAAGAACGTTGCCTGGACATTAGCTCCACCGCCCCCCTGGGCCTTTGTGCAGGAACTATATAGCCACATGTAGCTTCCATCACGGTTTCCGCATTGCCTGGGTTTGCAGCCCTGCTTTTTCTTCAGTTGCAAGTAAGGCCTGAAACCAGAATAAAGACTCAGAGCAGCAGCCTGTGTGCCTAGAGTGAGTCCTTCTGGACTGTACACTGTTCATGAGTCAGAGCTTCTGCCTCACGCTCTGACCAATAGGCTGGGCCCAAGACCGGAGCCTCTGCCCAGCCTCTGTATGCAAATCCAGGGCTTCTTAGCCAAAGGGTAGAAAAGCTAAGGAGACATAGGAAGGGAAAGAAGCCCCTCACCCCAGAACCTGGCTGTGAACTCAGAAATTTCACCACAGCTGAGAAAGCCTGGACTGTGTCCAGAGTCTGTGTCCCCTTTTCCAAGACTGTTTTAAGCGAAGATGTTCAAAACAACAAATGAACTTAAGGCCAGGATGTCTGTGACTTTGACTTTCACCACCTTAGCCTGCCTTTCCCATCTCTAACTCAGAGTGATGTACCTCAAAGAACCACATTACAAAAGGAAATTCTTAAAAAAGTCAGTATGCCAGCTCACATATATATGTACTTACTTTTTAAACTTTATTTAAAACTTAAGCCTTGCTTAATCTTTCAATCTTTTTTGCAAATTATATTATTTGACTAACATGGCTTAGGAAGCCACATAATAGCTTCTGAAAAGCCCACAGCCACGCCCAGGATGTACACTGTCCTTTTCTTAACTCTTTTTCTCCCTGTCATCCTCTCTCTCCCTCTCTCCCTGTATTTATTGCCTCCCTCTTTCTTCTCTTCTCTATCCTGTGTGTCAATCAGAAATACATGTTTTTCTCTACCTAATAAACTGGCTAACTTCCATCACCCTGGCTCCTCCTGGAATTCTCATTCAGTGTAGTCTAGTATGCAGCTTTACCTGACAGGTGCCTGTGTGTATGTGTGTGTGTGGGGGGTCCTCTGGCTGTGGCTGCAGAGGTGCTGGGCTGTGTCTCCCTGACACTGCTGACAAGATAATCGCCCTCCCCAGGAGACCCCTCCACTGAGCTCAACACCCCTCACTCCCCACCCCAACCCCAGACAAATGGTTCACACTCACTGGCCCAGGTGTGCAGCGGTGTCTCCGGGCAGGACACAGTCTTAGTGCCCTCTGTCACCAAAAGCACACTGGGTCCAACAAATGCAGCAGTGGCACCAAGAGACAGACGTGCTAATCAGTCAGCACTAATCCCTGAGAAGGTGCTAAAGCCCCTGACGCTCCCTGCCCCCTTCCCGCTGGAGAAACAGCCCGGGCCACTGTGGCCTGGTTTCTCAGCTCTGGGTGATGGAGGCGCTGGGACCTCACAGCAGTGGACAGGTTCTTGGGGTACCCCCTCACTGGCCAGCACACTCATTCTTCCTCCTAAATTGTTTTCTTCCTAATGTCAGTACTTGGGTATCCAGCACACTGCCAAGCCTCAGACCTGCAATGGAACTCAGAAAGCACACCCCGCAGACCTCATGGCGCTTTACAAGGACAGGGCCCCCTTCTGTCCATCGGGGAAAGGGTGGTGGAGGCAAAAGAAACAGATGTGAAGGGGCATGTGTGCTCTGAAAATGAAAGGAAAAGGCAATGAAAAAGAATGGGACCTGGGACCTTGGGAAGCAGAACTCGGGCAGGATTCCAGCCAAGCATGCAAAGTGCAGCCGCATCCCCCCTTTGGCTGCCAGCAGAGCCACTGAGTAACCAGTGTGCCCTGAGGCTCCCGACACAGATGAAGAAGTTTCTGACTCTGGCTTCAGCAATGTCTCCATCTTATTCCCCAGGCATACTCAGGAAGGGCCTGGTCCTTCTCAACACCACAGCCTCTCAGCCCCCACTCTCCTTTCACACGGTGCTCACACACAGCTCTACCAGAACCCAGGCCTTCTGCCACACCTTCAGTCCCTGAGATCCAAAACGAGTGAGGTACAGGTGTGCTGTGCTGTGGTGTGTGTGTGTATGTGTGTGTGTGTGTGAAATGTACATTTCCAGGGTTCCCTTTCCCACAAAGTCTGATGGTCCCCCACTAGCCATTGATATTAAGCATGGACTATAAAGAGAGTATAAGAAAATACACAAGAAAAAGTATTATATATACATATTTACATAAGAAAAAAGGTTATTTTAGAAAACAAATTGGAATACTCATTGGTTAATCCAGACCAAAAAAAAGGTTTCTACAGCAGCTCTTTGCAGAAGTGAATGAGGTGGACACGCTTACACACACTTGTGGAGGTAAGGGGGGTATTGAACTCAAGTCACCAGGCTTGTAAATAAGCACTTTACCTACGGGGCCATCTTGCTAGCCTGAGAAAGAGCCAAGATCCAACTGTCCTGCTGTTGTTTAGAGACAAGGTCTACAGAGTCCAGGTGAGACGGGATGACTGTCAGTTCCTCCTGATCCTCCTGCTTCTACCTCCACAGTGACAGAGATCGAAGGCCTTGTGGCACTGCCTTGGATTAGGCGATGTAGGGGATTAAAGGTGCCTCTGGTACCCTACCACTCAGCTACATCCCCAGCACTGGCTTGTCTTGAGACAGGGTTTCCTGTGGTTAAGACTGAGCTCACCTCCTTCCTCCACCCACATTCCAAGTGCTGGGATTCAAGGTGTGCTCCTCCATGCCCGGCTCAGCCCTGACTCCTGAATTCCATTGAGTGCAGATCTCAAGGAAGGGCCAGTGGTTCATGGGCCTATAGAACTGCAAAGTCCTAGGTGGAGGCTTTACAATGAACATATACTGACAGCTTTCCACACGCCCCGTTCTGGAGGAATCATGAGGCCCATTCTCCCTAGAGTCCTGGCAGAATGAGAGCATCCTGACAGTCCAGACTGAATCCCAGCAGACAGGAGCCGATGGCCTTAGAGGAGCACACCTGAGAATACCCCTCTTGTTCTCCCTTCATCAGCTGTTTTGGAGGAGGGGAGGGACACACCTCCAGTCTCCCACCCTACTCACTGAGCTTTGTGTGGGGTGACCGCTGTGGTCTCCCAGCCTCATGTGGGCCTGATCAGTCTAGTCCCCTGGCTGCAGTGTGTAGTTCCGGGGTACATTCCTGCAGAGAGAGAATGGCCCCCACACAACACACAGCCAGCTAGCAGCCCTCCCCCTTCCAGCCTGAAGGAAGGCTAGCACAGAACAGAACCAGAGAAGCAGAGAGAGAGAACAAGAGCCCAGAACCCCAGCCTGGTCACATGTAGAGCCCAAATAGGTAGGCCACGAAACCTGGGTCTAAGCTCAAGGTTGCAGATTTCTCACAATGGAAACCAGAAATATCCCAACTAAAGTGCCACACATCCTCTGAACGGTTGAGTGACCACAGAACAGAAAACAGTCAGGGAGACGGTTATCTATAAAGAGCTTACTATGCAGGAGTGGGGGCCTGAGTCTAAATAGCCAGTACCCACAAAACAAAACCTGGGTGCAGTGGCACATACTTGATACCCCAGTGTGGAAGACAGAATCAGGAAGAGACATGAGGCTTGCTGGCCAGCCGGTCTAACTGAGTCAGTGAGCTACAAGTTCTGAGACCCTGTCTCAAAAAAAAGAACAGGTGAGAAAGACACCTGATGTATACATGTATGCATGCATTCCCACATACACACACACATAAACACATGTATACACACATGAACACCTCTGAACACTCTACATGCACAAACACATGTGAAACACATGAACACATGCACGCACATATACAGACACATGAACATGTGTGCAAAAATATAAACATGTATACCTGCACACATACACACTCTCGGGTGATAAGATCTGGACATCCAGGCTTTGAGATGGGTTATTTTCAAGAATGACCCAAAAAAGCCAGGTGTGGTGGTATGGTACACGCCTGTCATCCCAGCACTCAGGGAGGCAGAGGCAGGTGGATCACTGTGCATTCAAGGCTAGCCTGGTCTGCAAAGCAAGTCCAGTACAGTCAAGGCTACACAGAGAAACCCTGTCTTAAAAACCAAGAAAGAAAGGAAGGAAGGAGAGAAGGAAGGAAAGATGGAAGAAGAAAGAAAGAGAAAGAAACTACACAGAATATTCTATATTCTATGAAGCATTGGTTGATCCTTCAGATCATTCATGCATTGTTTTCCACTCACACACGGCTTGTTCTTCAGAGGGTTTGAATGAGCTTATAAGGATCTTGGAAGCTTACAAGAACTAGCCTCTATCTGGGCAATTAAAATAAGAATTAATTATTGTGATGGGCTGAATGAAAATGGCCCCTGTAGGATCATATATTTGAATGTTTGGTCCCTAATTAGTTGAACTGTTTGAGAATGATTAGGAGGCATGCCTTGTTAGAGAAGTGGCCTTGTTGGATGGACTGTATGTATTACCGAGGGTGGGCTTTGAGGTTTCAAAAGCCTCCTCCAGGTCCAGTCTCAGTCTCTCTCTTTCTCCCTCCTTCCTTCCCTCTCCTCTCCCTCTGCCTGAAGATCAGGATCAGCTCTCAACTACTGGTCCAGTGCCATGCCTGTCTGATTCCCAACGCGATGATCATGGACTAAGCCTCTGAAATTGTAAGCAAGCCCAAATTATTTATTTATTTTTTTATGAGTTGCCTTAGTCATGGTGTCTCTTCACAGCAATAGAACATTAGCTAAGACAACTTTTCAGGAAAAAGGCCAATAACTCTATCATGAAACATCAATGAGGTTTAACTGCTCTACTCACACAGTTAGCTGGGCACATCCTGCCAGCCAAGGAAAAATTATGATCTTACTACCTGAAAAGGAAAGGATGCTTTCCCCCTGGCAGCCAGTTTATAAAGTTTAGGCTCCTGAATGCTGACATTAGCAGAACCACACTTCAGCTTATCTGTATTTCAAGCGACACCAAAAATGTCAACATTAATCCAAGTGCTGGCAATGTTTGAATGTCACTGATCCTGGCAGAGAAACCTTCACATCAGCAGGTGCAAGACAGCACGGTGGGAAGCAGTGGGATTTTCCAAGGAAGCAGCCTCCTGGCAGCAGCAGTGGGTACACTGAGGTCAGGCCTCTGCAGAGCCTCTGTAGACAGGGCACACAGGTGGAGAAGCAGGGGAGGGGAGGGGAGAGTGTGTAGAGGGTGGGGCTCTGGGCAGGACAGCTAGGCTCCCAGCCCCTAATAATGTAGTGGGAGAAAGTGGGCCTCGTAAGGGATGCCAGGGGCACCACACTTCCCTCCAGAACCATGGAAGGGTGGAGTGGTTGTGGCTACATATCTTAGGAGAAGTGGGACAAGCTGCACACAACTGCTGACAGGAAGACCTTGCATAAGCATCTCAATCTCACAAGGTACCTTGGATGCTATTTTTACGGCGATTACATTGATGAGGAAAGTGCTGATTGGCTATTTGCCTGAGCTGTCATAGTTAGGGTCCAAAAGGCACCTGGTCAGCCCTGTGGCCACATCCATCCCATCTGTTTTTCTGGGGGGCAGTCACTCGTGAGCTGGGCTTATGCTGAGCTGTTCACATCACCAATGACTCCTCTACAGCAGTCCAGAAGTGCAAAACAATGAGTTGTTCCAGGTAGCTACAGTGCCACAAGCTGACGAGAAACCCGAAGCCTTCAGGCCTCACAGAAGGTCTTGAAAGCCCTTAAGCCCTGCAAACCTGGGTCCTGCACACAGTGTGAGCCGCACAGAGAACCCCACTCCTTCTCCACCTCGTTCTCACTCTCCGCATAAACTATGTGAAGCAGCTAGAAGTTTCTGCTAGAAACTTAAACTGTGATGGTTTGAATAAGAATGGCCCCCGCAGGTTTATATATTTGAATGCTTGGTCATTGGGGAGTGGAGCTGTGTGAAAAAATTATAAGTATTAGCAGGTGTGGCCTTGTTGAAGAAAATATGGGGGGGGGGCGGGCTTTGAGGTTTCAGAAGCACAAGCCAGGCCCAATGGATCTCTCTCTCTCTCTTCTTGTTGCCTGTGGATCCGAATGTAGAATTCTCAGATGCTTCTGCTTGTGTGCCACACAACCTTTGTTTTGTTCATGTGGAAGTTTGTGCTGACTCCTTTGGCCCTTAAGGCCTGGTCCTGTTGAAGCAATTACATACCAGTTTGTACGCCATCTAAGCCTGCACTGCAAAGCTGTGCCTGGCATTAGGAACAAACTCCACCAAGTTGGAGGGTTTCTCTCTGTTGCCATTTATTTAGCCTCAGTGGGCAAGGGGAGCTTTTGAGCTAGCAACCCTAACAGCATCATCCATGTGTGTGGGCGCCTGTGTGCTGAGTCCAGGAGGACAGTGGGTGTCCGGCTCTGTCACTCTCCATCTTATTCCCTTGAGGCAGGGTCTCTCACTGAACCTGCATCTAAGCTGGTGGCTTCCCGTCATGATACTAGTAGACTAGCCCTCTGAAACTGTAAGGAAGCACCAATTAAATGATTTCTTTTACAAGAGTTGCTATGGCTGTGGTGTCTCTTCACAGCAATAGAAAACTGACTAAGACCTAAGCTAAGAGAAGGCATCATCAGTGAAGAACATCACAGAGCAAGCCTGCTATTGGAGCCCCAGAAGATTCAAACCTTCCCTGAACTCACTAACTGCCACCTGCCAAGGAGGGAGAAACCACCGAGGAGCAGGGCACAGAAAGAATGACTCCAGGCTCAGCCAAAGGGGAAAGATTTCCATGGACCATGTCTGTCATGCTACACATTTTCTGAAGGATGAGTGTGCATTTCAAAGCGCACCATGATAGGAGCCATCAGACTGGGGCTGTCTGACAGCTCTTGAAGGTCTCAGGAGAATGTATTTCAGAGCATTCTTTTGCTCCTGGGCAGTTGTGGGAGGCCACTGAGATGGATCTGAGAAGTGTTGATTTTAGTTTTCCAGTCAGTGGAGCACAAGCCTCTCTTTTTAGGCAGAAAAAAAAAAATGACTCTATTGATTCCATTCTCATATGTTAATGCTATAAGCTCTGGGAGCTATTAAATAAGCAATGGGGGTGTGTATGTGACAAGATGTCTGAAGACCCGAGTTTCACCTTCAGAATCCATAAGGTGAAACGAGAGAACTCCAGCAAGTTGTCCTTTGATGTGTGTGTGTGTGTGTGTGTGTGTGTGTGTGTGTGTGTGAAGGGGGGAGTGGGGTCCTCACCAGAGCAAATTGAAAATGTGTTGTTCAAAGCTCCTAGTCTCACAAATTGTTTTCTCAGGTTCCTCTGGCTCCAAGGGAGCAGTCTCCATCTGCCAAGAGAGGCACAGAATGGTCATGTGACCTGTGCAGTCCTCATACCCACTCCCAACTCCCAACCCCACTTCAGGCAGAGAAAACTAGGGCACAGAACAAGAGGAGATGTGACCAGATAGTTTTCTTCTGATTTCACGATTTTTGTTTGTTTGGGTTTTGGGGGTTATTTGTTTGTTGACACAGGGTTTCTCTGTGTAGTCCTGGCTGTCCTGGGATTCACTCTGTAGACCAGGCTGGCCTTGAATTCAGAGATCTGCCTGCATCTGCCTCCCAAGTACTGGGATTAAATGTGTGTGCCACCAGGCCCAGATTTTTTTTTTTAGTAATTAAAAATAATATTTGCAGAACTTTAAATTAACTTAACTTGCTAAATGTAGTGACGGCAGTGGCAATAGCTCAGGCGGGAAGAATTCTCAATTCAAAATGGTCATCTATGGAAAAATGTCTTTCCATCAACAGCTAAAGCCTTGACAAACATTTTAGGGGCTGGAGCGATGTCTCCGTGGTTAAGGGCACATACTGCTCTTCCATAGGACTTGGATTCGGTTCCCAACACCCTTATCAGCACATTGAACAGCTCAAAACCACTTATCACTCCAGCTCCAAAGGATCTGACGCCCTCTTCTGGCCACTATAGGCATCTGCGCTCAATTGCACAGACACCCACACAGCACACTCACACCCATAATTCTTTAAAATGTATTAATCTATCCTTCGACAATTTATAAAAGTACACACTATATCTGCATCATAGTCACCCATTGTCTTCTTTTTCCCTCTCCTGCTGAACCCCTTATTCTTCTAAGAAAGTCCCCATTTAAGTTTCTTTTCCTGTTGCTGTCATAAAACCCCCTGACAGAAGCCACTCACAGGAGAAGGTTCATTGTGGCCTACAGTTCAAGAGTATGAAGCCAAAGCAGCAAGCCCCTGATGCAGCTGGTCCAACCACACCTACAGTTAGGAAGCAGAGGGCAATGGCTGCACACTGCTGCTCAGCTCCCTTTCTATTTATAGTACCCAGGATCCCAGCCAAGGGCTGGTCACACACACAATAAAGATGGAACTTGGGAAAGTGAGATGGCTCAATAGACAAAGGAACTTGACACCATGCCTGACAGCCTAAATCAGACCCCTGAGTCCAGCTGGGTGGAAAGAGAATTTTCTCCCGAAGGTTCATCTCCCAAGCCATTGTAGATTGCCAAGTTGGTAATTAGCACCAACCATTGCATCCACCCTCCCACTTTCATGTCTCTTTTTATTCTTACTATTGTTCATGCCGGAAGAAGAGGGGAAACCAGTGAGTCTAATTACGGGCGCTTGCATGAGCATGGTGGAATTCTTTACAAGGACATGTGCAATTTATGCTACTGATGAAAAATGACTCTCCTGCTCCCGCAGCCATTAACTTCCAATGACTCTTGAGAAAGATGGACAGCTAACTGTTCAAGAAACACTGATTCTACACCAAGACACTCAGTTGCTTACAAGTGTAAGGGGACAGCTACCACCACTGAGCAAACACCACACATCCTCTCCTTTAATCTCATAATATTCCTCTGAAATGGATACCAGAAGCCTCCTTTTACAAATTGCAGAAACTGAGGCAACGTGCAACAAAACATACTCACGGTCACATGGCAAGGAAGGCACTTATCCAGTTCTCTTCAAGCTCAAGGAATAATCCAGTGCACCAGAGGGACATCCCTCCTCCTCAAGCATCCTCATAAAACCTTGGTGGTTGCTTTCCCCATACCCCTTGAGGGAGCCTACACCCCACTCTCCCAGAGCCCCATTGCTGGCAAAACCTTGAGTTGCTGCATCTCCTCCTGCCACACCTGGCTGCAGGGGGCTGTGCAGACAATGCAGGTGTGGAAATGAGCAAGGCCAGGGTGACACACAGCTTGTTCTACTTATCAGCTGGAAGCAGAAGCAAGGTGGCCAGGGACTGTGGCCGGAGCTATGAGCATGCCATATGCATAGGGTTGGCCAGGGCCCATCGGACACAGAAACCAGGAGTAGAGAGAGAAGAGCTGGAGAAGAACCCTCGGGATGACACAGTGATGTCAATGCAGGGTGAGCTGGCTCAGGGTGGGTCTTGCCTTCTACGTGGGAGCAGCTGGGGCTGGGCTGGGCTGGGCTGGGCTGGGCTGGGCTGGGGTTGCACTGGCCCACCCAGGACTGTTCCACACCATGACTGATGCCTCTGACAGGGCAGCTGGAGGAGCTGGAAAAAGTTAGGCCTCTGCTGTCCATCATCCAGCCACAAGGACTAAGCTGTTTTGTGAAGCAGCTGGTTCCCAAGAAAGGGACACAGAAACAGCGAAGCTTGGCTGAGCCCTTCAAAGCATTCTAAGGGACACAGTGGACTACACAGTGAGTTCCAGGACAGTCAAAAATATGTAGAGAGAGCAACCCTGTATCAAGATACAAAACAAAATAAAAACAGATAATAAACAACAGCAAAAGACTCTTAAAAAAAAAAAGACAGACTATAGACCCAGCTCTAACTTAAGGAAATGAAAAATAGACTCCACTTCTTGATATGAAAAGTGACAGGTGCCCACAGGGGTTATTGGCAGTGGCTCTCGCAGACAACCTGCCACAAAAAATACTAGCAGACCAGTTGCACGGACCTTTCTGACTTGACTTTATGTATCCCCGCCTGGAACATAGCTGCAGTGACTGGAACTTCAGCGACCATCTTTTGACTCTGAGGCAACCTGGGAGATGAGAGCTGCACACTGAGAGAGGGAAGGAAGGAAAGAGGAGGAGGAAGGTTTCCCCAACAGAGCATGCATCACACCATAGGTATGACTCCTCCCAGAGTTCCCTGACGTGCACAAAGTTGTCTCCATTATACAAAACACACTATGCTCAGGTGCAAATAAGAACAACTAACGGAAGGAATCACTGCATTACACTGCATTTCCTAGTGTGAAGACTCTGTACCAAGGGCCTGGGCATGTTCAGTTGATACAGGGCTTGCTTCAAGCCCCAGGTTTGATCCCCAGCACCACACGAAACTAGATGTGGCGGTGCACATCTGTAATCCCAGCCCTCAGCAGGTGGAGGCAGAAGGATCAGGATCATCAAGCCATTCTCCTCAGCAACCTACAGAATTGGAAGCCTCGCCTGACCTACAAGAGACCCTGTCTTTAAAACAAGATGAACTGGAGAGATGGCTTAGTGGTTGAGATTGGCTGCTGTGCAAACACAAGGGGCTGAGTTTGGATCTCCAGCATCCACAAACAAAACAAAACAGTACTGGGTTCTGTAGCATGCACCAAAAATGCTGAGGGTGTGGCATGGACACAGAGACAGGTGGATCCTAGGACTTACTGGACAGCGGGCCAAGATGAGATCGTTCAGTGGGAGACTCAAAAAATAAGCCAGGTGAGCCAGGTGGTGGTGGAGCATGCCTTTAATCCCAGCACTCAGCAGGCAGAGGGAGGTGGATCTCTGTGACTTCGAACCCAGCCTGGTCTACAGAGTGAGTTCCAGGACAACCAGGACTACACAGAGAAACCCTTCAAGGCAGGGTTTCTCTGTGTAGAATGAATGAATGAATGAGGGAAGAGGAGAGAGAGGGAGGGGGGAGGAAGAGAGAGAGGACAATGGCTTAGCGGTTAAGAGCCCTGGCTGCTCTTCCAATAGTTCTAGGTTTAACCCTCCAGCGCTACATAGCTCACGACCATGTTTAACTCCAGGTCCAGGGGATCCAATGTCCTCTTTTGGACTTCTTGGGCACCAGGTATACACGCAGTGCACAGACCAACATGTAGGCCACACACTCTTACAGATTAAAAAAAAAACAAATCTTTAAAGTAAAACAAAGTAGAGAAATGATTGAGGAAGACATTCTGACAACAGCCTCTGACCATCACACACTCTCTTAAATACAAGGCCATCCTCAGCTACATGGCAAGTTCAAGGCTAGCCTGGGCCATATGATAGTTGTATGTATGTGTGTATGTATGTATGTATGTATGTATGTATGTATGTATTTGTGTGTGTGTGTGTTTCACACACATTCTGCTTGAGGCGAGACTGCCTTGCCGGCTTTCAACCACACCGGAGCTTCAGCGCGGGCTCCAGATGTGGCACCATTTAGGGGTGGAAAGAAACACAGAAAGTTCAAACCGGGTAATCAAACCCACACTCCCACCTCCCATGGCTCTCTCGCTGTTAACAACCCCCTCTCATCACTTACCTCTACCGCCACCATCTGAGCAACTTGCCTTCTTCCAAATCCACACGACAGGCAATTAGCTGAAGCAAGAGCAGGTGTGCGCGAGGACCCCCCAACTGCCAAGTCAAGCAAAAGATGCAAGATGGCCAGTGCAGAGGAGAGTGGGGCACACAAGATTGAGTCTGCCGTGACAAGCAGCCCTCCCCCTCAAGCACCGACACAAGCGAAAGGAAGGCAGCCGAGCAGAATAGATTTCTTTTGAGGTAGCTGAACTTGGCTCTGCTATTATTTTACTCATTTTCTTGTAAAGTTTGGCAAAACTTCTGCATATATTTCAAGTGATTGAAATATTTTCTTGCCCCCATCTATTTTCAAAGAGCGCTTAGCTGTCTAAAAACAAATGGGCCCTTTCTGAATATATTTAAATATCATTAGAGAGGTAAGGCTGCCGCACACAGAATTACTGAGACTTCGCGTAAACAAATTATTCATTGCACTGTTTTGGCAAGACCTCGGGGTCTTGAAGTCTAATTTTTTTTTTTAACACTAATGATTTTTTTTTTTTAAGAAATTCCTCGGGGCACCTGAGAGCCAGCCTCCAAATCCCGTCGAGCGTCGCGTCTCCCCTTTCCGTCCGGCCCCGGGCAAACCTGTTGCCCGCGCGCCGCGGCTTCTACTCCCACGGCGGGGATGACCAGCTAAAAAGCCTCGGAGGTTAACAAGTGGGTTCCGGACCTGCGCGCGCTCCGGCTCCCCTGGCCGGCGCTGGTGGAGCTGCGGATCCGACCGGTTGCTTCCAGGCTGTTCCCTGGTCTAACCTTGTTTCCCTTCTTTGCCTCCCATGCGCTCTCTCTCTAAGTCAGTTTCTGCTCCCATCCACTGTGTCTGGAGCCAAGTCCATCTCTCCCTTCCCGTAGCTCACTGACCCAGGCTCTGCCACTGCTCACCACAGTCCAGCGTAGCTCCTCGACGTAATTCTTCACGCCCATCCTAATAAAACAGCCTCTCCTCGGCCTCCCTTCACTGACCCGTTTACTATCTGCGTGACTATTTTTTTTTTACCGTTCATACCGCATCCCCGGGGTGGAAGGTCCTTTCTGCAATCTGTGTCCAGGACCCCAGCCCGGATCCTTCTGCACTCACACTGCCTCGGTCCTACTCGCGGCCCTGCCGACGTGGGGCCGGTGGACTGGGCTCCGGAGCTGCGCGGTGCAGCTGGCGCGGGCTCGCCGGGATGGCGCCGGAACCGCGGAGGATTCTCGCCGGGATCGCGCTCGGACCCCAGAGGGTGCTTACCTGGTTCGCACTGGGACCAGAACTTGGGCCCGCAGGATTACGCTAGGACCCAGGCTTGAGCTCCCTGGATTGCACTCGGACTCGCCTCCTGGGTCCGCGGGGTCGAGAGAACGCGTTTCGCCGCGGCACCAAGGAGTCCGGGACTGGGCGGTCAGCAGGGCTTCCCAACCAAGTTGTCCCTCGTATTTCGTTTGAGGGGAGCTGCCGACAGTCTGTGCATCGTCCTGGGGGACCTGTCAGGTACGTGTGACTCCTCTAGGCCGGCTTACCCACCCACAGACCGCGATCTCCCGGGCGTTCTCCGTTGCTTCTGGTTAGTGAGAGAATTTGCGCCGTGCGGGAATCCACGCGAAACAAAAGTACTTTCCCCTCTGCTGGTGACTGTCGGGAACTGCAGGCGAGCGGAGACCTCCAGAAAGGTTTGCCTTCCCGCTGGCGGCTCAGCTTGGGGTGTTCCCTCCAAGACAGGTTTTGGACCCCCGCACCCCCTTTAAGCAGTTTATTTCACTTTACTGTGTCTTGTTTTATACAGCCACATCAAGACAAGGAAACTCACTTTAGGCTTTAGAGTCACTTCTCCACTTCATATTATTTTAAAGATTGATTGATTGGTGTGTAGGGGTGTTTTGCCTACATGTTTGTGCACTGCATGCATCCTGGTGCCCAAGTAACCCAAAGAGGACATTGGATTCCCTGGACCTGGAGTAACAGATGGTTGTGAGTTGCTGGCCTACAAAACGGAGTTCCAGGACAGCCAGAGCTACACAGAGAAACCCATCTCAAAAAGCAAGCAGCAGGGCATGGTGGCACACGCCTTTAATCCCAGCACTCTGGGAGGCAGCGGCAGGCGGATCTCTGTGAGTTTGAGGTCAGCCTGGTCTACAGGGGGAATCCCAGGACAGCCGAGGATGTTTGTTACACAGAGAAACCCTATCTTGGGAAAGTGGGGGTGGAGAAAGCTAGAGTTCCCTTCTGACATTTTTGTCAAGAGAACCAAGGACATTTCTGGAGAAGCCATAGTTTGACTTATCTTTTTCTGGACTCAGTGTGTGAGAAAGCTGTCTGAGGAAATGCTAGGCCCAGTGGTACGGCATCATGGTTCGAGGCTCACGGAGGGAGCTGTTGACCTGAGAGCAGAGCAGTGAGGCATGGTGGAAAGCAATCAGGAGTGGGGCTCAGAGGGAAGTAGACTGAGCATCTGAGGTCTGTGTGGACAAACAGGAGAGTTGTTTTTGGCAACTTTGCCAGGGAAGACAAGTAACAACTCAAGCAAAGTTGCTAAGGCGGAACACAGCAGTGTGGTGCTCAGGGGAGAGACAAGACGCCAGTGAAGAACTACATGGTGGAAGTGTGTATTTCCCTTCTTTTCTGCTCTATGGGCTGGTGAAATGGATCAAAGAGTCTTGAAACAGATGTGATGTGGTGGATCATGTGTGTAATCTCTGGACCTAGTAGGCTGTGCAACAGGGTAAGATCAAGGAGAGCCTGGGCCATGTGGTAAATTTGAGGTTTTCCTGGACTACATGGTGTGTCTGAACCTCAAAACAAAACATTTCTTTAAGATGAACTGGCATTGCATTTATGCTTTGGGTTTGTCATGAGGATTAATGAGTTAGCAATGCACATTACTGTGTCAAGAAAAGTGCCTGAGCCATGCCTTTAATCCCAGGTTAAAAACAGGTAGATCCCTGAGTTTGAGGCCAACCTGGTCTATAGAGTTCCAGAACAGCAAGGGCTACAGAGAAAAACCCTCTCTTGACACCCCTCCTCCCCAAAAGAAAAGAAAAGCACCTAGTAGTCGTGCTCATTACAAATTGTTTCCCATTCTATTTCAAATAAGAAAAGGCCAGGGTATATGGTAAAAGGCCTTAACATAATTTGCTCATCATCTTGAACAACAGCGGTTGCTCTACTTCACACTTAAGAAAGAAAGGGAAAAACAAACAAACAAACCTGTAATCCCACTCAGGGAGACAGAGGCAGACAGATCTCTGAGTTCAAGGCCAACCTGGTCTACAAAGTGAGCCCAGACAGCCAGGCTACACAGAAAATCCCTGTCTTGAAAAAGAGAGAGAGAGAAAAAACATACTTAATATCAGTTAAAATCCCTGTCTTGAAAAAGAGAGAGAGAAAAAAACATACTTAATATCAGTTAAAGAATGTGTGTGCCTGGTGTGGCAAATGCCTTTAATCCCAACATTCGTGAGTGTGAAGCAGGCAGTCTCTGAATTGGAGGCCAGCCTGGTCTACATAGTGAGTTCCAGGAAAATCAGAGCCATGTAGAGAGATTATTTCAAAAAATAAAATAAAGTTAAATTAAATAAGTGAAGTGCATTCATTTAAAAAAATGTGCATTAAATAAATCAAGCCTGGGGCTGGAGAGATGACTTAGATACTAAAAGCACTAGGTGACTTAGTATTTAAGAGCACTGACTGAGCCAGGCAATTGTATGGCACCCACCTTCTGATCTCAGCACTTGGAAGGCAGAGGCAGACAGATCTCCATGAGTTTTTAGGCTAGCCTGGTCTAAAAACACTGACTGTTCTTGCAGAAGACCCAGGTTTGTTCCCAGCACTCACTACTATCTGTAACTCCAGTTCCTAGGAACTGCATTCAAGTGAGGCACATGCAAACATGCAGGCAAAATACTCATACACACAATAAATAAGTCTTGTTTAAAATAAAGCAAACTAGAAAAGCAAAAACACCTGGATGATAGTTAATTGATTAACCTAGAATATCTCTGACCTGATGGTTAGACGAAGCGAGACAGGGAGCAAGTCCCAGAGGCTAGTGGAGCCCTGGGCTCCGGAGCCTGTCACCATTCTGGGTATAAGGACTTCGCCCTGTATTTTCGGGCCTCGGCTGGGGAATGGGAGCGTGGCGTGGGGCCAGGGGTGGTGGTGATGGACCACTTCTTAAGTTTCAAAGCAGATGACTTCGAACACCAGTCGCGACACGGAGGAGACCGGAACTCCTGAGTCGCGACTGCGTGTTTCCGGAGGGAATTTGAATGCGGAGGCCTTATGATGGTTACACTAAGAAAGCCGACTTCCGGCGTGGCATTCTTTCGCGGTGTTTCGGCGACTGTGCGGGCAAACCATGCGGCAGAAACACTACCTTGAAGCCGCTGCTCGGGGCCTGGTGGAAAGCTGCCCGGGCCAAGCCCGCTACCTCCTGTAAGAGAGCGGCGGAGGGCGGAAGGCGGGGAGGAGGGTCGGGGTAGGGAGGGTGGCCGCGGTGCCCCGGCCTCACGCCCCGTTCTCTTTTGCAGCTGGGCCTACAGTTCGACACACGGTAGGAGAACGCCGGCCGCGGTGGCTTCGTTTCTTGTCGCCCCAGAGGTCCAAAAGAGAAGGCTGACCAACTTGTCTCATTAAAAAAAAAAAAATTAAATTAAAAGTTCTAGGCTTCTCAGTTGCGTGAAAAGCTCAAATTCTATAATATCTTAACCCTTGGCACACTGATCGGTCTTTTTTTTCTTTTTTAAACGTGTTTTGGTGCTTTGCCTACGTGTATATATGGGCATGCCTAGTGCCACGGAAACTATAAGAGGGCATGGAATCCCCTGTATCTCCGGTCACAACTGGTTGTGAGCCGCCATGTGGGTGCTGGGAATTAATTAAACCCGAGACCGCCACAAGAGCAACAAATACTCCTAACCCCTGATCCATCTCCGTAGGTCCTCGATCAGTTTTTTCCTTTTAAATTTTATTCTATTAAATGTGTAAAATTTGCCCTCGTGTCTGCATCACTTGGGAGCCTAGTGACCAGAAGAGGGTGTTGGAATTCCCTGGAAAAGCAGGTATAAACAAGTGTGAGCTGTGCAGAGCGGGTGCTGGAAATCAAACCTGTGTTGTGTAGAAGAGCAGCATCTCTCTAACTCACAGTTTTTGTTTGTGTTTGTGTACACAAGAGAGTGAGTGTCTGAAGGCTAGAGAACAAGTTTTGGGACTAGATTCTGTCCTACCAGATGGGTTCCTAGGGATGGAACTCGGGTCGGTAGTGTTTCAGAAGTAATTTTCACCTCTCTTCCGGGCATCTACCCCGTAATCCTGTACTTCAGTGTACTTCGTTGACTTTCTTAATCTTGTAAAATCCGAATATTGTGGTGTCCCAGAACTCAGTTCCTGGACAATTTTTCATTCAGCCTAAGAGCAAGATACAGTATACTGAGATCTTGACACCCTAATAACACCTCTCCTCCTTGTGCCAGCAATCACATTGGCTTTAAAATACCTCCCAAATTGACTCACTCTTACATCCACTGCTTGCAACCTGGTCCAAATATTAGTGCTTCCTTCCTCCTCCTGGATTACTGCTAACTGCTGGAGGCATTCTGCAATCTTTGTCTAAGGCAGCACACTACATAAACTCTGACATACTTCCAGTTTGTTCGCTCAGCTCCATCCATACCAGACCTGCTTGCTTTTGTGTTCCAAAAATAAGGCATTTTGCAGATGCCTTATCATGTCTAGAACATTTCTTGCTGGCTGGTGTTATTTCTCTCTGCAAATGTCATTTGATGAAGTCTTCCCCACCAGCCTCTGAGCCCCTTCCTTAGCCCCAGCCTTTGCCCCAGCACTTAACATGTGATGTTGTATGTCATCTGGTTGTCCTTTGGTTTTATACCAAAAAAAAAAGTGCTGGGTGTACTAAGTTTGAAAGGAGGGAAAAGGAAGGGAAAGAAAAACCCCTGAGCAATTGTCTTTATGGTAAATGTGTTGATAACTTAAGAAACAGATGACAAAGAAGTAAAGGCCAGCGACCTGCCTATCTGTTGCTGAAGGAGTGGGTGGCGATACTAGAGATTTCTTTGAAGTGTGTTATTTCTAGTTTCCTTTTATAAATTTTCATATCTGGAGTTTGCTTCATGTGACTATCTGCTGATAACATCAGTATGTTTTTCCCATTTATGATACCAGTTGTTTGAGGTAACAAAATATTCTGACTTGCTGAACTGTGGATTTTATTTATTTAATTGTAGAGGAAAACAGCACTTTTCAAGAAACATGTCCACACTGCTTCCAATTGTTGGTTCTGGATAACTCTAGAGTGCGCCTCAAACCCAAGGCCAAATTGACACCTAAGATACAGAAACTTCTTAATCGAGAAGCAAGAAATCATATACTCAGTTTTAAAGAAGCAAAACTGTTGAGAAAGTACAAAGACTCCACAAGTGTGCTGGTAAGGATGTTGCTATAGCACATCAAAACAAGCTATCGATTTGTCTTCTTCCGTTTGGTTAAGAATCATTGCCTGGCCAGAACAGAGCTGTAGTAGTACATTTGGACTGTGAGAGTGCACACATGATGTTTCTGTGATAGTGAGTCACCTAGCGTATAGTTTATATTGTATTTTGTTTGAGACAGGGCTTCTCTGTTACCCTGGCTGTCCTAGAACTTGCTTTGTAGACCAGGCTGGTCTCAGATTCAGAGGTCAGTCTACCTCTGCCTCCCAAGTGATGGGATTAAAGGCATGCATTTCCAGGTTGGCTAGTTTATTCTTATTTTGATAATTGCCTAAAAACCAAGGGCTGACACTCTTACCTGCTCTCAACATTACTGTTGAGCACAGAATTTTTAATGTTGGGAAGTCCTTGTGTTTACCAGTATATATAACACCACTTAAATAATTTCTTCAGTGACAGTTCTGCCACACTGACCTTTTGTATGAAGTCCCAGTGTCAGTGTAGAATACTTGTCCACCCAGCAAACTGTTTAGTGTCAGGGTATAAAATGGAATAAAACAAAACTTCCAGTATCTGATACTGGTGGAGTATTTTATATCCTGCTTGCTCTCTGTGAACATTATCAACTTACTCAAGTACATGCAGACACTGAGATAGGGTCTTGCTATATAGCTGAGGCTGATCTCGCCCTGTGAGCCTCCTGCCACAGGAAATTGTTAGAAAACACCAGTGTACCATATTTGGGAAATGTTCCTAGAGGAAGATAAGTGTTCTGATGTTTTACTTTGCTGAAGTTTATACCCCACATATTTTAGTTAGAGATCACTAGAAAGGCAGGCCCAGGGTATGTTTTGCTGATTTATCTTAGTCTGTGTATAGCCTTTTCCCAAAAATTGTAAGGCAGAAGGCCTTTATACAGATTGCTGTAGTTACTTTTCTATTGCTGTGATAAAACGCCATGGCCAAGGCAACTTACAGAGGAGAGAGTAATCAGACTTACCGTCTCAAAGGGCCAGAGTCCATGATGGCCGAGTGAGGAACAGCTGAGAGCTCAGGTCTTAATCCACAACCTTGAGGCAGAGAGACGCTGGGAGTCACATTTGAAACCTCAAAGCCTGCCCCAGTGACAAATCTTGAAGGCCATATCCTGATCCTTCCCAAACAATTATACTAACAGGGAACCAAGCGTTCAAGCAGATGTGTTTATATGGGCCGTTCTCATTCAAACCACCGCAGAGATCTTCATTTGCACTTTTGTCTCTGTTTAAAATCTGAGTACCTCTGGCCTACCTAGTTTACATTCTGCTGAGATACAGGCTGAAGTTTGAATGAATTATGTAGACAAGGCCTTTCTGTACAAAGTGGATCCTGTCTTAATGCCTCCTGCTGGGCTGGAGAGATGACTCAGCAGCTAAAAGCACTTGCTGCTTGTTTGGCTCTCAGCAGTTATTCCCATACCCAACACAGCCTACACAGCCTTCTGTACCTTCTTCTGGCCTCGTCAACTCATGCACATGTTGCACATAGTCCTGCAGGCAACATCTGAACATAAAATAAATATTGATGGGATCTGAAAGGTTTTAGTAGTTACACCAGCATTTACAGAGTCACTACAGATTTGAAGGTACTACTTACAATGTCAGTGATCTACCATGTCTTATTGGGAAAAGAACTAACGTTCACCAGCTAGAAAATAGTCAATATCAAAAAAGAAAAAAAAGCCAGGTGTGGTGGTACACGCCTGTAATCCCAGCACTCTGGGAGGCAGAGGCAGGCAGAATTTGCTTTCCCAAATTCATGGCCTTTGTTATATGTATGTATTTATATGTGTACGTCTACAATCCTAAATATAACCTACTCAGTACAGATAATGCTACATGTGCATATGTTTTTAGGGCTGTCCATGTACTATTGGATAGCCAACTGGTGTGCTCTTCCCTGGATAAGACTGTTTCTCCTGTTCTTCACATTCCTTAGTTGCCTGTAATTCCTTGAGTAGAATTGGGATCTCACGGTCTCCCCTCCCCCAATCCCATTGTCTCCTTTTAAACTATATATAAATGCTTAGCCAGGACCTTATTGGCAATTTTGCTATTTTTAAATTGTCTAGTCTGACTCCTGGAAGAATGCAAGCTTCCAGAGAACAGCCTCTGTGTAACTGGCCTCTGTCATACAGCTGTAGGAACTGAGGAAACCTGTGGTTTATTGGATTACATTACCAGAGAACTCATGGGACTAACTTCCTTTTGTGATAGCTGATTACCTGCAGAACATGCAGCAGAACAGTGAGACACCATGGTAAGAGTAGAAGCTTCCTGTCAGCACTGAAGAGCAACGTTACCCCTGCTATAAACAAAGCCAGCTTAAAGACACCAAAGAGAAAGGCTCTGGGGTCCACAAACCTCAGTCAAAATATGTCTGGTTCCAAAAGCAAGAGCCCCTCATCAGCTCTCAGGTACTTTCATTTGTCAGCTGCTGTGAAGTATTCGGTATCTGTTTAATGTACACTCCTGAGTAGCCCTTGTATTACAGGCCCTGACACATTGTCTTCCATGTCCTTTGGTTGCCTGCTGTTTCTAATCCTTAACTCTGTGTCAGTGCTCCTATGCAATCTCTCCAGCCCCTGGCATACATCTAAAGCCAACTACCAAGTGTTCCCTCCTCCTGTTTCTTAACTCTGAATAAAATGCCCTTTTATACATCTTTACCTAAAATGGCAAGAGGGATTGGCAGCCTCTATACTGTAGTCTTATTGCTAGTGTCAGTGTTTTCTTTTCTACTGTTGCTGACCTGGGCCAGGTCCTCAGTGACCTTTTGTCAGGACAGTGATCTAAAGTGCAACTCTGTCAGCACCTTTAACCCCAACTCTGTGGCATAGCATAAATGCGTGACTGGATTATTTCCATTTAATGGTTGAAATTTTAAATTGCGCTTGAAATTTATGGTACTGGGTTAAAATGTCAAGTCTAGTTTTCTGTATATTATTGATTTTAGTCAGTATTTGGTATAAGAATTCAACAGAATTTTTCATTTTTTGTGCAAATGTGGATAAAAGAAAATTTGGTGTATTTAAAACAGTTTAGTTGCTTTTAGGGGCCCTGGGGAAAGGGTTCAGATGGTAGTCCATGCTGGGAAAACACAAAGACCTGAGTTCAGATTCCCAGTGCCCACATGATAGCTCACACCAGATGGTGAATGGCTTATTCTATGGGTGTTTGTGGAGTATGTCCTATGCATCTGACACTGTCCAAACGCACCAGAACATAGACCTAGTAGGCTGGTGCCTGTCCTGTGGCACTGCCAACCTCATGGGAAAGACAAAGTTCTCACTTAGAATTGTCATGAATGCTAACATCCAGGTGTAAATCAGTCTGATAACACTTTACTTCCAGGTTTATCTTTCAGATGTCATGGGAGCTGCTAGAATCGGATATTCCATGAGGCGTTTGTTGTTGTTAATGGGAATTACTATGAAGACAGCCAATGTCCACACTGTAATACAGAGTGTGGGCAGAGTGGAAAATGTTGGGAGCAGGTCTCTCAGCAGGAGGAGCGTTTGTCCTTTCGCAATATGATTGACAGCGGTCTTTCTCCCCTTTCAGAACACCTAGATCTGGACAGTCAACACCCATTTGTTCCTCAAGAATCGGGAGCAAAAGAAAGAAACACTTCTCTCAGCTGAAAGCCTTGCTTAGTCAGAGTGAATCTGAACAGAGCCCGAAGCTGGACTTCAGACACTTTTTGTCTTCTCTGTGAAGAGAATGACCTCAGAAAACAACTGTGTAGTCAGTCTCTGAAAAGTTAGTTAACAGCTTTTGTCTTCACTTTGAGGTCTAAACACATGGAAACTAGGACCAAAAGCAAGCTGTTATTGGCATCTTTCAGTGTTTGTGGAAAAAGTGTCTCATTAAATCGAGTGACTTAAACCTCTCTGGGTGCATGTGAAGATCAGAAAACAAATGACCAAACCAGAGTGATGTTCAAGGATAAAGGCACTGCTGCTGCCGTGCCTGGCGACCTCTATGCAATTTCCAGGACCTTCAACGCAAAAAGAGCCCTCCCTACATGTTCTCTCACCTCCATAAGACTGTCCCACCGTCCACACAGAAGGTGAATAAATGTAATAAAGTGTTTTAAAAACTGACAATTTTTTTGATAAAGGTACAATGGATACTGAATGGTAGCATTTACTTTAGCTTTTATAGCTTTTGTCATTTCTTTCAGAAGGAAACAGAAAAATCTTCACTCATGAAGGTTTCTTCTGTGTCAATAACTGCCTAATACAGAAAAAGAGTCAAGTGTATTTCCTCAGTCATGTATAATACCAGTAAACTGAACATTTTTCACATTTTGAAAGCAGAAATAAATACCTGCCTGTTCTAGAGATTAAACTCAGGACCTTGCACGCTAGGCAAGCACTGTTCAAAACTAAGAATTAGGCTGACAAGTCTTAAGCACTGTAACAGTGGTGAGCCAGGCCAGGTATTCCTTGTGTCTATAGTCTACCCTGTCACTACTGAGCCTCTCAAGACTAGATCATGAATTGTGAAGAGTGGAGAAGGGATTACGCGGTATGACTTACACAACATGTGCCTCCTTGGAGATCAACTGGCACCATCTTGAAATTGAGCACCCATCAAGCTTTTCACCCAGGCACAGGGAAGAAACACATCAGTTCAGTTCCAGCTCCACTTAGCTGATGGTACTAGCAGAAGGGCTGCATTTATTTATGGGAATATGGTAAGGGCAGATATGCCACTTGGTCCTTCTAAGGGGAACATGGTGGGAGTTGAGACAATATGAATAACTGGGGAGCTCTTCAATGCATTATTTTCTAGATTCAGAAGCACTATGGGTGGTAAAATTTTGAGCATTAGTTTTATTGGATCTTGGGGATGATAGGAAGTCTTAGGAAGACTGAAAAATCCCAACACTTCTGCAAATAATTACTGAAGAAATGTTTAAATTTTTCATTTTCTAATAGTACACTTGCCAGAAGGAGTTTTAGAGACCATAAATATGAAGGACAATTTCACTCAGCAGCATAAAAAAAAAAAGCCTGTATTTTAAAAAAACACCTTCCGAACTTTTAAAAGCCAGATTTCTAGTGTAATGTGGTGTCATACTGTATCCACTCGGTGAACCAAAGGAATGACAAGTTAAAGCAAAAAAAAGTCAGTACCCCCTACACAAGTGTGGTAGATGTGCACTTTGGTCATCATATGGGTATAAGGGCTGTCTCTGTTGCCTGCCCTTGGATCCCTTTCCCCTAGCTAGGGCTGTCTTGTGTGGGCTCAGTGGGAGAGGATGCACTTAGTCCTGCTGCAACTTGAGGTACCAAGGTGGGCTGGTACCACTTGGAGACCTACCCTTATCTGAGGAGGAGGGGGAATAGGAGGAGGGGACATGAGGGTGGGACTGGGAGGAGAGAGGGGGCTGGGATCAGACTGTAAAGTGATTAAATAAATGGGAAAAATCCACCAATCTTTTAAATAAGGGTTGATCATGCCCTTTATAAGCAACTAAGTTTCTGAAATGATAGAAAACAAGCACGATAATATTCAGAGGTCATTAACTGCCAAAAATAGACCGCATAAATGTTCTATTTTATATATGACTAAGAGTAAAATCTAAAACTGCATGCCTGTTGCTTTTTGAAAAGGTGATTATTTCACTGACCATTAAGATGCTAAAACTATTCCAGAGGGCTGGATGACCAGTAAGTGAAAGCACTTGCTGACAGCCCTGACACCCTGAGGACCCTGGGGACCCACATGGTGGAAGAACAACTTCCGCAAGCTGTCCCCTAACCTCCACACATGCACTGTGGTGTGCGCACATGCCCTCAAACACAACGTGTGCGCACAAACACATGAGGCCTGGAAAAAGTACTGTGATTAACAGTGCTTGTTGCTCTCTCAGGGAACCCACGTCTGCCAACACCTACATGATGGCTCGCTCACAATCATCTGGGACTCCAGTTTCAGATTGGATGCCTGCCCTCTTCTGACCTCCCTGGTATCAAGCATGCATGTAGTACACATACATACAAGCAGGCAAAAACTAATGTACATAAATGCATCTAGAAAGTTCATAATGAAAATACTTTCCCTAAATTGTAAAGTGTTTTTGTAGGCATAACATTATTCTGTTATTCAAATGCTGATTTATGTAGACCCCAAATCTGGTTGCAAGCCTTGTTCTGAGAATCTCCTGTTTCAATGTTGTATAAATTCTGCTCACAATTGCTAACAAAGCAGCTTACAGCCAGTAGCTTAGCAGGGGAAAGAACAGGGCTGGACTTCCTGCCAGCCATTTCTTTTAAATATTGTAACTAAGTGGTATGCTTTGAAGTGTGTATTAAGTAGAACTGGTGTAACTCCAGCAACTAAACCATAAAGTGCTGGTGAAGGGAATATGCACTATAAGTACATGCTAATGAACCAATCTCAGTCACTGAAAGTTAGCTTTCTACAGGCTCACAGTGGGGACATTAGACCTACTTTTATGCTACGGATTTAAACTTTTACTTCATCTATAATTGTTCTGTCCCATTAATGGGCATAAAAGAAAGCAAAGAGGCAGGGGCAGACAACTGCAGTATGTCTTCCTTAATGCTAGTCAAGGCATTCAGACCAGAAGCTCAAACAGTGAAAATGCTAAGCATCAGTGACATTTGCTGCTAGTTTGGACATCTACATCCAGTAGACAGGGATATGATAAACTGGTCATGAAGCTCACCTGAGGCCCCGTAATACTCAAATACCAGTTCAAAAGCAAGGCAAAGAGCATTAACTGCAGCTCAAATCTGAAAACCACAACCCAAACCCAATTCCCCTATTTATGGCAGTATAGTGAATACAGTGAAATTATACAGCATAAATAAGATTTGTGAATAATCTAATAGTTTAGTTCCAGAAACACTTTATTGGACATACCTATCTATATGCATGCCTATAATCCCAGCACTCAGGAAGACTTTGAGTTCAAGGCCAGCCTGAACTCTACAGTGAGACATTATGCAAAGAAGCAATAATAAACAGAGATCATGTATGATTCCCCTCCCCACCCAACTTGTACTTCCAAATAAGTAAAGTTGTATTCACTGAACCAAGAAACTGGAATATAGCTTAGTAGCAGAGTGAGTGGCTCTCATGGGCAAGGTACTGGTTTTCATCCCCAGCTGCACACACACAGGAAGACAGAATTAACTGAATTTAGCAGTATTTCTAGATGTCTGAATTAGCTAGTGGTTCAGAATCACAGAATTACTTAAATTAATTCAGAGTTTCAGTTTTTCCACGAAGCACAAAATTCAAATGTGATAATTCTAAAATTTGTTACATACCCTACTTTAGCAAGTGATCTATTTAGATGCTTAGGATAGAATGTTCACGGTGTGTTTGTGTGTGTGTGTACATGGTACATGTACACAGACGGAGGCTAGACGAAATGTTGGGTTTTCTTCCTCTGTTGCTCTCTGCCTCACTGTCTTGAGACAGGATCTCCCACTGACCTGGAGCTCCTTTAGCTCTGCTAGCTGGCTAGGGAGTTCCTGCAATCTTGCTGTCTCCACCCATACACTGGCACCTGTAGCCAGGCCTAGCTTTTTATGCAGGTGCTGGGGAATCCAACTCAGCTCCTCATGTTTATACAGGGAAAAAAGGGCTCTTACCCACTGAGCTATTTCCCCAGCCCCTGCTTAAACAGAATCAAGTTGGTGCTCAGCAATCTGCAGTTTATTAAGTGGCCCTGGCGAAACTGATAACCCCACAAGTCTAGACCATTGGCCAGGTAAAGAAACCCCTTTCTGTAGTTTCTGATTCACTGACTACTCCATGACTCTGCCAACTCCCATCCCTTAGTCCCACACCTTCCTGTCCTTTATCCAATGAATTGGAGTCACAAAAATAGCACACACAAAAACTCTTCAAAAACAACATAAAACTTTATTAAGATCTTACACTGTCATCAGGTACAGCCAAAGAAAAGGGTTTGTAAAAGACAGGGAGAATCCTCTTCCCAAGTGCTCCAGCCAACTCAGACTCTTGATGGCAACAAATGCACTATATAAATAAATCCATTAAGTAATCCAATGTTCCCTTTCTGTACAGAGAAGAACTGAATTCACACTGTTAAAAGCTTTTGATAGCACAACTGAGAAGCAAGGCTCACCTATAGGAATAACTCCTAAGAGCTAGTAAAGCAGTGCAGGGGCTTTGTGTTACTTCACATCCCAATTTCAGAGTGGGAATTCAGGAAGGCCCTTCTACCTCCCAGTCATTGTCCTTCTCTTCAGTCTTCTCAGACCAGTTCATGACCACACACCGTGAAGCTGTTCACCACAGTGACAGTGGACAACATTCTTTGAACTTTAAAAATCATGATGGCTGGATCATCCTAGCTTTTGTTGATTCTAACGGATTTCTTATAGAAAAACCCTGATTCAGAATGCTGTGACGAGCTATCCCAACAGCTGCAGGCGGGATGGTCTTCCTCAGGGAAAGCTCACCGCAGAACACAGCTCATTTCCAGGATCCCAGCTCCCCCTGTGGTTCTTTTACTTACTGTAGTGTTGCAAGAGCAGAGGGAGCATCGGGGAATCTGCTCCAATTGCCACTCCGACAGCTCTCTGCACTGTTTGTGGAGAAAAGAGGAATGGTGTCCATTCACAGCACAGGACCCTGCTACAAATGTGACACGCTTTCCCCTGAGGGCTAGACCAGGCTGCTCTCTCAGGCACATGGTAAAGAAAATGTGCATGATTCAGAGTTTGGTATTTTACATGCTTCACCTAAATACGTTTCTTTCTTTCTTCTTAAGGCAAGGTCTCACTATCTACCTTCAATGGCATAGATCTCACTCTACAGAACACACTGGCCTGGAATTCGGAGATCTTCCTACCTCTGCTTCCAACTACTGAAATTAAGTGTGCACCACCACACCCAGCTTAAGCCCACTGTGAAAGCTTCCTCTTAGGAAGCCAATCTCCTAATGCTTACCATGTTTACTACCGTAAGGTTGAAAAACTTCTAAAACAAACTGTACAGTTTGTGTTCAGTTAGTGAGCTAACCAACAACTTGAGGTTTGTGGGACTTAGGTTTTGAGTACTAGCATTTATCACAGATCTCATCAAGCTCGTTAAAAAAATAATACATTTTATCATAAATATTTAGATCAGATACTGGCATCAAAAGAGTATCTGTCTGTCTTCATGGTGAAAATATTTCAGCAAACTTCTAAAAGATTTTATATCTTCTCAAGCGTATACCATTTATAAATTAGTTTTAAATGGAAAAGTATCTGTTTTAGATGGATTAAATCACCATGTCAGCAAATCATAAATAAGGTCAAGATACTGAAAATAAGTTAATACACAAAGCTTTGCTTTTAAAACCATCAACAACGACAACTAACTTGGCATACTTTAAAACAGGCCTAATCAGGATGTGCACTGTGCATATGCCCACCTCCTTTGCTCAATCTTTTCTTCGCTCCCTACACCTAGGGGAAAAGACAGTAGTGCTGGCAGACACCCAAGTGTGAGGGTCTGGCTGCTGCACACAAACTCCTTACTGTGACAGACAAATGGGGCTCAGAGTGTGCCATGAGCCACTCCTCAGCCACGTTACAAGTACATCCTTGGTCAAGTGGATTTGGCTGCCAGCTGAGCTTCAGCGTTGTGCACAGAGAACTGCTCTAGGTTCTGTGAAGACATGTGTCCTAACTTCCAAAAGTTGTCTGAATCATTGAAAGATAGGACAAGCAGGGATGGGATGATGCCATTCATAAAACTGTTTTGGAGAGAGGTCAGATTGTTAAAAAGCACTATTTCCCAATCTACTGACTAGTAAAGATAAATTACCTGTCATTACTTCACATGTAAATTCTCTTCAACTATAACCTCTAATACTGGGAAAGAAATAGTGAAGCCATTCAGAGAAGTGAGTATAACTGGCCTGTGAAATTTAAAAGGTGTTCTATTAACTATTTAGTTTGACTCTGATTATAATGAGAAATGCAAAGCAATAAAGGAGAAAAATATCCCCCCTGTCATTATCAAATACAAACCTGCAGGTTCACAATTAACTTAAAGAAAGCTGGAGAGCATGCAGCTGCTCTAACACACCGGGTTCAAGTAAAGGTAAAGGGACACTTGCTCTGTATTTACATCTGTAAACATACAAATATAAAATTCACCACATCTACCCTGTAGTATAGCATTGCTTAGTTCCCAAATACACAGTCACTCAAAAACCTTAAGGAAATAAAATGCCCCAGGCGACATAACTGAACATTATGGATACTGAGTGCTTGAGGTACTCAAGCTAAGTGCCATTGCTTAAGTTTTATGCATGAGGGATTAGACCTCTCACTGCCTGATGCTTCCTTCACTCCCCACAGCTGGCGTTTTATTAACAGGATCAATGATGTAAGAAGATTGGCCTGACAGAAGCAGTCAGCTGTAGAACTGGACGTCAAAACTTACAACATTCTTCAAGCATTAAACGCACTTAAGTTCTAAATAGTGTCATCAAAAGTCTCTATTATACAGGCTTTTTATTCTGGATTGGCATTTGGGATGGAATTACTATAGTGCTACCAGGGAAACATTCTCTAGGCTTTAATTTGACCCTCCACATGGCATCTATGTCTAGTGTTAAAACTCAAAGGCATGAGGACAACAGAACCAATACTTGGGTGGCAAGGATAAACGTGAAGTTGAAACATTTAGTCTCTTCTATAATCAAGTCCTAACAATACCATAATACAGTCTCACATCAGCTCCTGATCAGTTCTTCTCTTTAGGAATTAGACAGTGTACAGTGATTAGATACTGAAAAAAATAAAGAAAAATGATTGAAAATACAAGAAGAAATAGAAACATGGAATTTCTCACAAAGCCTTGGATCAAAAAAAAACCTTACAAAAAGATCTTTTGAAAATAATCATTATTTTTAAGCTCATTAATACACAGAAATCATCACTTGGCTTTAAGTCATGTTAACTCACTAATAAAATAGTAAACAAACCAACATTTTAAACCATTTTATAATTCCTTGTCATTTCTTGTGTTAGTACCATTCTCGCAACAACGTACAAAAATAACTCTACAGGACTATTCACCTAACCTGTCTCCATGTCTGGCAAAGTCCTGGCCCTGGAGGAGACTGGCCTTCAATCTTCACTGTAGATGTCCCCGGCAAAAGGCAGGTGCATGTGACTGCCAGTAACATTGGGCAGACGGGATAAATCTGGCAGGCTCTGGATCCGGGCTCTGAGTTCTTTGCGCACCAGGGAAACTCTGGCTAACTTGCGCTTGTATTCCTGTGACAACAAACCACTCGTTAGCTTTCACACTGAAAAAGCAAAACAGCTTTCTGCTAATTCTCTGACGAACACTTGTATTATTCAGTTAATGGCAAATGAATAATTTCACTGTGAGTTTTAGTCAAAAGGGCTACAGAGGTAGGAGAGGGGGGTGAAGATGATAAAAGTACGTAATACCCATGCATGAAAACAGCAAGATGAAACCCACTTAAATGTGTGTATGTTTTCTTAAGCTTAAGTTTCAAAGTGTTTTCTGTGATTGGTGGCTCTAAACCATTGCAGCATTATCAGCAGCTGGCGCTTTGTCTCCAATACAAACCTGCTGCTTCATAATAACACAGTGTAGTTTCACTGGTGGTGGTGGGTTTGAGCCGGTTCCATGAAACCGAGGCTGGCCTTGAAACCAGTATGTAGCTGAGAATGGCCTTGCAATTCTGATACTATTGCCTCAACCTCCTGAGTACTAGGATGTTAGCCATGTGGGCTGGAGATGGAATGCGGGGTTCTGTGTACATTGGGCAAGCAACCTACCAATGGAACTACAGTTTCGGACTCTAGAGTCTTTTATTACTATCTCCAGTTACTACTGCCTTAAAGTTAAGGTCATAACTATGCTCCCACTGTTATTAATAAAGGATGCAGTAGTATGCACATTTTGAAATTCTAATAGCCTCACTTCAATGCAACTTGCAACATTTGTAATGGTATGCATTTTCTTTGATGTACTAACTTCAAATGGGGAACACAGATAAACAGATTGGGCACCAAAAACACAAAAACAGATTTTAAAAGGCTGGCATCCGGCAACCCAAGGAACAACATACAAAGTCAATCAAGATCATCTTTGGTTCAGCAGGAAGCGCCTACAGTCTGTAGTGGGCATTTCTCACTCTAAATGAAGGCTCAGACCCTCAGTTAAATCCTCCCCAGGAGAGTACATGAAGTTCCCATATTCCTTTAGCCAACAGAGATTAGGGCTGAGGGGGAGCAAAAGGTGGGTTTCCAGAATCATTCTTCAGTATACCTCCGCACTGGCTGCACACCCCTATCTTGTTGGGGGGTTTGTTGTTGTTTGCCTGTTTGTTATGAGAACTATTGGCCCCACTACACATCAGTATCAATCAGAGACTATCTGGGAAAGGGTCCAGACCATGTAAATTGTGTAAAAGCCTCCCAAATGAGTGTGAACCACTTCCCTGTATTTCTGATGTCCAAAATACTATCAGTCGGGGAGTGTCTTCCTACTTCTAAGCCTCTTCTTTAAAAGTGGAGTTACCCTAGCAGGGCAGAGGACTTGTCAGATGAGTATAACCCACGCTCTAATGAGGGAGGGAAGACTCGAAAACAAAGAACTGGGCATATTAGCTGCAAAGCACAGGCAAAGCCACACACATGAGCTATCAACATTCTTGACTTTTCAACCAATTCTGATGCCAAGGTCCACTAACAGACACCTCTACAGTCTCTACAAAGGCTCTACAGTCTCAGGGGCTGAACCCCTTCTCACTTTCATATTCTTTCCAGGCACCCTGGAAATTATAAAATGCCAAAGATAATTCCTACCACAGAAGCTCAAGTGCTATAGACTTTAAAAGCAGGGGAATAAGCTTCTTTGGTTTAACTATACATTTGTAAACATCAATTCTGGAGAGTAAACGTGTACCTCAGTGATAGAGTGCTTGCCTAGTATATGCAAAGCCGTGGGTTCATTTCTTCAGGTAAGACAGTGTATCTGAAGGAAGATGTTCAATGAACTACCAGAGCATCTTGTTTCTGAGATCATGTAACACGTTAGAACTTATGCTTGAAAGAGGATATGTATATGTATATGAACAGGAGCAATAATGCTGATATTTTCGTATTTGATATTCTGGGGTTTTATAGCCCTGAGTATTAAAAAGAATTTAATCAAAACTGAACATATTTTTCTACCTACTAGTATAACCAACTTGTTTCTTTTCTGTATGTGCTATTAAATTACTCTACAACCTTAGTCCCACAAACTGTCCTCTGACCTCCACATGTGCAACACGGCACACAAGTATGTACACATACAGATTACGTTTGGTTTTGAAAGGATGTGGGCTTTTTCAGAACCCTAGGCAACGTCCCCATAACATTTCTCCATAATTTCAAATCACTGTCAAACTTTGGCTGTATTGTTTTTATGTCTTTGTCAAAAACCATGCATACCATTATTTACTTCATCTATCTAAGCTAACACACACACACACATCTCCATTGTAAGAAATAAAACCTGGGAGGGGGCTACAGCTGGGATACAAAGTAAATAACCTATGATTAATATAAAAAAATAAAAATAAAATGCAATAGGCAGAGACAAAAAAAGAAACAAAAACAAGTAAAATGTGTGCTAATTTGGGTTTCAACTCACACAGTAAGATGAACAGAACTGACACCTTCTCAAGCAGCATATAGCATGGGGAACTACTCTTAACCTTGACTTTTAAAAAATACACATATATTTTTAAAGATTTATTATTTATACAGTATTCTGTCTGTGAGCTAGCAGGCCAGAAGACGACACAGATCTCTTTATAGACGGTTGTGGGCCACCATGTGGTTGCTGGGAATTGAACCCAGGACCTTTGGAAGAACAGCCAATGCTCTTAACCTCTGAGCCATCTCTTCAGCTCCTTTGTGTCTGCACCAGTCTGCTATTCACTTGCCAGTCTCATCCCCACAACCCTTATGCTTGTAGTCTTTTCAGTCCCAGTTTCTATTAAGCTCACTTGCACTGGTTTAACCCATGCCCTCCACTCTTTTCTTTTTTTAAGTAAATAAATACTATGTATACCTGCACACCAGAAGAGGGCACCAGATCTCATTATAGATGATTATAAACCACCATGTGGTTGCTGGGAACTGAACTCAGGACCTCTGGAAGCACATCTCTCTAGTCCCCATGCCCTCCATCCTTAAAATTTTTACCCATAATCCAGGTGTGGTAGTGGTGCACATCTTTAATCCAAGCACTGAAAAAGGCAGTTTGAGGACAGCCTGGTCTATGTAGAGTTTCAGATTAGGCAGAGCTACATAGACAGATACCATCTCAAACATACAAAGGGCTGGGAGCTGGAAGATGGCTCAGCTGCTAAAAGTTAGGCCCACAAGGAAAAAAAAAAGACAAATAAAAACTTACCCATATTTTATAGAGTTGTTTCACTGCCTAGAACATTTCTTTATCCATCCTTCCTCCTATGCACTAATGTATGTCTGTCATCTTTGACAGCAGGAGCCTTCCTCTTGCCATGCTTCAACATTGAGTTAAGGTTGAGGTTTAGTTCAGAGGTAAAACAGGCCTGGAGGCCTGGGCACCAAAGGTGGTAGTAGTGAAACCAGGCCCTTAGGTGATAAGATCAGACTTAGAAGTACTGCCAAGTGAGTTGGGACTTCAAACTACAAGTAGTTTGCCTTGCAGCCAATGCTTACTGTCTTGCACATCCCAAAAGACTTCAACACTCTCTTGACCAAATATGGCCACCAACACTGCCTACTGGCTACTCCAGCCTCAGCTGACCTCTGTGCTATGCTCGCTTTTCAAAACTTTGTATCTGTGCTGGGGAAGAGTGAAATTTTCTTGATTCAACTTTTTTTTTACTGTAACAAGCAGAGCACTGAATGCTAACATGAACTCAGAAGACTTCAGATAAACTGCCTCCTTAAACTTCTACCTGCATGACCTTGAGCAAAGAATACCTCTGATTATCTTAGTCTCTGTGGTTTCTTTAGGAAGAGCATCTGTTTTAAAGATCCATGATGCTTAAATATCCTTGCACTTTCAAATCATAAAGTGTTATGTAACTGTGATTCCATTCTGGGATAGCATCTGAATTAGCTCAAAACAAGCAGCTTGAACAGTCTCTCAACAATGCTTCAATATAGTTCCTCATATTGTGGTGACCCCCAACCACAGACTGATTTTTGCTGCTACTTTTTAACTATAATTTTGCTACTATTATAAACCGTAATATAAATATGTGTTTTCCAATGGTCTTAGGCAAGACCTCTGAAAGGGTCATTCGATCCCTAGGTAACGAACCACTGAGCTATAAGAATAAACTTCGCAGACTGGGTGTGGCCATACACACTCTAAGCCTAGCATTTGGAAAGCACAGGCAAAGTAGCCTGAAGTTTAAAACCAGTCTGGTCTATATAGTGAGTACCAGGCCAGCCTGAGCTAGAGTTCTAGAAATCCTGTCTTAAGAAGAAAACAGAAAAAAAAAAAAATCAGGAGTTATTTTAGCCTTCATATAGTTGTTCTAAAACTCTGATTTAAACATTTTAAAACTTGTACATTTATTCGTGGTTTCTTGGAAATGCTCCTATTCCTACCTCTTTTCATACACAATTGTAACAAACAAAACAAAACAAAACAAAAAACCACAAGAGAACTAGGTGTAGAACTACATGCCTGCACTTTCAGAACTTGAAAGGAGTGAGGCAGGATTGTAAATAGAAGCCAATCTGAGCTTGTGATATCTAGCCTCAAAGACCTAACTAAATAAAGTACACATTAAAACAAAACAAAACAAAAACAACTACCAAAACAAAGACGGAGAATTTCCACTGCATCCCCCAGATGCCGGGGAGGTTCAGCAATGAGAAAGACTGTCTATCAAAGTCCCACCCCCTTTTTAGGACCTTTCTGCTGTAGCGTAAGGAGTGCTACACCAAACAAGAAACCAAGGCTGATTCTTGTGGGCTGTTTTTGTGACTGGTTAGAAGCAACTTGAGTACATTTCAGAACGCTTTGAAAACAGCCTTAGACAAGTCACACCCTCCCCCTCCCCTTTGCAACAGCTATCACTACAGTTCTGTAACACAACTACACTGACAATACCCAACATCAACATCTATACTTTCAGAAGTAACATCCTGGCACTATTGTCAAAGGCTTTCCTTTCCACAAAATTTCTTAAATATGGAGAAGATGGAACACTATTTCCACAGAATTTCAGAAGCTGCATCTATGTAAATATTCAAACAGCTCTGTGTATCAATTAAGCTGATATCTGATCACTTAAACTCTGTGAACTCAAGCTATTACATCTAGTATACTTAACCCAAACAAAAAAACACCACTCATTGTTCTAAAGACTCCATTTAATTTCCACACATAGAAACTACATGCTATACATGATGAAAACTATTATCACAACCATTAAGAAACATCAAAGTCAACAGAAAAATGAAAAATCTATACAGACTGGCTCAGTCCTTATGCTTACCCACTACGCCAACTGGTTTCTTAAATCCCGGAATTGAGCAGTGGGTATTTTGAAAGTCACCTAACTGAAAGCTCCTAAATCACTTACTGGATCACCACTGAAAAGGGTTAGCAGTCATGACTTCCCAACTCAAGAGCCAAGGAGAAAACTGTGACTAACACCTTTGTGTTTAAAGGCCTGTCATTAAACACCTTTGGCTTGTTCAGTAGTAGAGTGTCACCATTTTCTCCTATACAGATATTAAAATGATTTTTTTCATTCAGTAATAGAAGAAATTATGGAAAAGGTGATCGGGGGCAAGTTAATCCAGAAATGGTGCTTATCATTCTAGGAAAGCTCAATCCAATGCTAGTCTGTTTTAACCTTAAAAGTAAAGGAACAGAGGTGTTAGTAAAGACAGGAGCTGACAAGCAGCATACAACATTGGTGGCTTCTCCACCAACCAGGCAATCTCAAAAGCAAATCGATGCAACTTTAAAAAATGACCTACTTCTACACATAGCAATAGAGCTGACAGAATTTGTTAGCTTTAAATTTTATTTTTTTGTGTCTCTTTAGTCGCTCCCTTAGTATATTTTCTGGTTACTATTAAATCACAGTACCTTAGGATTTTTTTAAATGTCATGTACTATGACATCTAAATAGAATCTTGTTCCACAGCTTTAAACAAGTATTCCGAAAGTGAAGCCTGAGCTCGTGTTTTGGAATAAAAATTTTATATAGTGGTATGTGCTTTATCTGTTCTATCCTCAGGAGGCTGATACCATGAGGTAATAAGCACCAACAAGTTTTGCATGAAGCTGTCCTCAAAGCCAGCGATATATAATGCTACTTAGGTCAACAATGAATCCAACTCTCCACTCATCCTGGCCACTTAATCCCATCATTCCATCAACTCTGATCAGTACTCAGTACTCTTTCAAATGTCTTGACATAAAAGCCCATATTGATTTTTCAACCACAGCTTTCCTGGAATGTTGGGCATCAATACCTTAACACTCTTCCACCTTCTTGCCTGCACAACTCTACTAAATCCATTGCGATTTTTGTTGTTGTTGTTGCACTGCAGGTGTTTTCGCCTTGGGGCTAAAGTTTTATCTCTGGTGTTCTACATTGTGGATTTGCCTAGGTTTAGACTGCATTTTGTTTTCTTAATCTTGCTTGGCATTCTAGTTCCCTTAGAGCAGGAGTTAGGTTTCTGCCATTCATTCTGGAAATCCTTAGTCACTGTGGCTTCACGTTTTTCTGCTCCTCTCTTCTGGCATTCCACATACATAACAATTGTCTCAATTCTTGGATGTACTATTTATGGGTTTCATTGTGTCTTCCTACTCATTTTCCACTCTGTATTTGTTTAGGAAGTTCTCATTGATCTCTCACAAGTTCACCAATTATTCCCACAGCTGTCTTCTACTGAGTTATGTGCTGGTCAAAAGAACTGGGTGAAATTTTCTTTTGTGTTTATTTGGGACATGTTCACCTCTCTACATACATTACCTGACCAATTTGGCATGATGTCTGTTTTACCCACTAGAACCCTTAGCATACCAATCATTTATGTTAAATTCCTGGTACAATCATTTTTAAAAAATTGTCACAGATTATTCTGGGTTACTCTTTGTCTTTTTGGACTGCCTTTTAGTGATCAATATGCTGTTTTCCTAATTGACAATGAAACAATGTACCAGGCAACAGTGAAGGAAACGTGCTAGTGTGTGAAGTTTTGTGTTAATCCCATGGGAATGAGGCTGTTTAAGCTGAAGTAGATGGTGTCGGCACACTAGCAGTACTGCTTCTGCTGCTCTTTGAGGTAAACTAAACTCTTGTGGTAGTTTCCACAGCACTGGAAGGCAAGATTCGCACACGTGCTTTTAGTCCCCAGTGCTCACTCTCCTAGTGCTCTACCTAATGCATCCTGCTTGCATGTCCCCTGGCCCTGGTCCTGGCTTCTGCTTCTGGATAAACTGGACAGCTCATTCACTTTGAATCTCACGTTAGTTCAGCTCAAAGCCATTTTATCTACACCACCTGGCTAACAGCTACATTGACCAGTGCTTCCCCTTACTTGGTATTACCTAGTAAATAACCATGGGTGAAGTTAGCTAATCTTGGGTGAGTTTTCAGAAGAAGCTCTGAGCAACTTGCTATGTAAGCAAAAGCATTTTTCAAAGCAGGTGGCAACAAAAAGCTTCCCACCTCCTAATTATTCTATAATAGGCTTCTGAGGTTGCTTAGGTACAGGGTGCATATCTTTTTGTTTATCCAGAAAATCTAAACATAGTTATTCTCAACAGTTCATTAACTAAAATATTCTTTGAAAATAAAATAATTTAAAACACTGTGGCATAATAAACTTAATGAATTTTTATCACAATCAGTTTCTACTTAGTTCTGCACTGTAACATGTGAATTACCTCAATTTTTGAAGTATACTGATTGTTCTTATAAACTCCCAGGCACTAATTATGTTATATTGGAACAAGACTCACAGAGCTTCAAGAATGAAGCAGACTTTGTTCTGCAGCAATTACTGTTCTAGAGACCGACTATAGGCCAGCAGGCCTGACCAAATTCTATCTATGACATTCCATTACTCTAAGTGTCACTGGGCTGTCCTTACATGTCTAATCATCACTGTTTAAGAGCCTCATGTTTTACCTCACTGCCAGCCCTGGGGCACCTCCTCATGAGTTATTGGTCAGAGGCCCCTTAAACTAAGCCATCACTTTTGATTGCACACTAGAACCAGATTTTAAAACCATAATGCTGAAAACACAGCACACTCTGGTTGCAGAACAAAAAACACTGCACTGCTAATTGCTGTCGTTATTGTCTTGCTCCCTTGTCTCATCCTAGTTCCACCATCAAACTTCTAAACTACCTACCCGTTGCCAACTTCCACATAAAGTTCACTCTGCTATAGTATAAAATAGTATCAAACAGCTTCTTGTTCTTCCAAATAACGATTCTATAACTCACACCAGTTCTATACAGCAGGCTCTATGGAGTGACTTATGAAAGGCACAGTGACAACATGAGTGGCATGTTGGTGTGTCCACACTGACTTTCAGCTGCTGATACTGTGTGCCACACTGCAGGGAAATAAGTATGTCATGTATGTGAACTGGCTGCAATTCAGCATCAAAACATTCCAGTAGCACAAATGGAAGGTTTTGTGGATTCAAAAAAGAACCAAGAGATGAAGATTTCTACATCTTTTGTTCAGTATATAAATTCATGACAATGACATCAAAATTAGCACACAGAAACATTTAATGCACTAAATTTTTCTCTTCAATTTTTCTCTTAACTCCAAGGGGAAACTTAAACTACTTTTTGGCATTTTGTAATTCACTTATTGAACATACAAAATTTATGCCTTGAATACTAAAGAACAAGTCAAAATAATTAAAGCCTTTTAAAAAACTGGAAAAAAAATCCAGTCCTGTTTATCATACACAAATGTTGATATACTGTATTTTTTAGAAGGGGTCACATATAGCTCGGGCTGGTCTCCAACTCACTACACAGTTAAGCATGACCTTGAACTTCTGATCCTCCTACCTCCACCTCCCCAGTGATATGTACCTTTGTGGTGCTGGGATCAAACTCAAAGCTTCATGCATGCTAGGCAAACACTCTACCAACTGAGCTACACCCCCAGGCTACTAATGTATCCATCCTCCCTCCCTCCATCCATTCAGAAGGGGACATGAATGTACCAGGGCATAGGATTTGAGGTCTTAAGACAACTTGAAAGCGTCAGCTCTTGCCTTCCTCCACATGAGTTCTGGGGATCAAACTCAGGTCAGGCTTAGCAGCAAGTGCCTTTACCTGCTGAGCCCTATGACTGGTCTTCCAATACTTTGATTTATACACATTTCAAAGTGTTTTTAATGTATTGTGTCCATTCACTTGTGGATATCAGAGACAATTTGTAGAAATCACTTTTCTTTCTTCCATGTAGGGACCCAGGGGCTGAACTCAGATTATCAGGTGTGGTAGCAAGTGGCTTTACCCACTAGACCATCTTGCCAGTTCTTCCTAAACATGTTTATAACTGTATCCAGCTCACAGGTAAGAACAACTATAACATATTAACTCTACCACAAACCCAACCTAGTCTCACTTTGCTGTGCCATGCCTTGTTCTTAGGTTACTTTACTGCTGTTGCTTATATTGTTTCTTTCTTGCCTTGCCTAGAATTACCGAATATGTCTCTGATGATCCAGAAAAAAAGTAATACATTTTTTCATACATAGCACCTATAGCATGTGTCTTATGATGGACACTAACAAGTTAGGGCATTTCCAATGGTTATTCAACTGTGACCATTTTTATTCCCTGTACAACTCTACCCACTCTCATCGTACTGAAATAACAGTGGACCAATCCTAAAGCCTCATGCATGCTAGGCAAGTACTGTACCACTGAACTACAAACAACTCAGTGCCCAGATAATTGCTGCCAGAGGAGACACATAGTCTTCAGTATAAAAGGGATAAGAGGGTAATAGAAATGAATGTGATCAAAATAATTGTATAAATGTATAAAATTGTCATAATAAAACACTAACAAATTTTTTAAATACCTGAAATTATTTGTCATAGAAAGGACTTATTGGAATTTGTTGAATATTCTCTAAAAAACAGAAATGAAAGATTCATTATATATTTTACAAATTTATTATCCTAAGATTTTTTTCTTCCCTCAGAGGCCATCACTTGTCTATTAAGCATGTTTATTAAAATGTTTATTTTCCTAATGATTCAGTCCATGGATCAGGAAAATAACAGTGGTGCTTGGCAGAAGCAGATGGATCTCTGCAAATTCAAGGTCAGTCTGGTCTACATACTGAGTTCTAGGACAGCCAGGGCAATGTGAAGGGACCTTGAGGAAAGGAAAGAAAGAAAAGGAGAGGGGAGGGGAAAGGGAAAGGGAGGGGAGGGAAGAGCGAAGGAAGAAAAAGGAAAGGAGAAAGGAAGGAAAGAAAGCATGCTTTAAACAAGTACAATGATAGCAATCAAAAGTCTAAGGAATTAAAAAACTCAACAAGAAGCACATATTCGCATTTGTAGAAAATGCACAGGAGCTAATTAGTAAGTATTTTACATTTATGCTGAAAAGGTCTAACACTGCTGTGATCTCTGCCAAGCACTGAGGGCCTGAATATTTTAGTCACTGGAGATATTCATAATCCTTGCTAACTCAGTTCAAATCATTTTAAAAAGGAAGCCTGTGTTTCCTGTGACTCCCCAAAGCAAGGTAAAATTCCACAGGCTATGACAATAGTGGGCACACTTGACAGTAGTCAGCATACACTGGGAAAACCCACTTCCAGTCAGGTCTCAAGTGTGTCCAGAAGTCCTAGTCCTGACTTTCCGATTACCTCTTCACTCACCCTAAGCAACAGTTAGCAACCTAGTTAAACCTGTGATAGTAAATCCCTTTCTTCAACGCAGACCTAAAACAAACTGACAAAACCAACTCTCTCAACTTTAATCTGGGCATGGTGGAAAATGCTTCATTCCAGCACTTGGAAGGCTGAGGAGGAAAGATCTCCCGTTTCAGGCCAGCCCATGCTACAGAGAGATCTTATCTCAATGAACAACAACAACAACAAAAAACGATGACATGATGATACAACCACTAACATTAGACAAGCAAAGACTGCGTTCTAGAAGAATAAAACAAAAAACATCAATAGTTTAATAAAATACAGAAGAAAAATTTTAGAAATGGTTAAAACAGGAAAAAAGATGAGCGATATAGAGTAGCAATTCAGAACATTTAATGCATATAAGAATATACTGAAAAACTCTAAGAAATTCAAAAGCAAAACTAAAATTCAACAAAGGTCTTTCTGTAAAATGAACATGTCTTGAAAACCAACAAGAGACTAACATCCTGGTGTGTGCATGATAAAGAAGAAAAAAAAATTGAGCCTCTAATGCAGAAAAGGAAAGCTACTGTTTACTGAAGAGAATTTTGACATAGTCAACTAGAATAACTGTTCTTTCTTTCTTGTCTCTTTTGTTGAGACAGGATCCCACTGTGTAGCTCTGGCTGTCCAAGAACTCACTATGAAGACCAAGTCAGCCTCAAACTCAAAGAAATCCATCCACTAAGGAGTAAGCCACTTGGCCTGGCCAGAATGACTTTTTAAGCCAATCAACAAAACAACAGAAAGCCTGAAAACTTATCCTTTAAACACCAATAAAAGGAACTAAATTATTTTTGACAAGCTGTAGCATGGATGGACCTAGAAGTTGTAATGCAAATTAAACAAACATTTCATTATTCTAAAAGTCAAGGTAAAAGTCAAGCAAGGTAAAAGGAAAGCTTAGAAAACTCGTTTCCTGGGTGAAAAGCTTCAGATTTGCAAGAAGAGTTCTAGATGCAGAACATGCAACAATGGAATATACATCAACACTACAGAAAAGGCTGTAAAGACGAGAGGCCTTGCAAGCATGATAAATTGGATTTGGTTTCCAGAACCCAGGGGAAAAAAGCTGAATGGTGGTGAGGCACACTAATCCTATCACTGGGAAAATGAGAGACAGGAAGGTCTCATGAGCCAACCAGCATAGCCCCCCTGGCAAGTACAAGGCTAGAAAGAAACCTTGTCTCAAAATTACTAAATCAAAGGTGTGAGGGAAACAGGCAGCACACACACAACACCACGTATTTTGGGCTGGAGAGATGGCTCCCAGTTTGTTAAAGGCACTGGCTGCTCTTCCAGAGGTCTTAAGTTTAATTACCAGCAGCCACATGGTGGCTCATAACCACCTATAATTAGATAGGGTACTTCTTCTGGCCTGCAGGCACACATGAGACAGAACACTGTATACATAAAAAAAAAAAAAACAAAAAAAAACCCAAAAACAAAAACTTGTATTTCCTATTGGCTCACTTTTTTCCTCATAAGAACTTAAAACTACCAAAAATAAGCAAAGATTTAACTTGAAAGAAACTCAGAGCAGTATTTTCTAACATCAAGAAGTTGAATGTAACAGACATCCCAAAATATTATTTATGCCAGTAGTTTTCAACAATAACAAACTGGAACAAAGCAGGTGGACAGTTAGTTACTAATCTGTAAGACAGGATATAACCTGGCTATTTTTTAATTAAATTTTTATTTTTTATATTAATTACAGCTTATTTACTTTGTATCCCAGCTGTAGGCCCCTCCATAACCTGGCTATTAAAGTCAGATTGGTAATCAAGCAAAGATTATATTGTAGAGAGGTTGCTTAGAATGGGCAAAGTTCAGGGTGTCGTCCCCTAAAATAAAAGGAAATGGGGGGGGGATGATAATTATATGGAACTGTTTACAGTAAATGTGCAAAATAAGACAACAGTTGTGAGTACAATAATCTCATCCTTAAATTCTCGTTAAAAGGAATAATGGAATTGTAGGTAGCATCTATGCCTTTAGCAATGGGTACAAAACTATGATGACCACACACTACCTTTATAGTAGTAACAAAACGCCACCTCTAACAGGCATGATGGTGCACACTTGTAAGCAACAAAGGCCAGCCTAGGCTTCAGAGCAAGAACTTGTCCAACACTTCATTGCTACTACTCAGGCAGTTCAGACCACCACTGCAGGCATACTAACAGTTTACATAAAGCCCTGTAAGGTCTCAGCATCGCTCACCTTCTCTCTCTCTTTCACTCAGCAACTAAACGTACCATCAGTGCTACTGTTCCTTCCCGCACTATGAACTTTTGGAACCATCTCTTCATGGAACTTCAAGTGCCTTCCTCACTGCAGTTCCACTAAAAACCCTCACCTGCTAAAGTGCTCAACTATAGGTGGTGCTGGCCAGCTAAGTGCTCAGCCTCTGCAGGCAGCTCACCTGTTCATCCACACATGCTCTCTGCCCCCTGCATGAGTAAGGAACAGAAGTGACTTCAATCCCAAGAATTCAGATGCACTTGGCAGTCCTCTTTTCAGCCCAGCACTGCCCACTGCCCAGCACTGCCCACTCTGCTCCTGCAGTCTTAGATCGCTAAGGTGTTCCTCTCTTTAAAGGAGAAAATAACACTTTCACATGGCCATTTCACGTGGCCATTTTCTCCTTTGTTCAAATCACTGAGCCAAATTTCTGGCGGTCCTATTCCCAGGTTCTCTCTCCACAGTGTCAGCCATCCTCAGCCACCATGGCCCACAAATTTTACTATTGCAAACAGATACCGAAACGAAGAAAACCACGCTTCATATGCTTATTTCAATACATTATTTTAATTGTTGCAGTTATTAATTCCTTACTATATCTACTTGCAAATTAAACTATCTCAGGTATAAATGATAGGGAAAAAGTAACCCATGACATGATAAAAGAATGAGCATTCCCAATTAAAATGGAAAGCATGAAAATGAGAAGGAATAAAATTCCATACACACAGCAACCAAGATTAGTTGAAATGACAAATATAAACGATGAGAAAGCGATCAAAGTTACAATGCTCACAATTAAATGCAAGACTTACAGTCAGTACGGACATGTAGGAATTAAGCTTGGCAGGAATGGCATTTCACAACACTAGTAAAACAGTCATTAGTTTTGGGTTTTAGGGGAGACGGTTGGGGCAGAATCTCACTATGTAATAGAGGCCAGCCTGGAACCTCCTACAGAAACCAAGCTGGCTTCAAACTGATGCTTTCATGCTTCAGTCTACAGTGTGCTACAATTCAAGACAAGAACCAAAAAACAAAACAGAGACAAGAACCACTATACCTGGCCTATTAATTATTAATCAGTAAAGGCACAATTAACTGTCAATTTAAATTTGTCACACCTCACTGGGCACAGTGGCACCCGCCTGTAATCCCAACACTCATTGAGGCAGAAGCGGGCGGATCTCTTAGTTTGAGGCCAGCCTGATCTACAAACTGAGTCTAGGACAGCCAAAGCTACACAGAGAAACCCTGTCTCAAAAAAATAGTCACAACTCTGTATCATATGCAAATTCCAATAAAGTTATTGAAAAGCAATATAAAATATTTATGGCATATATAGTTACTATATATGCATATATGTATGTAAATGTATATATGTGTGTATGCACATATGCATATATACATATATACATATATACATACATACATATATATATATACACACACACACACACACACACACAGGCAAAGACATGTGAAGACATAAAATCAGAACCGAAGAGTGGTGAAAAGATATAAAGAATTACAGGAGAAATAAAGCAAACACTTCCAACCAATCAAATATATAATCACTAAAAGATTACCAGTACTCAGTACAGGTGAAATCACACACAAAGACGTCCTCATGCTGCAGGCTTTAAGAGTCTGGCCTGGAAATGCAGCTCAGTGGAAAAGCGCGGAAGCCTAGCATGAATGAGACCTACTGAGAGCAGCTCCTTCAAAGAGTTATACAGCTATGCAAACTTGTTCCATTGTTCTGCCCACAGCAGATTACTATAATGAATGCAAACAGTTTAACAAAGGCAATATGACAACACCTCAAGAGGGAGCAGCTTTTGTGTCTGCATGTGAATTATAGAGGTCAGCAGTCAAGGAATCTCCCTCCTCTGTTCTCCACTTTAAGAAAGGGTCTCTCACTAGACCTGGAAATCAGATTCAGCTATCCTCACTGACTGGCAAGCCCTAGGGACTCTGTCTCTGCCTCCTGGCACTGGGATCATGGGTGCACATCACCATGCCCATCATTTCCATAGGGGCTATGGATCCTAACACAGCTCTTCAGGCTTACCTAGAAAGCATTTTACTCAGTGAGCCATCTTTCCACCCCAGAATGAGCTTTAATAGCCAACATTCACCCAATGACTACCATGCTTTGTAGAGCAGGCTGCCATTGAACTCAGAGATCCATCTGCCTCTGCCTCCTGAGTGCTGAGATAAGGGCATCAAGCACTTCATAAAAGCACATTCCCTTCCACAAACAATACTGTGGAAACTGACCAATCAAGGATCTTATTGATATGGAAGAATTTTCATCTGTACATTGGTTCCTCTCCAAAAGCATCAAATGAAAATGTCACTTTAAATCATCTTATAGAGGTAGACACACTCCCAGTGCTCCTGAGGCTAAGGCAGGAAGCTCAAGATTCCAGACCAAATCAAACAATATCACCTATCAGATCTATCTAGCTATCCACTTACTGTCTATCTTTGTCTGCCCCTTGTCAGACAACTGCTATGTGGCCCAAACTGGTCTTAATCTCAGGATCTCCTTGCCCTAGCTTTACAAGTACTAGAACTGATGATAGCTCTATTATCTATTATCTAACTGATAATCGTCTATTATGTGTTTACTAACCAAAGTTAATTAAAAGGTGATTACCAAATACACCAAAACTGTTATGAACACTTCATGCTTTCACTGATATCAAATGCTTTAATAGTGGCTTTCTCAAGACATTACAGAGTCACTTCTGAAAACTGATACTTCTGTTCCATTTTCAAACTGGTGGCACCAATACTTAATCAGTTTAACTGAGACTCCTAAGGACTGTGACTTAGATAACCACAAACTTTTGATCCTCAGTCCCTGCTTCAAGGTATTGATGCCCCCTAATACAACACATGTCTAAACATCTGATTTCTTCTCAATGACAATCTACAGGGAGTTCTTGCTACTTTAAATGTCTTAGTTTATGTTATCAGTATCTTTAAACTATGATCATGAGCTGAGCATGGTGGCACACACCTTTAAAGATAGCACTCAGGAGGCAGATCTCTGAGTTCAAGGCCAGCCTGGTCTACAAAGCAACATCCAGGACAGCCAGGGCTACACAGAGAATCCCTATGTTGAAAAACCCAAAAGATTTTTAAAGAAAAAAAGATGATCATAATTGAGGTGGTTTCTTCAATATAAAATTCAGTCAGGTGGGCTGGAGAGATGGCTCAGAGGTTAAGAGCACTGGCTGCTCTTCCCAAAGTCCTGAGTTTGATTCCCAGAAACCACACCATGGCTCACAGCCTATCTATAATGAAATCTGGTGCCTTCTTCTGGCCTGCAGGCAGAACCCTGTATACATAATAAATTCATCTTCTAAAAAAAGAAAGAAATACATGTGACTCAATTTCCTTAAAAAATAAAGAAAGAAAATCAGTCACGCTGAGCAATAAACCTCCCTCTAAGACGTTATTTCAACCCAGTGATTAGATGGAAAGGAAAGATTAGAAAGTTGGAGAAATAAGACTTCTGATTTGACCACAGCGGTATACTTCTTCCTGTAAGAACAGGAAGGCAGTATGGCTTTTGAAGTAGAATGCATTGATGCTGGAGGCACTGTCTGGCCTCTCCTAACAATCCAAAAGTGCTCTGTGAAAACATGGGAGCTACTTCATCTCCCTATGCCCTACACCCATGACTATAAAGTGTGGATAATAACATACCCTGCTGCGAGGACTGAATGAGGTGATTATGTGAAGTGCCTACAACAGTACCCCTGAGACATGGTAAATGGTAGCATTACCGTCATCAGCTCCGTGTATGACTATGAGCTAGAAAATTTAGCTAGAATGCACCAGCCAAAGAGGCGGGGGTAGGGGGGTGATCTATTTTCTACAGTTGCATGTCAAATATAAACACTATTTTTGAAACCAATGGTAGTCAACATCAAAAGTGAGAAAGCAGGTATTAGGTAGAATATAATAAAGCTTCGTGCTTCAATTTTCAAAAACATGAGACAATACAGGCTTTGGAGTTTGATGTTTATTTTTAGCTGGAAGAATACGCTATTGGTGATGGCATCAACAGTAGATACGCCGTGTCCAAAATCTGCAACAGAAGCTCGACAGAGGTTAAAGAAACTGTACCAAAAGGCTAAAGACAAAAACTATTGACATACTCACCCTTAGTGCTGCAAACAGTGAAACAAATAATGATACATTAAGATTGAAGGCCACTACAACATCACACACAGGTAAATCAACTACCAAATTTATGTTCTAAGAAATTCCACTGCATCTTTTCCATTTCAATTGGGCAACCTCTTCCAGGACAGAGCATAGTGCCAATAAATGAGCAAGGTTATGTGAGCAGAGAGGGAGCAAACTAAAAATGACAGTGCACAATAAGGGGCTGAGCACTGGGGGTGGAATAATCAGAACTGTAATAGCAGGCCAGTATAAGCACCTCCTGGGGCTTATTGCGAAACTAATGCACCAAGAGCTAAATAATAAAACAGACTTAAGAGGCAGCACCATGATACACCTACAAATTTAGAATGAGCTGTCTTATAAATAAAAGGCAGGACAATCTTACATAGCACTGGAATTAAAACAGTTCAAGAAAGAACCAGTCAATCCAATAGTCTTTCAAATAAAACCAAACCCAGCACTCTTCTGCCGACAAGGTTCTCTGCTCAAGAATAAGGGGCTGCTTCTTTATGAGGTCCTGAGCCTCCAGACTTGTCACCAACTGTAACAACTATACCTGATCCATCAATTACCTTAGAAGAGCATGTGTAAGCCCAGAGAGTGTGCATGTTGGGGAATATGTTAAGTATGAGAAACAAGAATTGTCAAGAATAATTTGAATACTTAGTGACAGACCTAAAAGAGGATACATGCTTAGAATAGGAATTCAATAAACCGAACCATTTACTGCCACTAACACAAGACTTCATTAGACTTGTTATTTTCCTAATTTTCTGTGTGTTTGAAGGGTTTAAATTTCTCCTACCACATGGAATTTCACATAAATGATTTTCAAATATAACAAATTCTTCTAATACCAAAATTTCAGGTTCACTTAATCAGGGTGCTGTGGTTCAAGCGCAGGGAAAAGCTCTTGATAGCAAGAAAAAGCTTCCCTGGGCCACTGCCTAAAACAGCCCATAATGGAAGAACTTTAAGATACACAGATACATTAAGACATCTTAAAATTAAAGTAAATTAAATAGGCACTAAAGAAGGAAAAGGTTACGCACTTCCAATTTATGTTCTTTCTCTGCAAGGGCTTCCTTTTGACAACGAAGAAAATCTGCTAACATCCGCGTGAGTTGCTTCCTATCATCTATCTCTGCCGCCAGTCTGCCATTATAATCTGCCAGCAGCATACAGGCGTCCTCTACCATTTTAGAAAGCCTTTCTCCAGATTCTTTATCTAAGAAAAGCAGAGGTAACACAATTACTACACGAGAAAATGATGACATGCTGCTCTCATACCCTGCCTCCCAACAACATCTTGGATCTCACTTTCTTTTCTTACCTGTTATTTTCTCAAGCAGGGATACTTCTTGAACTTCAACTGGCAAAGAAGCGATCCGTTGATGGACTGCTGCGTCACCTGACGCTGCATTTTCTAAATCTTGTAATGCTCTAACAAGGTCGAGAGTCTAAAAAATTATACAACTTCAGAACCAAAAACAAATAAAGCTCTAACAAATATAAAGGACTTGACAGCTCTTTCATATTCCTAATCCTCATAAAGTATTCACTAGCAAGAAGTCTGCAATAATTTAACACTTCTTAAGGCAACCTTTTTAAAAATAACATTTTAGACTAATGTTTTTCATGTGTTTTGCCTCCATGTGTATCTATTTGTGCAACAAGATCATGCCTGGTGGCCTCAGAGGCCAGAAAAGTAAACCAGATGCCCTGAAACTGGATTACAGATGTGAGCTACCTAATGGTGCTGGACCTGAATCAAACCTAGTTCTCAGGCTAAGAGCTTAACTGAGGTTAAGAGCCGTCTCTGCAGGGCCCCACCCTTTTTGATATTTTAAATAAAGAAACTAGCCAGGCGACAGTGGCACGCGCTTTGAATTCTAGTCAGGAGGCAGAGGCTGGTGGTTCTCTGGGAGTCAGAGGCCAGCCTGGTCTAAAAAATGAGTTCCAGGGCAGCCAGGGCTACACACAAACCCTATCTCAAAAAACAAACATAACAAAATCTTTCAACCCCCACCCCCTTATACACACATACTACTTCAAAGAAAAGCAATTTGTTAACCAGAAAAGAGATTATTTTAGTGCCTTTCTTGTACCCAGAACACTGAAAGCATCAAAGCCCAAAGGTCACAGCGTAAAATTCCCGGAGCTGTCTTGAATTTTTACCTGTGGTGGTTCACTTGGGGACCCTAGAGAGGAACAATTTTCATTCTCATCCACCTTTATTTGCTCATAAGTCCTCTTCCTCGTCTTCTTATCTCCATCTGATTTTAGAAACATGAAGTTTTAATGAGCTGTTTTCCTGAGAGGATCACACAATGAGATCAAGAGCCTATACTTACACAGGGCATGCTTAAGTTGCTCTAATACATCATTTTCATAAACAGACCGTTCTTCCCAAATAGATAACACTCTCCCAAGGTGCTTCTTGCAACTTTCATCAGTTTCACTAAATTAAAAAAAAAAAAAAATTAAAACACTAACAATAGAGCTGCACAGTGAGTGCCACCACAAAGTAATGGTATATAAATAGGACCAAAAACTAGCTCCCAATGGCGTACTCAGGCGGGATGTGACTGGAACACTGCCCTCACTTCACTCAGTAACAGAACTGTACATCAAAATGGTTTTAACTGTCAGTTTTAGGAGCAGGCAGTTGGGCTTTACAGAGATGATGTTCCCAAGTGAAAGGAGCTAAAGTACAGTTCCAGTATACTTTTAAATGTGCTGAACCCATCAACATCTTTGTCATGGAAATCAAATGGAGCTTTATTACAGCACCTCTAGTTCATAAGCACTATGAATGAGAACATGGTGCTACAGACAGAACTCTGAGAGGTGTAGCCCAGTTAGAGATCAGGAGGACTATCTGAACAGTAAGTGCAAATTTGAATACTGGCTTTACAGGAATATAGGGTATATGTGACTTTCAACCATTTGCCATTTCCTTCAGTACTACCTTCACCTGGGTTTTGCATTTGTCTCACAACTCAGGGTTGAGTGCAATCCTGAGACCCACATTATAGGAAACAAACAAACAAACAAACAAAAAAAACACAAAAAACTCTAATCTCCATCTGTGTGCACTGGTACATGTGCACACACAAAAATTAGAGTGCATAAACTAAAAGAGTTCCACACACAAAATTGCCTTAAGCAGACTGATACTCCAACCAAGGACCATGCATGGAGATAACCTACAACCCCTCCCTGCACAGATGTAGCCCATGGCAGCTCAGTATCCAAGTGGGTTCTCTAGTAATTGGAACAGGAACTGTCTCTGACATGAACTCAGTGGCTGGCTCTATGATCACCTCCCTCTGAGGAGGGGGGAGCAGCCTTACAAGGCCACAGAGGAAGACAATGCAGCCAGGCCTGATGAGACCTGATAGGCTAGGGTCAGAGGGAAGGAGAGAAGGACCTCTCCTATCAGTAGACTAGGGGAGGGGTATGGGAGAAGAGGGAGGGTGGGTGGAATCACAAGGTGATGAGGGAGGGGGCTACAGCTGGGATACAAAGTGAATAAACTGTAATAAATAAATAAATAAAAATGTACAGTAAAAAATTACCTCAAGAAAATCTTTTGAAAAGTTTGTGATTATTTTAAATATTCTTTATACTTCCCTCTCGACCCCCAGACAGGGTTTTTCTATGTAACAGCCTTGGCTGTCCTGGACTCACTTTGTAAACCAGACAGGCCTTGAACGCACAGAGATTTGCCTGCCTCTGCCTCCTGAGTGCTAGGATTAAAGGTGTGAACCACCAAGGTGGACCCAATATTCTTAATTTCTAAAGCACTTAAAAATATTAAGAAATATATACACATACTAAAAAAACAAAACAAAAAATATTGTGATATTAAGTAAGTCCAGAATATCAGACATAAGATGGAGTTCTACAAGCATACATTTTCAGTTCAGTTCCTTGTTTACTCTCAGTGATGTTAATCCCAGCAGGATACAGCAGGACTTCTGATCCCTTACAGGAAAGCTGTAATTCATGTACTCCAAATGCCTCAGCAGCGGCTCAAATCCTCACAGAAAGCAAAAACATCACATACGGCATAAAAGCTTCAAATAAACATATCCTGTTTATCTTGCTGATTCTAAACCTTACCTCATATACAGAAAGGATCCTACCTTGAAACATGCTTGAATGCCTCCACTATGACTGGTGCAAAATCTTTTGTGAACTCTGGTCCCTTCCTTTTGCTGTTCTGGATGACATCATTGGCCAGGTAGAGAAAAGTAAGCTTCCTGTTGGGTTTGGCTAAAAAAATTAGAAAAGAAAAAAAAATTAAGATACTAAAACTATGGGGCTCTGCTGGGTAAAGTCAAAGTCTGACATTTCAGATAGCCTCTGAGCTCTGTCAATAACAGTCAACTCCCTTTCTCAGGAGGGTGCCCTCTCTGTCTGAACCCTAAACCTGTAAGGAGCATCACATAACCCTCAGGGAAGATTACAGGTTACAGGGCCTTTCCTGATAAGAAACCTGCTCAACAAGCATGTGAGGATTGAGGGGGTGGGGGAGAGATACACCCCCCTATGCTAAAAAGATCCTAGCTTTCAGCAAAACGACCTTCAATTGTACCTGGAGATTTCCCCCCACCTACAGGATAATTAAATACTATATTTTCCTTATGATAAGACCATACCACTACATGTAAATCAAGTATTCCCTTGTACCTCTAGCCCCATGGAATCAAAGAAACTCACCCTCAAAAGTTTATAAATCCCTGATTTCACATGAAATAAAGGTGCTGATACCATCAGCTTTTTCCCACAGCCACTTGAGATTCCTCATTTATTGGGGGTGGGGGTGGGGGCTGCACCCCACCTCCCTGGAAATTTGCCTCTTAACTCCCAGGAGCACAGACATTGAAGTGCCCTCTGGACATGGACACATCTTCCTGACAGCTGGGCCTGAGCCTTGCCTGTTTTCAGCTGCATACCAAATAGGCATCATTGCTGCTGTGTTAATACAGCAGCTTAGCCAAAAGGCTCTACCACGCCATCTGATAAGACAATCTCATTTAAGAGCCGACTGTAACACCTAGTAGAAAACTCCTCCACCCCCACCTCCCTACCCCACTTTTCAGTTCACACCTTTTCACACTACACAATAAAACACAGAGTGAGGGATAATTAGGCTCTAAGCTGAGCCATGCCATTCTTAAGCTGCCTGCTCACATTGCTACCAGCTCCTTCTCCTGCTTTTAAAAGTTGCTGGTGTGGAACAATGTAAAAAATCTAATAATCACCAACATCTAGTTCACTGAGTTTTTGTCTGGTTACATGATATAGCCAGTGAAGACATCAAGACCCTCTTGAGAAGAGGATTATAAAGATTATAAGGGTAATCTCTTTTTACTTATGGGTACCCTCTCAATCACACCCAGGGGGAAAGAAACAATAGTTATCAAGTTTTCACTTTGTCTCCCATCAAATGATTTTAAGATTTTATTTTATTAATGTGTGTATATGCATTCTATCTGTGAGAGTGTATGTAATATTATGTACATGCCTGTAGAGGTCAGATTCCCTGGAGCTGAATTGGTTATGAGCTGCCCCTTGTGGGAGCTGGGAAATGAACTTAGGTCCCTCTGAGAAAGCAGTCAATCTTCCTAACCACTGAGCCATCTCTCCAGTCCAATTTGACAGTGTTTCTCTATGAAGTCTTGGCTGTGCTGGATTTTGCTATGTAGGCCAGGCTAACCTCAAACTCAGTGTACTTCTTGCTTCCCTCCTAAAGACATGCACCACCATGTCCAGCTTCCATCAACTTACATATATTTGTTTGTTTGTTTTTCAAGACACAATTTCTCTGTGTAGTCTTGGCTTGGCTGTCCTGGACTCACTTTGTAGACCAGGCTTGCCTCGAACTCAGAGATCCGCCTGCCTCTTGCCTTCCAGAGTGCTGGGATTACAGGCTTGTGACATTGTACCAGCTCCATCAAATAATTTTTTAAACTGTTTTTTCTAATCTAAATGAGAGATTGCCTGCGGTACTTTTTAATAGGAGCTAATAGATGGGCTCCTTTCTTAGTTATAACATCATTTTTTAAACTTTTATTATGTGTTACACACTACACTAAGCAATGTGTATGTCTGTATATATATATGTATATACACAATTTATGTATATATATAATTTAATCCAAATAATGTAAAAAATTATTACAGCTATTAGGTAATTGAATAAAGAAATATCAAAAAAGGCAATTTACCCATAGTAAAAGAGTCAGCCAGGATCTAACATCCCACATGTTCACCAATGGATAAAATGTGCTGTTCGGCTGGACATGGTGGCATACACCTTTAATCCCAGCACTCAGGAAGGCGGAAGTTTTAAGTTTTGAGTTTTGAGTTTTAAGCCTGCCTGGTCTACAAAGTAAATTCTAAGACAGCCAGGGCTCTGTTACAGAGAAACAAAAAAACAACAACTACAAAAGTGATGTTTACCACCCTTCTGAAAGCTATTCAGCCTGACCAAAAAAAAATTCTGACAGACTACAACATAGACGCTGCCAAGTGGAAGAATCCAGCCACAAAAAATAATCAAATCCCTGTTCTTGTCCTCCTTATGTACAATACCCAAAAAGAGCCAGAGCACAGGAAGGTGCTGATGAGAAGTTCAGAAGCAGAGGATATTGTTTAATTTGTATCAAAACATTCCCGCTTTGCAAGTTGGACAGTTCTAAGGACTGGGAACTCAGCTCCACTGTAGAACACTTACTTGGTATGCATGAGACCTTGAAGGGAGACAAGTAGAGAGAAAAAGGTAAGAGGGAGGAGGAAAGGAAGGAAAGAAGGAAAGAGAGACAAAGGCAGGCAGGCGGGCAGGCAGACAAAATGAATTGGGTGAACAACCATGAACAAGAATTCCTAGAAAGAAAGCGTGTCTACAAAGCAGTGCTACAGAGAGGTTGGAATGTTACAGGCCCAGAACCTAACGACAAGTTATCTTAAACTCCCTAAACAGCCATCCCCATCCACCTCTGTACCAGACCTAATATCCTGTGGCTAACAGACAAGAATCCCTTGGAATGTATGATTCCCCTAGTTTTCAACAATTAAAAGAGCTAAGAAGTCAGGCATGGTCTAGCATGCTTTAGTCTCAGCCCTCAGGAAGCAGAGGGCAGGAGAATCTAAGTGAGTTCAAGGCCAGCCTGGTCTCCAAAGTCAGTTCCAAGACAGCCAGGGCTACACGGAGACACCCTTTCTCCAAAATCCAAACAAACAAACAAATAAAACAAAACAATAAAACCCGCTAAGAATAATGTCAGTTCTATCAGGAAGCATCAAAGGCCTGTAGCACAGTTCTCCCCATTTTACTACAATCTGCTTACCAGTGTACTAACCAAGGTATTTGAGAAGTACCTCTATTTTATAGTTTTCCTTGTTCTGGAAAGCTGCCTAGGCCTAGGCATGGTAACACATGCATTTATGCACCACCCTCAAGAAGGCAGAAGCAAGTAACTCTCCAAGTTTTAGGCCATCCTTGTCTGTGTAATGAGATACAATCTCAACAAACAGAAAAACAAATGTGCTGAGGAGGCAGGCACAAGGAGATCCCTGGGGCTTGCTGGCCAGCTTGGATTGGTTAGATCCTAACAGCACAGCACTATTTTCAAATTTTCCTCTTGTGGAACCAAGGTTAAACTACAAGAAATTCTGAGTACTCCCTATAATGTCAGATGTGATGGCACACACATTTAATCCAGCACTGAGGAGGCAGAGGCAGGAAGCTCTTTCAAGGCCAGCCTAGTTTACAGCCAAAGTTAGTTCCAGGAGAGCCAATGCCATTACACAGAAAAACCTTGTCTTGGGACAACAACAAGGAAAAAAAAAAAAAAAGGAAGAAAGGAAAGAGGAAGGGGAAGAGTGAGAGAAAGAGAGAATGAATAATGCAATGCCAGGAGAAAAATTGCAAAAATGATTTACAAATAAATTCAGACAGTTTTTAAAATAACAGCCATTCATACTTTCATACAGGCCTGTAATAGCAGCACCTGGGAGGCAGCTGCAAATAGACTAGGAGTTCAAAGCCAGCCTAAGATGCAGAGTAAGACTGTCTCAAAATCCAAAACACAAAACAAAAAGCTAGGGATGTGGCTCAGTAGTAGAGTACTTTCCAAGCATGCATTAAGATCTGGGTTTCCACCTCAAATTCCTAACTCCCTAAAGAAACAACCTGCCTAGTGAGTCTGACCTAGTCAGTTCCAACACTTCTGCTGTTCACAAGATTCCCTAGTTTGCGCATCTTCCATTCAAACAATTTTTATTTGATGTTTGCTTTCTGCCAGGGATCATAACTGGCACAAAACAAAAACCATCTTGTCTACCCTATTCTTGGGTTAGAAATTTTTTCAAGCTTCTCATATACTGGCAGATTATAAACCCAACACAACTTAGTGTTGGGTTATAATAAAAGGCAAGATCCCTTTTCCTTTATTTCTTCTCTCCATAATACAGTAACACCAACATAAAAGCAATCATAAACATTACAGCCCACTGTGTCTGTGTACTTTGCTGTATTTTCATCAATAAAATATAAGCCAAGTAAGTGTCACTCACCATTCATATAATGAAATAGTATCACTGCATATCTCACTTCCCTGAGGTAAGTCTTATGGTGCTCTGGGTATAGAAATATAAATTCTTCCTAAAGCCGGTATATCAACACGCACACATGGACGCACTGGGGGTGGGGAGTGCACACTTTAGGTCTTACAACAAGAGATGAGGAGAAAAGTCATTATTTTGTAACAACGATTTATTACAAAGAAAGGTTTTGCCACAGCCATGCTTGGTAATCCTACACTAAACTCAGAAGGCTAAAGCAGGAGGATCACAACTTTGAGGTCAGTGTAGGTATGTTATGGGACTTAATCTTTAAAAAAACAAAAAATCTGTACTGGATTGAATGATGAGTCAACAGGTAATGACAATTGTTGACAAGCCTGACTACCTGAGTTTCATTCCCAGGACCGATGTAGTAAAGGGGAGCGTTGACCTCTGTAAGTTGTCCATGGCTCTCCACAGGTGGGATATGCCCAGTAAATATATGTAGTGATATCAAAAGCTCTATTAAGCCAAATGTGTTAGTGCTAATTGATCTATAACTCTAGTTGGGGAGTACACAGCGGGATGATCTGGAACTCAAGACCTGTCTACTAAGTGTGAGACCAACCTGAGCTCAAAAAAAAACAGAACAAGCATATAATTTTGAGTACAATTTAATTATGTTTTCTGAATACAATCTGACAAAGGATTAATTATAAATGATGAAGAGCTCATGCCATTTCTTCATTAATTCAGGTAATTATTTTAATTTTTACCATATTCATGGGCATTGCATTTGGCACATCCATGCACAAACCCACATACACACAGGAGAAAAAATAAATAAAAATGCAGTAACATTTTAAAAGAAAATACCAAACTATCAAAAGTTTAAGTGTCACTGTTTAAAAACAGCACTCAGCAGTTCTGCAAGTAGGTGGTCGGCAGGGCGCACAGATACACCTTCTGGAAAGCTCAAACAGAAAAGATTTGTATTTGTATCTACTGAGAGAAGAAACTTCAGAAGTCAGGGGTCTCAATGGAAGTTCACAGGAGGCATACCCTTGAAAGCTGTATTTGAACAACTTTGCTATCTCACACTCACTACGATGATGCTTCTCCACAGTTCCAAATATCAAATCAGCCAACCAATCACAGACTGAACCATGAGTAAAAACGAATCCCTCCTCCATTTTTGGTTTTGGTTTGTGGGTGCTAATGACAAGGTCTTGCTATGTATCTCAGGTTAGCCTTAAACTTGGGAGTTTTCTTGCCTCCATGTTGATTATCTCAGGCACCATGTCACAGGAGTTGCAGGTTACAACTGAACAGAGAATACTGCAAAAAAACAGGTAAACTGGAGCTGGGGTTTGTCTTTTGTTCTCCTTGCCCACATTAACCACCTGTATCGACTGCTTTCTCGTCACTGCCAAGATGTTCTGCCTTATCCAAGAGCCAAAACAATGGGACATGGAACAAAACCTGTGAGGCCATGAGCCAAAAACCTTCCTCCTTAGACACTGTTAATGTGAGGGATTCTGTGGCAGTGATAAGAAAGGCAATTAATACAGTTTGAGCCCTAATATTTAGAGGGTACCAACAGGCTATTTTCCCCTGTATGAATTATTCAGAGAATCAATGGTTGATGAAGGAGAAGTTTTTTGCAGGTCAGATATCCAAACATGAATATGACTCAGAATTACCTAGAAGACTTACTAAAGCACAAACTGCTGGTCCTATCCTGTTTCTGTCTGAGATAAAACTCCAAAAATACCCATTTCCCACAGTTCTCAGATGATACCAATGCTACCTGTCTGGGGCCTATACATTTTTTAAGGCAAGGTCTCACCATGTAGCCCTGCCTAGCTTAGAAGACCAGGTAGGCCTTGAACTTGTGCTCATTCTATTGCCTGTCTCCAGAGTGCTGAAATCACAAGTAAATACCAACACACCTGGCTGAAGACAGACATAAGAGAAATTCTATAGTCCAGAGGATACAATCTCTTCAGCAAATAAGCTTCCCAGAATAAAAAACAATAAACAAAAAAGGAAGGATGTGAGGCATGGTGGTTGCACAACTTTAAACCCAGCACAGAAGAGGCAAAGCAGACAGATTTCTGCAAGTTTGAAGTCAGCCTGATCTACGTAGGTCAGCCATGTCTACACTGTGAAATCCTTTCTCAAAATTAAACAGGGAGGGTAAAGTGAAGAAAAGATCTGTCAACCAAAATCTATGTATGAATTCTACTTTATAATAATATTATTATTCAAGACATTTCTAAGGGAATCAGGGATACAAAACATAGACTAGGTTGGAAATAATCAGTTATGGGGCTCATAATTATAATGATGGCTTATTGGGGCACAAATGATCACACGCACACATAAATTTGAAAAAGTTGTGGTTAATTTTATTAGGCATGATTACACCCTTATGATTGTATTAAAAGTGTAATACAGGTCTTAATCTATGGTAAATACATCCTGATGTGTTATGATAAAAATAGCTCTACATCTGGTATTTGCTTTAAATAACCAGGGGAAAGAATCAAGTAGCAAAATGGAGAAGCCAGAGGCATGAAATATAAAAGACACTATGTCACGAATGCTAAAACCAGGGCTGGCCTCTACAGCTAAACTACTGAAAGACACTTGCCTACCACCCATACATAAGCTTTGGGTTCAATCCCCGGAACTGCATAAACCAGGAATAGTGCACATTTGTAATCCCAGCCTTGGGAGATGGAATCAGAAGAAATCATTATGTTCAAGATCATAAGGTCATGCTTGACTACAGAATGAGTTGGAGGCCAGCCCTAAGTACAGGAGAGCCTATCTCCAAAAAAAAAAAAAAAAAAAAAAAAAAGGTGATGCCGAAACTGGATGGTGTTCATGAAGTATCTGGTCATTTCTTACTTTTGTATGATTGACTGATTTTGATATTTCAAGATAGGGTTTCTCTGTATAGCTTTGGCTGTCCTGGAACTCACTTTGTAGTCCAAGCTGGCCTCAAACTCACAGAGATTCACCTGCTTCTGCCTCCAAAGTGCTAGAATTACATGCAGGTGTGTGCCGCCGCCACCACTTGCCCAGCGTATGATTTTGAAAATTCATTATAAGCAATGAGCTAGTGAGATATCCTCATCTCTATGCCCAATTATGGGTAAACACAGGGGAGTAACTTAGTATATGCATCTTTCAACCACTCTGTATACACATGACGTCAATACACACACAAGACTTTTTTCATAAATGAAATGCTAAACATGCCTTTCAAAAGAGCCAACAGACTTCATCTAGACTTCTGTACACTACCAAACAATTTTCAATAACGTCATTTCTTCATGGCTACTGGGTCACATAATACACAGGATTCAACCACTGATGCCTTTTATCCCATTAACCTGAACAAATATGAATATGGGATGGATCCCAAGATGATGTACTGAAAGGTACATTAATTTCAACTGATGTTGTCATGTCCACAAAAGCACATATGAACAACACACTTTACAACCAAATTGAGTACTTAAAATTTTTATCAATCTTGTGCAACAGTACTTTCATCTGCAATTCCAAACTAGAGAGGCTGATGGTTTGTTGGTTTGTTTGTTTTGGATCTTGGAGACAAGGTTTCTCTGTGTAGCCCTGGCTGTCCTGGTGTCTTAGAATTCGCTCTGTAGACCAGGCTGTCCTGGAACTCAGAGATCATCCTGCCTCTGCTTCCCCAGCTGAGTTCTTAAGATGTTCACATTCCCTCTTTGATAAACTTCCTGTTCATATCATATTGCCTGGTTTCAGCTGAGATAATTTCTTATTAATTTATATTTATGAATAAATTTGCCCTTTTATGCTTTAGGTATCTTCTCTGGAGCCGTTGCTTAAAATTGAAACTTGGCATTTTCTACATTCAAAAGTTTAAGAGATTTATGTAGCTAAATTTATTTCCTACATGAATCTTGGCTGGCAGCCTATTCAGAAAAATCATTAACATTCCAAGAAGTAGCGGTAAATGTACATTCTCTCATGTTTGCATAACTCCTTTTTATTCATTCACATGATATTTGCTTTCTCTATGCCACCGGGTAGGATAAAGACTACTTGTTAATACTCCATGGGTTCTCAAGGATCTGAGTATCTACATGACCACAGAACTCCAGACAACAAGCATCCTCTTCAACTACTATTCTGTTCCACTCTGTACACTTCTAACTCCTACCCAGAAGCCTTGTTCTGGGTAAAACGAGTTTACAGTCTGCCTAGAAACTTAAAATGGGTACTACTTCCACTCCTGGCTTTCCTTCAATATGGCCTAGGCTCTTCTTCCAAAGTCTATCTTTCCCAATAATCTTTGGAATTAGTTCTAAATTTGTTTAAAAAAAGATCCTGGGAGCCAGGCATGGTGGCACACACCTATAATCTCAGCACTCGGGAAGGCAGAGGCAGGCAGATCTTTTTGAATTGGAGACCAGATCTCTGTGATTACAAAGTGAGTCCAGGACAGCTACACAGAGAAAACCTGTCTCGGTTAAAAAAAAAAAAAAAAAAAAAAAAAACCACAACAACAAAAACCCTACAACAAAGATCCTGGGATCAGCAACATGGCTCAATATATAAGAGTACTGGCCACTGAACTTGACAACTAGAATTCAGTTACAGAACCCAGATAGCAAAAAGAGAACACAATCCATCATGTTGTCCTCTGACCTACATAGCCACACAAACACACAACTCTTCCGGTGCATACCAAAACCCCCATGCCAGGAAACTGAGGCAGCAAAAATCAAGATAATCTGGACTATTAAAAAAAAAAATCTTAAAAAAATCCAATTTTCTCAGCATTTACAAATTAATCTGGAGATTACTATACTGACCTCTTTACAATGGATTTTTAGTAAGCAATTTTGCATGGTGCTTTGTTATTCAAAATTTCAAACCAAGAATTTTAGGGCATTAAAAAGTAACAATTAGGCCTGGTACAGTGGCAGCTCAGGGCTGTAATCGCAACATTCAGGCAGGCAAAGGCAGGCGGATCTCTGTGAGTTCAAGGCTAGCCTGATCTACAAAGCAGGACAGCCAAGGCTATACAGAGGAAGCCTGTCTTGGAAAAAAAAAGTGACAATTAGTGTTTGGCATGTATTACATTAAATTGAATTCGCTAAAAATACTAATACAGTCAGCCAGAGACACAGAGTGTAAAGGTGCTTGCTGCTAACTTGATGACTTGGGTTCTACCCCCAGGACCACATAAATGTGGGAGGACATGACCAAGTTGTCCTCTGACCGCCGACTGTTGCTCCACGGCATGAACCCCACCTTCCTGCCATCAAATACACACACACACACACACACACGCACACACACACACACCAATAAATTTAAATCTTTCAATTTCAGAAAGAGCTAACATGCTGGAGAGGTGGCTCAGCAGTTAGGAACACTGGCTGCTCTTCCAGAGGATCCAAGTTCAATTCCCAGCACCCACACAGCAGCTCACAACTGTCTGTAACTCCTGTTCCAGGGAATCTAACACCCCCATAGAAACATACATGCAGGCAAAACACCAATGTACATAAATAAGTAAATCAGAAAGACAGAACACAGCATGTCAACCAGGAAGTATCCTCTGCTGACAGGGACAGGAAAACACTAGTCTGGCTGAACGTGACAGCTCACCCGTCAGACTCAGTCTGAGGCAGCCTGAGCCACATAATGGTACAACAGGTTTGTTGTTTTGTTTTTGTGGAAGGAAGGGAAAAGAAAAGAAAGGAAGAAAAGGAAAGGACAAGAAATGAAAGGAAAAAGGAGAAAGGGAAAGGACAGGAAAGGAAAGGGAAAAGGAAAGGAAAGGACTAAGGACAGGAAAGGAAAGGAAAAAGGAAAAGGGAAAAGGGGAAAGGGAGGGGAGGGGAGGGGAGGGGAGGGAAGGGGAGGGGAGGGAAGGGGAAAATCTGGGCCTGGAGTAATAACATACACCTTTTTTAATACCACCACTTGGGAGGCTGAGACAAACAGGCCAGCCTACATAACTGAAACCCTGACTTAAAAAAAAGGTTTACGGTGTAAGTAGCTCAATGGCAAAGTACTGAGTTTGATATCTAGCACACCCTCCAAAAACAATAATTAAGAAAGAGGAGTATTCTAAGGGTTCCAAGCATTAGTTCTGATCTCAGTCACCTGCAGGGGACTTATGATTCTAGGGAGAAAACCCAGGCATCTCTTCTACTCCTGCTGCTAGTATAACTATGACTAAAACCAACAGGAGACAGAAATGAAGGACTGGCTTGGGATCTGGGAACCCAAACAGCAGCAGGATACATTCCCTTGTTTCTTTGTAGCTCACGGACTGAGAAACTATAACAAGCGCTGACATAAAAACTCCTAAAAGGTTTGTCTGGTTCACTAGCCAAATCACCACTGAAAAGAGCACCTAGCAAAGCAAAAAACTCTGTGTGTGTCAGAGTGAGAAAGAGAGAGAGAGAGACTGTAAGTACACGTGTACTAATATGCACAGCTGGCACATACAATGGCCTAAGGGGAGCACTGGATCCCCTGGAAATGGAGTTGTCAGCCCCCATGCAGGTGCTGGGAATGGCACAAGACCTCAAAGAGGAGCCATTGCTCTGAACTACTGAACCAGCTCTCTAGGCCCCAAGGCAGAAAACTGCTACACTCCTAGTAGAACAAACCTATAGCCACATTCCAACAGCCATGGTCAAATGGGAAGCCTGGAATTCTGCCTTCACAGGACCTACCAAGGCCAGTAGCCCTGCCACAGCAGCACGGAGAAGACAAAGTAAGAACCCAGATGCATAGACCCCATCCCCTCCCTAGCAATAAGGCAGCACATCCAAAGAGTGTGTCACAGGAGTCCTGCTTGAGGCTCTCATAAAAGCCTTTTATCCCTGTGCAGTCAGTGAAGAACCAGTGAATCCTCACTAGCACCCATCCTCCACCTGTGATGTGCTGTGTCTGAAATCCAACAAAATCAAGACTGAGCAAGAGGGAGAGTTTCATAACACCACACAATGAATCTATGAATCAAAACCAGATGGAATAGAGCTTACCTTCAAACTCAGTGGGGATTAGGGGCTGGAGAAGTGGCAGGCAAGATCCGTGTTGAGGGCCAGCCTGGTCTACACATGAGTTCCAGGACAGCCAGGGCTACACAGTAAAACTAAGTCTCATAAACAAAACAAAACATGAATCAACTTTTAGGGGGTTGTTTCTTACGTTGTTTTCTGAGATGGGTTCTCATTGTTCTTTCAACTTGGGAGTGGTGTTTCTATTCCCCAACAGCTAGTTACACCTGGCAGTGAATCAGTTTTTACTCACCAAAACTAGAGACAAGAAGTTCTCAAACAGAATAAATGAACAATAATCAATAGATGTCAACAGCAAGGAGAGGTGAGAATTATCTGATAAAAAGCCTTAAAACAGCCATCATAAAAATGCAAAACAGCATGAAAATGTTTTAAAATACATTTCAAATCCATAGGACAAAGGTGAAGTAGTCCCAAGAAAGAAAACTGAACAAGATAAATGCATACTGTAGGAAAAAAAAAAAAAACGTCTCAAATCACTAATGCAAGCTCAGAGCTCAAAAATTAGGAAGGCATGGTGCAGCACAAAATAAACCCAAGCAACCAGGAGGAAGAAACAGTGAAGAGAGCAATTAAATTGAAAAGGAAGGGACTGATATATACAAAGCCTAATCTTGAGAAAGACCAATACAACTGAAAACTCCTAGCTCTGGCTGACCCAGAACCCGTCATATCATAAATCAAGCTGGCCTTGAACTAGACCCGCCTGGGATTAAAGGCATACACCACCACACTGCCAACTGAAAACTCTTCAGCATAAATAGACAAGGAAAAAAAAAGGTGGGGGGGGGGGAGCGCCAGTCATCAGCATCAGGAACTATGTAAGGATGTCATTATCTGAAGAGGTCACATGGGACCTCTACTTTTAAAATGAAAATATTGTGCAGCTCTCAGATTTTAGTTTTCTGAGGTCCAATCAATAATTCATACGTATGAAATGTCTACTGTAAAAACAGGGCAAAAAGTTCAGTCTTCTAATAATAAAATCAACACAAGCTTGTTAAAGCACATGAAATAATGACAATGTAAGAAAGAACTAGGAAAGTGATACCCTCCACCTAATTTAAAAGAAAAAAAAAATCATATGCTCCAGTTAACTGTAGTTGACAGTAAGAACAGATCTACTCCTGGTGCTCTAAGGCAAAAAGAGAATTGAACTAGTTTTGCTGCAACACCTTAAAGTGTATGTTATGACCACAGTGTCTGACAAGTGCTTTGCTAAGATGGAAAATCCGTTAAGTTTCTGTGTATAATGTTTAAGGGGCAAACAGTGAACAAGGATTCAGTGCTACCTGTAGCTCTGGGAAGCTATGGGCTGATAATTGGAATGCCTGACCTGAAAGTAAGTAGACTACTATAATGGCTGAAAACTCTCAAAACTTGAGCAAAAATGGGAATTTACAAACCCAACCTTACTAAACACAAAATAAGATAAACTCAAAAGAACTTAACAGAGACAACTAACTACACCATGAAATTATAACAGCGCGGAACAAAAGCATAAGAAATGACTAAAAGCCAATTTCTCATCAGAAACAAAGGTCATGAGAAAACAGAGCCAGCATAGAGTCCTGAAGGGGGTAGGAGCGGCGCCCTATAACCAACAATTTTGGGTAGGCACAGTTGTTCCTCCCTTTAATCCCAGCACATAGGTTTCAGTGGGATTACCAGAGTCAGGCACAGCTTGAGCTATGAAACAACCCTTAAAAATATATTATTTTTTTGCATGTATGGGTTTACTTGCATGCATGTCCGCACCATTTGGTTGCCTGGTATCAAGGCTTAAGAAGCCATTATCAGAGCCCCTGAAACTGTTTGTGAGGTGCCCTGGGGGTGCTAAATTATTGAACTCAGGTCCTCCTAAAGAAACATTACTATTAAGCACTGTGCCATTTCTACAGCCCATGGAAGACTGCCCTGTAAAGATGAAAGAGAATCTTTCATGCTACCAAAGAACATGCTAAAAGGACTCTTTAGGGCTGACATGAAAAACACTAGATATTAATTAAAAGTCCTAAGAGATAAGACTCAACACAAAAGCTAGGATTACTGTATTTTTTATTTGTAAGTCTTAAATTCTGAAGGAGGGCCCACCCACTGACTCAGCTAATTTAATTTTCTTTCTGTTTTGGTTTGGGGGACGGTGTCAAGATCAGGTTTCTTTGTGTAGCCCTGGCTGTCCTGGAACTAGCTCTGTAGACCAGGCTGGACCTGAATCAGAGATTCCTCTGCCTCGGCCTCCCTAGTGCTGGGATTAAAGGCATGCACAGCCACCACCCAGCAAGATTTTATTTCCAACTCCATCCAATCCCTTTCCTGTAACAGCTTCCTAGCCCTTCTCCCCTCTAGTTAGCTTTGATCCCAAGAACAAGAAGCCTGAACAATCTTTTTTTTCAGGTTATTTACTTAGGGTGCAGAGGGGAGGAAAGAAAGCAAAAGTCTGTCTCAAACAAAACAAAAACAAACTAGTACCTTGTATTTTCCGAGTGCCAGGCACTCTCTAAAGGCTGAAACACGAGTATCGCCAAAAAGTCAGGTACCAGTATGAGCTATATATCAAGTACCAAGAAGACAGAGCCACATTACAGCAAGACTCTGAACTCAAAAAACAAAAGAATACTTTATAATATACTGCTAAGAAAACTGGATGATCTAGTAGTTTAGAATATAGTCCTTGACTACTCAAATAAATTAAATTTGTTTTAAATACTAATTTATAAAATAGCTCTTGAGAGGAGACAGAAGGATCAAGAATTCAAGATCCTCAGCTACATAACAAGTAACTCAAGACCAGCTGAACTCAGGTACCTGCAAATACCAATGATACCGGGTGAAATGATGAACTTTACTTAAGCTGTCTCTGAATCAGAACTAGGTTCCCTAAACTGGAGCAAAATGCTACAGAACAAACATTCAACAATACAGACAATTTTCTTAATTTAAGAAAAAACAATTGACTTTTTTTTCAGTTAAATATTTTTTCATAAGGAAGAAAGAGGGAGGATAGTGACCAAGTTTAAGAACCACTTATAATAACCACACATGTAGAATAAGACTAGTCGTCAAACTAAAAATCCCTGCAATCACAAAGATGTGAACTGTCTTCAAGATGCTAACAGAGTGAAATGATGCCCTCCCAAATACCAAAATGCTTTTTTCCTACAACTAATAACATGATTCAAACTTAATTTTAAAAAAGAATAGATTTTTTTAAAAAATAATCAGTGAAAACAACAAATGTGGAATTGGAGAAGTGAGTGATGTCCTACAAACCATCAACATCAGAGTGTGGCAGCAGTTCCTAAGAACACTAGCCAGCAAGACAGACAGTAAAGAAGCCCATGAAAGGTTTATCTAAAATGCATGTTTCCCTTCCTTCCTCCAAAACAGAAATTATGAACTGGAAATGTTCCATTAAAAACATCAAAGGCAAATGTTCACATTCAGATGGTCAGAGCAGCTGAGGACTGCACAGTGGCAAAGTACTTGCCTGGTATGTACAAGGCTCTGGGTTTGACTCCCAGCAACCTGAGAAAATAAATCCTTAAGGCAACAGTATAAATCTGTATTCTTACAACAGTTTCTAATCTTAACAACAATCTCTAGAAAATTCTACTCATGCTAATAAGCATTAAAAGTCCTCCCAGAGTCCCTGACCTAAGCCAGGCCCCTGTACAGTTACTCAGTAGCAGAGTGCATTTCTTTGGCTGCCACGTAGCCTCCATGAAGACAGCGGTGGCGCTTTACCTGCTAAGTCACCTCAAGTCCAATAAGGAGCACAACAATTATTTCCTGGATACAGCAACATGTCTACTTGTACATGTCAACTGAAATTTTCATTTTACTTGAAAAAAACTTGGGCTGGAGAAATGGCTTATGCTTGGTATGTAAACTGAATTCAATCCCCAAAATCCACGAAAGTCAGACAGTGTATCCCAGCAACCGAGAGGCAGAGACAGGCAGAGCCCTGGAGCACATTGGCTAGGCAGCTTGGCCTAATCAGTGAGCTCTGGGATGAGACCCTATTTCAAAAGACAAGACAGGCAGTTTCTGAGGGAAGGCATCATCCTCAACCTCTAGCATTGACATGTGCATGCATGTAGGTTGCCCTCACATCCATGCATGCAAGCATAAGGAATCTTTTATAATTTTACACATATCACATGTGTACACATGGGTATGTGTGTCCTTTGGTGTGCACGGAGAGGCTGAAGAGCAACTCTTTCCACCAAATAGGTAGCAAGACTAGAACTCGAATCACCATGCTTAGCAGCAAGCACTTTTACCCACTGAGCCATCTTACAAGCCCTTTTCCTAATTTGTTTGTTTGTTTGTTTTTGTTTTTCCAAGTCAGGATTTTTCCCTGTAGCCCTGAGTGTCCTAGACTTGCTTTGTAGACCAAGCTAGCCATGAACTCACAGAGATCCACCTGCCTCTTCCTCTATGAGTGCTGGGATTAAAGGCATGCACCACCACATCTCGCTCCCTTAAATTTTTTAAACCTATAAAATTATACTTGTTTGTTTAATATAAAGGCACATGTTTATTTTTATTAGAAATTAAACATAACTTGTAAACCACAAACAACAAAAATCACCATTTTTTTCACATATAATCACAGGTAAGAAAACCTAGATTATATTATAAGACAGACGGAAATTTCAATTCAGAGGAATTAATATTTTAGAAGGAACATGTCGCAGCAATGCATCTTCTGCTCCTTATCTAACTACCAGTTTACAGGAAATATAAATATTCCTTAGAAAATAGTTGACACGTCCCCTGGGATCTTCAAAATCATCTCCTGGGGGTGGATGTAGTCAGAACTACCTTTACGTTAAATGCTAAATTACCCTGGATCTTTTCCTCTGTCTCTCACATGCACTCAGTGGCGCTTTACAACAGTCATGAGATGTGTGATGGAACAGACTGAATTCAGAAACAAACATGAGAATTCATTTTCCCATTAAGGCGTTTAAAAGATTTGCAGGCACTGAGGTGGTTCAGTGGTAGAGTGCTTATCAGGACACCCTGAGCTGTACCCACAGCACCACAAACAATGCAGAAAGTACTCACTCTTCTTCCTAATATTCTTTTAGAAAATATACTTTCATCAAAAATATTGTGTTGCATGAAATCAATTTAGTAATTTTTAAAGACTTAAATGTAATAAGTGCAAATATATATCCCACTTCAAAAACAAAAACAAAAGCCTAGCATGAAAGTACATGACTATAATACCAACCCTTGGGTGGTAGAGGCAGGAGAATAAGGAGTTTAGGGCCAGCCTGAGCTACATAAGACTGTGTTTAAAAAAAAAAAAAACACTTAAATTGAAAGCCAAAGACAGATTTATGCAGTATAGCAATAACCTGCAACAAACTTTTTGATACTGAGCCAAAGAAAAATAAGACGTAGTAAAAAGAAGATGACCAAGAAAACATACTGGCTATACATTTGATATTTTCAAAAAGTAACATTTTTGTGGCTGGCAAAATGGCACAGCAGGTAAAGGTGCTTGCTACCAAGCCTGATGAAAATAAAAAACTGACTTCCAGATTGTCCTCTGACCATCACAAGGACGCATGGCAAGCCAAACACACAAAAAAATGAAGAAGAAAAAAAAAAGGTTAACATCTTTTAAGTGTTAGTAAAGACTACCTGTTGAAGCTGGGTGACAACGACATGACATTGATATTTATTTGACATGTTTCTTGATTTGTTTTTCCTGGTCAGCCTACTGGTTGATTATTTAAATGTAATATCCAAAATACTGTTATAAATCCACTTTATATTTAATATATTTATACATTCAAAGGTCTTATTCCTTGAAAGGGAAGTGAAAAAGCTTTAAAAATGAGAAAAAAAGTTACAGAGCTACAATTCAACAATATTTTCAAAGGTACAGTTTGCATTAGTTTTAGAACAGCAATTCTTTGTAACTATGGAAACTTCAGTGCAAACTTGTTCAGTATCACACAACACAGAGTTATGAATTATAACAGAATATCTTCAAGGGAACATGTATTATATATATATACATATTATACACAGCTATTTTAAAGCAAATGCTGTTTCTAAAAACCAAACAAACTAGAGCAGGTAATATTCAGTACTATCTAAAGCATTATCAGTGAATACAAATTCAACAAATACTTAAGAACTTCCATCAAAAGGCAAACAGCTAAGCTGTAACAGCTAAAAATGGAAATAGAATAACCCAAAGGAGCCCATTATCTACTTCATACACTCCTCACTCTTACTCATTTTCTAACTTTTCTAAATAGCAAATTGGTCTGTACCTTGGCTGTTTAACTCAAGATTTGGTTGTTTCTTCACTCAGTTATGATGTTTTAAGGTATTTGTTGAATATTTTTAAAGATATTGTTGAATTGTAGTCCTATCAAGAGTGTCCAAGCTTTTGACACTGTAAGACATTGTCACCTACAAAACTGACGCTCACAAACCATGCAACAGGCTGCAAAGATGGTTCAATGGGTAAGAGCAATTGTTCTCGCAGAAGACAAAAGTCCAGCTCCTAGCACTCACAGGTACTCACAACTGTCTGCAACTTCAGTTTCAAGGGAAAGGACCCCTTACACATCCTTGGGTACTGCATGGTACACATATAAAAGCAAGTGAAACACTCACACACATAAAATTAGCAATTTTTAAAACTATACATTAGTGCTGGGGATGACTCAGTGGTCAAGAGCAATTGCTGCTCTTACAGAGGACCCAGATTCAAATCTCATCACTCACATGGTAGTTCACAACCACCTATAACTCCAGCTTCAGAGGTTTCAACACCATCTTCCAGCCTCCTCTGACACATAAATGCTGCACAACATACACGTGGACCCATACACATAAATAAAAATTTTCAAAAATTCCTAAAGAATGATGCAACAGGGAGGGGGGGCTACAGCTGTGATACAAAGTGAATAAACTGTAATTTATTTTTAAAATTAATTAATTAAAAAAGAATGGCACAACAGAATGGCCTAAGAATAACAAAACCACACATTAAAAAACAAGAAAAAACACATACTATGATAATAATGACTGTGTCAGACAGCATTTATACCTAGACTTGGCTGTATGGAGCCCTCCAGATGCAGAATGAACACACCTGCATTTAGTTCACTGATTAAAAACAAACAAGAAACTCTGCTGGGCATTATTTACTTGTGTGACTATCACAATTTGAAGGCCATGTTTTAACTACCGGAGTCGACTGTCTTCTTTCCTTATCATACAGGACATAGGCCATACATCGTCTTCACATCCCTACAGTTTCGTTTACCACCTTCAGCATGTTCATCTCCTGTAGCACAACGCTAATAGCGATCATTTAACTACTGTGAACTGAGAGACTATTACTAGTCTATGGTACCAGAAGATGGTATCACAGGACTGGGGCTTATGTTGGTTATGAAGAAAGCAATATGGTGTGCAAGACCTTGGGTCCAATTCCCAGTACTACATACCCCAAAGTGAAAGTTATTTCCAAATTTGTGATAAGGCTTCAATACACAACTCTGCCCATGTGCTTTGTTTCAGGATATATTTCTAACAAGAGAATGTTGAAGCCAACAGGCATATATAAATCTTCAAGTTCATTATAGATCAAGTTCATCTCTCAAGCAGGTATATTTTAACTCTTCCACCAAGCAAGCACTATTTCTTGTTAATGTTTCTCTTCTCTCTCTTTTTTGTTGTTGTGTGTGGGTTTTTTTATTTTGTTTTGTTTTTCGAGACAGGGTTTCTCTGTGTAATAGGCCTGGATGCCCTGGACTTACTTTGTAGACAAGGCTGGCCTCAAACTCAGAGATCCACCTGCCTCTGTTTCCCAAGTGCTAGGATCAAGCCATGATGGCTGGCCCAGCCCTAATATACTTTTTAGTTGCCAAACTAATCAACCACTGGTACCATAGGTTTATTTTTTTTTCCTGATTACTGAATGTCACTTACTAAACTTTTCAGGTTTCTTCCTGCAAAAAGTATACAAACAATACTGTCACTTTTTTATTGATTTCCTACTGTCTCCTCCATCTGTTGGTTGCATGTGTTTGTAAATGCTTCTCCCACCCCAAAAACCTGGATGCTGACTTTGAAATTCCTGACTTCTTAAAATTCACAACTACTTTGCTGGCCCTATTAGTGTTTCTCAAAGCTTTTGATCCCGAGCTGAAAACCTAACTGGAAGCCAACCCGAAAATCAGAACAGTAGCTCAATTTTTTCTAAAAGTTGGTATCTTCTTAACCACAGCAAACACACAAGACAATCTGATCTTCACATGTAACCAGGTCTATGTAAGGAACCATGTCTTAAGTAAGTACACACAGACAATAAGTGTAAAAAAGGAGGCTGGAGAGATGGCTCAGAAGTTAAGAACACTTGCTCTTCTCGAAGAGGACACTTGCTGCTCTTGCAGAGGACCCCAGTTCCTGCAATTTTGAGTATTCAGTTCCCAATACTCACATTAGTATGCCCACAAGTACTTGTAACTCCAGTTCTAGGGAACTCAAAGCCCTCATCTGGAATCTGTGCACACGGGGTACACAAGTAGATCACATACATACATTACAATCATACAGGTAAAACTAACTCTTAATGTAATAAAAAGAAGTTAAAGTCCAGACACTTTATATGAAATCCATGCAGATGTCTGAAACAATAAAGAAAGAACAGTGGTACTAGTCAATGATTTAAGAGTTAAGATACAGCTGGTCGTGTTGGTGAACCCCCTTAATCCTGGCATTTGGGAGGAGAGGCAGTCAGATCTTTGTGAGTTCCAGGCCAGCCTGGTCTACAGGAACAGAACAGTCAGGGCTCTGTTACACAGAGAAACCCTGTCTCGAAAAACAAAACAAAACAAAAAAGGCAGAGAGAATTAAGATACAGCCTTTAATCCCAGCACTCAAGGAGGCAGAAGCAGGCAGGATGGCTGTAAGGCCTACAAAAGCGAGGACAGCCAATGAAAAAAATCTGGATCTCACTGCGTACTATGCAGCCCTGGCTGACCTGGCACTTGCTTTGTAGATCAGAATGACCTCGAACTCAGAGCCCCTGTATGCTAAGATTAAAGGTGTGTGCCACCACAACGGGCAACCAAACCCCCTTTTTATTTTCCCCCAGCAAAAGGCATCTGTTCAAAAAAGTTCGCTTCGCTTCGGGAATCACTATTAAATATTTTGTAAAAACAAAGACGCCGAACTAAAGTGTCCCTAGGTTACTAACTCCCATCATTTTCAGGTAGAGCATCTCCAATCCAAACGCTAGAAAGAAATTCGCCAGCCAGGATCCTCCTTCCTACCAAGAAAAGGCTCTTTACTCCACATCACTTATCTCTGGACTCGCGATTCAAAAGCTGACATATCTGTACTGGTAATACATGAGCAAACTGACTTATCATTGGAAGGGCACAACTCCCAACCCCACACATCTTTCCTTCTCCTATTGTCCATGAAAAACTACAGGATGAGGAAAACGCCGACTGAGGGAATTTTGGGCTCTAGCCGGGTGCGGGGCCTAAACCTCTCGACACTGATCCAGTGTTAGATTGTGGAACTTTTTGATTATTTATGCGGACCAAGCACCGGTTCTATAGGAGGCGTGGTGCACCAGGAGCGGGACCCACTACTCCCCCGGGCGGCTGACCCCGCGACAGCACTCACGAGCCGCGGCGGGGACGCAGGGAGCGCGGGAGGGTCGCGCAGAGCCGGGGGGGAAAAGCCCAGCACCAGCAGGACCGCGACGCCTGACAGTCCCACCAGAAAGTCGGGTGGTTCACGGAACGCAAAGGACAATGCGGGGAGCCGGGGTGCGGCGCGAGCTGCCGGGAGCCCGGAGTGGAAAGCGGGGAGTCTGGGGCAGGGTGCGGGGAACAGGAGACTCCGGACCAGATCACCGGGAACCTGGGGTAGGGAGACCGCGGGGGAAGCCAGGGAGTCCGGCCCGAGTCACCAAGAACCTGGGGAAAACTGGGGAGCCCGAGCGCAACTCAGGAAGCCGGCGCACGGAGTTGGAGGTTGGAAGCTAGGGACGTAGGGAAAGAGTGGGGAGCCTGGAGGAGGACCCCGGATCCAGGAAGCCAAGAGCCCCCGGGCAGGAGCCGGGGAGCCCGGGGCAGGTCGCGCGCGGCCGCTCACCTTTGCGCAGCTCCCGCTCCCACACCGTGACGATGGGCCGCGAGTGTTTGCGATGGTGGATGAGCCACAGGGACAGGGTCTGCACGCTCTGCTGCGAGTTGCTCAACTCGGACAGCTTCTTCTCCAGCGCCGCCTCAGAGAAGGCGGACATCCCTCCGAAACCACGTTCGCGCCGTCCCACGCCGTGGAGCCGAGAGGAGGAGAGTGTCGCCGCCCTCGCCGCCGCCTCGCCCCCACACCCCACCCTTCCCCACGCCCTCTCACCACTGCCGCCCCGGAGTCCGAGGCCGGTCGCGATCTAGCAAGATGGCGCCCGGCCGGCAGTGACGTCACGCAGCGGGCCCAGTCCCTCGCGCGGCTCTCCCTGGGAAAGGATGCGCCGCCTGGAGGCGGGAGTGGGAGGGAGGAACCGAGCGGAAGAGGCAGGAACTACGCGAGTGTGAAGAAAGGGGGCGGGGCGGGGCAGAGTGGGCGGGGCCGGCATCCTGGGGCGGGGCCAGGGCTCCCGGGAGCCGTACTGGGCGTTTTGAGTCCGCCTTGTTTCTGAGGGAAACTGCTCTGCTGCCTTGACAATGATGACAGATCTCTGAGCAGGTCTGTATGTTGATATAAACTGATGCAGCCACTTTGGAGGACAATTTGCATGATCGATTACAATAACCGCATAATCCTGCCGGTGACAACCGCCAGGTGTTGGGGGCCAGCTTAGGTAATATAAGATGACCCTGTCTTAAACCAAACAGGGCTGAGGTGGTAGCCCAGTGGTATACTTGCCTAGCATACACGAGGCCCTGTGTTCAAACCTCAGGACGGTAATTTAAAAAGCAAACATACAAATGCGGGGGCCTAGCTCAGTTGGTAGAGTTCTTGACCAGCAGCCTAGCATGCAGGCAGTTATGAGTTCCTTCCCCAGGATCCGGCCTTCTGCTATCCCATACCTACAATCTCAGCACTTGGGAGGTGGGGGTAGAAGGATCAGAAATTTAAGTTCAGCCTCAGCTCTATAGCAAGTTTGAGACCACCTTAGGATAATAAGACCATGTCTCAAAAAGGGGGATTGGAAACTGGAGAAATGGCTCTGATATTAAGTGTTTATTGCTTTTGCAGAGGACAGTTTCAATTCCCAGCACCTGCATAGGATGGCTCACAACCTTTTGTAACCCTAGCTCCAGAGAATCTGACACCCTCTTCTGGCTCCAGAGAATCTGACACCTTCTTCTGGCTGCCTAGGAAACTGTACGCATGCACACATGCATAACACATAAAAATAAAATGTTTGTTGTTGTTTTAATTCAAAGAAGAACCAGAATAACCCCACAGGTCGGCAAGATTTGGCTGTTTTTCTTTTCCAGATTCAGCTTTTGCCAGTTTTGAGTGATTGTTACCTTTTCAAGAGTGTCACCGTTGCTCTGTGGCCTGCCTGGGGCAAGCCCTCTCCTCGGTACTTGCTTTTCCTGCTACTCCAGGTGTCTTGAATTCCAGAAGCTCAGGAACTGGAAGGTGCTTTGTGTTCTCAATGCTAACCACTCACCTCCTACAAGTCATTCCTGTTCCCAGAGAAGAGTGTGCAAAAGAAGGCCACAGTGTGCCACCAGAGGATGCATGGGGCCATGACCTTCCTGACTTCTTGTACTCTGTACACATGTAAGAGCACCCAGACCCTGAAGGCTTTGACTTCACCAAGCTGCTGTTCACTGTGTTTGTGTATGTGTGTGCTGTATGGGGTGTGTATGTAGCCTGGCAATACACATACAGGTGGAATTCGTGCTTACATTATGAAGGAGTAGGTGTTGGCTCCCTTCAGGCATTTTCTTACCTTCAGGAAGCTGCCCAATATTTCTGTGCGACATCTTCAATCTCAACAGGGAAGTTTACTGTCAGTTGTTTTGTATCAGATTCAAGATGGAAAATTACATAAAAAAAGAAACACAATGCACTGAAAACCTAAGGAAGGTAGTGAAGAAAATGCTTCCGTGGTGGGTCTTGTGACTGCTAACAACAGCAGGGCAGCCAGGTTGGCAATAATCCGCACCAGGCACTGTGCTCCAGCTGTTCTGTTTTGTGTAACAGAGGAACCTTGGCGCGGCAGGTAAACAGCTGTGCTGTGGAGCATGCACCTCACAGCGTTCATGCAGAAACTTGAAAGATAGAGAGTGGATCTACTTGTTTAAATTGAAAGCAAATAAAATACAACCCGTCACCTTTTTTAAAAGTGTTTTGTTTTTTGAGATAGGATTCATTATGTATCCCTGGCTGTCCTGGAACATACCACCTAGCCCAGACCACCTTTGAACTCAAAGAGATTCATTGGCCTGTGCCTTCTGAGTGCTAGTTAAAGGTGTGCATCACCACACCAAGGATCTTTTTAAATATATATTTTATATGAATTGAGATGTACTTAAGCATGACAAAGGGTCCGGAAGAAAACACTACATGTTCAACAGTTGCGTTTGGAAAGAACTCTGACTCAAAGAGATCTACCTGCTTCTACCTCCCAAGTGCTGGGATTAAAGGAATGCACCACGATGTTTTTATTTTTATTTTTATTTTTAGACAAGTTCTCTCTATACAGCCCTCTCTGTCCTGTAACTCTCACTATGTAGACCAGGCTGGCCTTGAACCCAGAGAGATGGCCTGCCTCTGCCTTCTGAGTGCTAAGATTAAAAGTGTGTGGTGTGCTATGTTTTCATCTCTTAAGTGAAAATTAGTAATGAAGAGGTAAGATGATTTGTATTCATAGAAATCTTGCTGAATGTGGTGGTAATCTGGGATGTCCACTGGAGAAGGATACTCAGACACAAGTTTAAGCCAACTGAAAGTCTTTCTTAGCTTGCAAGCTGTTACACTGGGTGTTCAGGATGGCAGTGTAATCAGAGCCTTCCTCAGGATGTGGTTTTAAACACAAAACTCATGTCCTGGGTTGATATACTTCAGTTTACAAGATCAGTTAGCCAGAAGTGGAATTATAAAAGCCAAAGTGCAAGGTTAGTACATTTAGAGACTTTGCCAGAACTATGGACTTTGATGGATTAGGCATTTGCTTTCATTTCGGTAGATGACAATGTCTGCATGCTGAGTTTTATGGCCTGAATGGCTCTTCCATCATGGAGTCAGTTGTGCTGAGGTCTGGAGGCCTGTTACAATGAGGCAGGCCTGTGTTCCAAACATCTGCCCTGCTGGGGTGAGAGGATCATGAAGTTAAGAATAGTCTGGGCTATGTAATATATTACAGGCAAAGCTGGAGTACAAAGTAAGACCCTGTCAAACAAAACACATAAGCCATGATGCCTTTAATCCCAGCACCTGGGAGGCAGAGGTAAGTGGCTCTCTGTGAGTTCCAGATCAAGAAGGGATACACAGCGAGAGCCTATTTCAAAACAAAGCAAAAACCATAATTCTAACAAAAAGAAGACAAATGTAAAAGACTGTATATTTCATTATTTTATTTATATGAAACATCAAGACTAGATTAGCCCACAAATGCAAAGTGGTGGCCATAGGGATTGGGGGATGAGTTTCTTTTTGGATTAATGAAAATATCCTGGAATTAGATAGAACTGATGACTACCCTGGAATCTTGTACTATATACCACTGGCTGGCATGCTTAAAGACGGTTAATTCAAAAATTAAAGCAAATAGTTAATTCCTCACTATGTGAATTATGAAAAAGGAGGAAGAAAATAACTTTTTTAAAAAGTAAATTTGGGGCAGGAGAGCTGACTCTTCCTGAGGTCCTGAATTCAATTCCCAGCAACTACTTGGCTGCTCACAACCGTCTATAATGAGATCTGGTGCCCTCTTCTGGCTTGTAGGTGTGCATGCAGGCAGAACACTGTATATATAATAAATAAATCTTTAAGAATTTTAAAAGTAAATTTTTGTGTGATAGGATAAAATGCGAACAACAGTGGTGAGGTACCTTTGACAGGTCCATACCAAGGTATGCCCCTTGCAAAATTACACCACGAAGCAAACCTAATGTAATATTTGGGAAAGGAGAGGGCACAAAAGGACTTCTCAGAGAGGGGACATGAGGGAGAGACAGAGGCAGGCACAGACGGGGAGACAAGGAGACAGAGAAGAAACGAGAGAGACAAGAGATGAAAAGAGACTGAGAGAAGATGAGGAGAGAGATGCGAGGAAAGACAGAAAGGGCAGAGGGATGCGGGGTGGCTAGGGGCCCTTCTATGTGCAGCACCTAGCCTACCTGTGAAGCTAGCTGCAGCAGGTGATCATGTAAGCTGCTGCCAGGTCCCTGAGAGCAGGCCAGTGGGAATGCCTATTAACTAACAATTTCCCACTTCATCAATTGTACTTATTTATTTATTGGGTACTGAGTATTGAACCCAGGGCTTCATGCATGAGCTACAACTCCAGCCATATTCCTTTTGTTGTTGTTGTTGTTGTTGTTGTTTGCTTTATTTTTGTTTTTGTTTTGTTTTGAAACAGGGTTTCTCTGTGTAGCCTTGGCTGTCCTGGAACTCAGTCTGTAGACCAGGCTGGCCTCGAACTCAGAGCCTCTCAAGTGCTAGAGTTCGAGGCCTGTACCACCACTGCCCTGCTACATTCCTCACATTTTAACTAACCCAAATTACTATGAGAAATCTCTTTTTTAAAAAAGTTTATTCTGTGTATTATTTACACAGTGTTCTTCCTGCAGGCCAAAAGAGGACACCAGATCTCACTGTAGATGGTTATGAGCCATCACGTAGTTGCTGGGAATTGAACTCATGGCCTTTGGAAGAACAGACAGTGATCTTAACCTCTGAGCCATCTCTCCAGCCCCCTATGAGGAATTTTGTGTTTACCAAATATAAAGAAAAGAGAAAAGAGGTGTGTCTTAGGGTTTCCATTATCGTGGAGAGACCTCCATGACCAGAACATCTCTTGGGGCTGGCTTACAGTTCAAAGGTTTAGTCCATTATCTTCATGGCAGAAAGCATGGCAGAACTCAGGAAGACATGGTGTTGGACAGGGAGAAGAGTGTTCTACATTTAGTTCAGCAGGCAAAAGAAAGAACGGGAGCCACTGGCCTGGCTTGGGCTTCTGAAACCCCAAAGTGCAACTACTGACACACTTCCTCCAACAAGACCACACCTTCCTTATGAATTCTTATTATTAAAAATTCCAAGAATGTACAAAGCTAAATGTACAATGAACCTGCTGAGTGTAGTGCACACACCCTTAATCTCAGTATGCCAAAGACTGAGACAGAAGGATCACAAGTTTGGGGACAGCCTGTAGTAAGACAATTTTTTTAAATAAAAATAAAATAAATTTTATAAAACAATAGAAATACCGGGCTGGAGAGATGGCTCAGAGGTTAAGAGCACTGACTGTTCTTCCAAAGGTCCTGAGTTCAATTCCCAGCAACCACATGATAATGAGGTCTGGCGCCTTCTTCTGGCATGCAGGTAGGATATTGTATAAGTGATAAATAAATAAATCTTTAAAAAAAAAGAAATACAACAAACTTCCTTATGTCCATCACCAGCTTCAATAATTATCAATTCTCTGTCTAACCTTTACACATCAAGTCCCTCCTAGACCCCACAACAGCAAACCTCAAATGTATTATTGCTACATCTGTCATTATTTCAGAATGCTACTCTGCAGTAAATGAAGTGTTCTCTTACATTTTTATTTCTCATTAAGAACTCGGATCCGGCCCATGGCTGTAACTCAGTCAGTAGAGTCAGCGATGGACAAAGCCCTCTGGTCTGTTCCCTAGCACCACATGTAATCCCAACGCCCAGGAGGTAGAAGAAATAGGTCCGAAAGTTCAAATCATCCTTGACTAGGAGTGAGTCTGAGAGTAGGTAGCCACAAGAAGCTGTTAAACAGCAGCAATAAAACCCCCAAGCCCCTCAGATCAGATACCACCTCCCCTGTCAGATCTTTCTGCATTGTCCTAGAGTGGGCATGACACATCTTTTCCTATGAGCGTCTAGGACTGCCTGTCTCTGATACATCATTTCTCAGACATTGACAGGGTTGATATTTTGAGACAGGTAATTCTTTGGTGCCTGCAACAGGTCAAATGTGTCCTTCTACTGGTATTGACTTTGTTATAGTTGTTGCTTGAGACATGATTCTCCTGTAGCCTCAGCTGGGCTTAAACTCATTATGTAACTGAGGCTGGCCTTGAACTCCTGAACCCCTCTGCCTGCTGTATCACCAACACCTGGTTTATGTGGTGAAAATGTCATACCCAAATGTTAATGGTATTTAGAGATAAAGCCTTTGAAAATAATGACGAGTAGATGAAGTCATGAGAATGTATTCCTCTATGACAGTGTCAGTTACTTTCTGAGAAGAGAAAGTGAGAGTCAGGTACAGCATGGTTGCAGATGCAGCTGCTTGACACAGCTTCGGCTGCTGGAGCACCATTGCCCTGGGAAAACATCTCTGGATGACCAGTCCACAAATGGGGTTGCTTTTCCTATGTGACAGCCTGCTTTGTTTCTTACTGTGACTCTATCTTACTCAACCCTCGTCAATGCAACTTATAAGACTTTTAGGAGGATTGGGAGAGAAGGAAATGGCTCAGAACAACCATTATGGAGGAAGCATTCCTCTTGGTTATAAAGACAGTGAACCCTGAATTATCTGAACACCGAAATTGAATTCATAGAGGCCATTTGTGCTAATTGTTTCCTGAAAAAACTTTAGTGAGCTCATGAATATCAAATGATATCAAGAGTTGCTTGAGTCTCCACACTCAGACCCCAGATTGCTGCAGTCAGAAAGAAATTAGACCCTAGAGAAACTACTGGACTCACACTAACTTCCTTTTCTAGAAAGACTTGGTCGCATGAACATGACTCCTTGGGATAGGATAAGGAGATTACAGGAGCTTTGTATAGTTCATGAGGAGAGACCCTCTGAAAGATCACTCCAATTACAAAAGATGTTTAGAAAGAGCTCAGAAAGAACTTGCTCAGCTACAAACAGCAGCTGAGAAATAAAAGTGTGTATCTTGTTTATCACCTCTTTGTTCATATGCCACTTATTTTAACCTCAAGATTTTGCCCAGATGACCTGTGATGTGAAGATTTGTCTGAGAAAAGCACTCAGTTAATGATTAAATATGCTTGCTTGCAATGGAATCACTGTACCATGTATAAAGAGTACAGCTTGCTATATTCTGTTTATTCTCATATGTGGGTCTTTGGGGAAAAGCCAATGTTCTGGGGAAAGACAAAAAGGTTTTTGATCATGTGGAAAAAATATATAAGGAAATGATTTAGCAATAAAAGACTAGGATTGACTCTCTGCTCCAGAGCAGGAAAAAAAGAGCATGAGCAGACACCAGAGAGACTGCCACCAGGAACAGTCTCTTGAAATAAGTCATCCGTGAGCTTGTACCTGCCCCCTGTGTATGAAGTGATTTTCTCTAGCGCCGATCCAATCCTCCCAATCTCAAGACCCACAGTTCATTGAGGCTGGTCCCTGGCAAGTGAGGCAAGCTTCCATGTTTGGTTTGGTTTGCCATTTGACAATGCCTACCATGTCATCGTTCCACAATAAGGCCCTTACCATATCCAGAGAATGCTCTTAAATTCCCGTATCTCTGAATGTGGACTGAATGAACTTCTATTTTCTATGAATTATCCAATCTTGGGTATTTTGTTACCAGTGCAGAAGCAAACAAAGTTGGAGGTGGTATTGTGGATTAACAGCATCATGGTTTCTGTAGGCAGCGAAGTGCTGCCCTTGTCCTCCTGACATTGCCAAGTGGCCACCACAGACTGAGGTCCTCTGGCTGTCATGCTGTGGGGGTATCACCTCCAGTGGGGAGGATTCACTCAAAGCTGTCCAGATGAACTGCCCTGCATTGCTTCTATATCCCCCTTTGCTTCCTGGGTGTATAATTCTTGAGGGCTAGGACCACCTTCTGTAAAGCTCGTTTTTAAAACTCTATACTTTATTTGGGGTGTTTAGGCGTCAACATCCCTTCTAACCTCCCAACCCTAGGTAGGAGAAAGAAGGTTAGTGGGGAGAAAGGGCCCAGACCCCTTTACTTCTCCTGGTTGTTTAGGGTCAATGGGGATTTTTTAGGGCTATATGCCAATCTCCAACAACAGTAAAGGCAGCTGCTCCAAACTGCTACTTCCCACATGCCACACTTTCTCTTTCTGGGCTCTCAATTTATATCCTCCCAGCCCTAGACCACACCCCTCTATGTACCACGCCAAGTAGAAGGCCTTTAAAAGCTGGCAAAAGCCATGCCCTGCATGAGACAATTAACAGCTGTGGACAAACTATAGCCCAAGTGAAATCCCACACTTGGGGTTAAAACAAAAACATATTGACATACAAAACTGAGTTTACAAAGAAACCCAAAGTTCCACTACCCATTTCATTTTAGTGTAGCCACTAGTTAATTCTTGCTGGGAACTCCACAGGAAGCTTCTGGAAGGCCAAATAAGCTTGGGTAGATTTTTATTCAGAAAGCTGAGGAGGTGCTGTGGTCCAGCCTTCCGTGCAACGCCTTAGCTCTTTCTATGAAAGCTACCACATCCACCCAGCAAGTCGCTGAGACTCATCTCCCACAGGGGCATAATCTTGTTACAGTCCTGATGCAGGCAAGAAGCTTGCTTATTCCCTCATTGCTCCCTGTACAAAATGAGCTGACCTCACGTATGAGACACCTCAGTGGGTATGACAGCCACATCACAACCATCCATATAATCATCTACCAAAGTTTGATGTGAGAAGGAGGAAACCCACCTGTGATATGGAACTGGCCAGGCTCTATCAGCTTACATTCTGATGGTTAACTTTCACCGTCAGCTTCAATGGATCTGGAGCCATCCAAGAGACACCCCTCTGGATGCTCCTGAAAGGTTTGACTGAGGTGCGAAGACTCACCGTGAATACACATAGCACCGTTTCATGGCCTGGAATTCTAGACTGAAACAAAAAGGAAAGAAAACACACACACATATACACAGCGTGGCGGCACATTACTGTAACCCCAAACCTGGGAGATGGAGGCAGGAAGTTTAGGGGTTCAAGGCCATCCTTGGCTACATAGTGAGTTTAAGCTCATCCTAGGCTACAGAATACCCTGTCGCTACAAAGAAAAACCTTGTCACTACAAAGAAAAACAAAAAGACTTCAAAAGAGAAGGCCATTGGAACTCTGCCCCCCCCCCATGATGCTTGGCCCCCATGGGCTGTGGTGTAGAGGAATTCTAATTCAGAACATAGTTGCTCTGGCAAGAGATCACATCTAAAGACCTTCTGGGTCTGTGTGATCTAGCTGGAATACAGACAGGGCTTTAACCCTAGGAGACAAAGGCAAGGAAATCTCTGAGTTCAAGGCTAGTTTGGTATAGAGCAAGTTTCAGGTAATAAAAAACTTAGGTCCAGGTGTGGATGTGTGGTGGTACAGCCTTTAATCAAAAGAGGCTGGCAGATCTCTGAGTTCTAGTCAGTTCTGTTCAAGCAGTTGGGTTGAGTCGGTGAGTTGAGAGTACAGTGGAGTTGAGCATCAGGAGTTGAGCATCAGGAGTTGAGCGTCAGTTCACTCTGTGGAACGTGGGAACAGTGTTACTGGGGCAGTTTGACAGAGACAGGTTGAAGAGAGAATGAGCTAGACACAGGTAAAGCAGAACAAGAAGAAGAATGTGGAGACAAAGGATTAAAACAGATTGATATAGTTAGTATGAGGCCAAGTAAGTCGAGCAATTCAGAGGCTGAGAGAGAAGGCAGATGGAATCAGTCAGCTTGGAGAGGAGCTTGAGCCAGAACAGCTGAGTTGAACCAGCCAGTAAGTGTTCAGAAAGAACAAGAAAAGGTGAGCTTATTCAGCAGTAAGTCTCAAAGGCAGGAAACATTCTAGGCCTAGTTTAGCAGATGGAGGCTAGGAGCTGACGTTCTGGGCTTGCAGAAGATAATATTGTATGGAGGTTGAGGGCTGGAGAGATGCTTCAGAGGTTAAGAGGTTAAGAATGTTTTTCCAAAGATCCTGAGTTCAATTCCCAGCAACCACATGATGGTCCATTGCCATCTGTAATGAGATCTGATGCCCTCTTCTGGCCTGATGGCTCACACTCAGGCAAAATACTGTATAAATAATAAATCAATAAATCTTTAAAGATCGTATGGAGGCTAGAACACGTTGCTGTATGTGCTTCCTCATTGCAGAAAGCCATAAACACTTAATTCAACTGCAGGCCTATCTGTTCCTGGTGGCCCTTGTCTGAGGGCATGGAGCTGCTCACCAATTAATATGTTCCAGAAACTGGGAATACAACAGTGGCTAAAACAGACAAAAATTCCTCAAAAATTTTTTCTTATGTGGAAATGAAGAAGGAGCTATGTAATATCAAGTGTAATAGCTGACATCAGTTTATGCCTACTGGTTTGAGGCAAAGTGAGGCAGGAAACGGGGAGGGGGTACGCTCTAAAATTTTCCAACCGGTTTGCCAGAAAAAGCCTTCTTAAGATGACATTCCAACATCTGAAGGAGGGAAGCATGAACCACATACTTAATTCAGGATGTGCAGGTACAGAGAAGGCTTGGGGCCTAGAATCAGAGAGGAAAATAACAGGAGACCATTAGAAAGATAAGGCACACATACGGAAGAAGACAATCATATGGGACCTGCAAGGGCTTTGCATTTTACTCTGAGAGAGATAACAAGTTGTTGGAAAGCATTTGAATGGGAGAACAGCATGATCTGACATTTTAATTAAAAACAAAAGCGCTCTCTCTGTTCTGACAAAAAGAACCCTGAGGACATGGGACAACAGAGATCTACAGAGATCTATTACTGCTAGCATGGGAGGAGAGGCGGAAGCAGGCTCTGGGCGAGTCTGAAAGGTAGAACAGACCAGACTGACTAATGGGGACAGAGATGAGAGGCAGAGAGGTCAAAGATGTTAAGGGGTTCAGCTGAGCTAAAACTGGAAGGCTGAAGTTATCATTAGCCGAGACAAAGAAGACAGTGGGAGGGCAAAGATTTGGGAAGAAAATCAACAGGGATTCATATTAAATTTGCAACAATAAGTGGCAATGTTGGGTAGACGGATTTAGAGCAGTCTAGGCTGCAGCCATAATTTGGGGACTGTGGGTATGGACAGTTGGGGTGAGGTCCATACCGAGAGGTCACCGAGAAAGATAGAGGTCAAGGGCTGAGTTCAGGGTACCCCAGATGCCCAAAGTTTGAGGAACTGAGAAGGAACAACTACAAACATCCAAAGGAATGACCACCACATGCAGGAATCTGGTGGTGGGGGATCTTGGCCCCTGGAAGAATGCTTCTGAAGGCAGGAATAGCTGGCTGTTGAATTCTGTTGGCAGAAAAGGAAGATGAGATCTGAGACCCTGCTATCAGAATCAGAAATCGAATCACAAATAAAATACCTTGTTTGGGCCTTTATATAGGAGAAATACCTGATTTCTTTTTGTTTGTTTGTTTGTTTGTTTGTTTTTGTTTTGTTTTTACAGACAGGGTTTCTCTGTGTAATATCCCTGGCTGTCCTAGAATCACTTTGTAGAGACCAGGCTGACCTTAATCTCATAGAAATCTACCTGTCTCGGTCTGGTGTTTAAAGGCATATGTTTTTAAGGGCTGGGATTAAAGGCATGCACCACCACCACCTTCTTTAACACCTGATTTCTTAACATTATTTTTTCTTTGTATTATATAGAGATTTTTATACAACTATATAATGTACATTGAATATATTCCACCCCATGATTCTTTTTTTATTTAACATCCTATTGTTTTCCTGTGAACTCCACATCATGCACCTCAATCCCATTCATCTCCCCATCCCTTTGCACCTGCCCTCTGCCCTGCAACCTCCTCCCTGAAAGAAAAGAAAAAAAAATCTCATTGTAGAAGCTGTAGTGTGTCACAGTGTTTCCTGCTTCTTTTCTCTTGCAAATTTTCATTGCAATAAGTCTGGTTGGAGGCCTCTAGTTTCTGCTACACTATCAATACCGGATCCTCATCAGGACACTTGGATATCCTGTTGTTGCCCTGTGTCGTGGAGACCTACAGCTTTGGATCTGTAGGACCAGCCCCTTCTTGTGCTTCAGCATTTCATAGATGGAGTAGATGTTGGGGTGAGCCAACGCAAAGCCCTGGATCTGGGCCAGAGTGATAGCCGTTCTCCCACAGCCACTTGGCTAGGACGAGCTCACCAGCACTGCCCTGGCTGGGTCACCCAATGCCATAGCCAGCAAAGGGCAGAGCCAGCTCTGCTGTTCTCATGCGATTGGGGCAGGCTCACCCTTGCCCATACCAGCAGGGCCAGCTCTATTGTGCTGCCTAGTCAAGGTATAGAGCTGCAGCCAGTGAGGGGCAGGGCCATCTGCTATGGATAGAAACATGTTTTTGTTTTAATCCCAGGTGTGGGATGTGGGACTGATTCAGACAGTCCATGGCAGCAGACTAATTTTTTTTCTGGTTTTTGGAGATGGGTTTTCTCTGTGTATAGCCTTGGATGGCCTGGACTTACTTTGTAGAACAGGCTGGCCTCGAACTCACAGGGATCAGCCTGCCTCTGCCTCCCAAGTGCTGGGACTAAAGTCCCTGAGAAGCATTCTTTGCCAGCTGCAGATAGTTTAAATCTGAGGACTCTGGAGAGAGAATAAATGACAGAGCCCAGAGAGTGTGGAGGAGCTCCGAGAAAGAACAAGGCTGCTCCTGCTTTCTCCCTGTGGCTCCTGGTTGCTGCTGATGCAATGAAACAAGAAGTTAGAGATCTCCTAAAGTAGAGGATTGGACTGGCTCCAAGGAACCTGATGACCCTAAATAGCAGGAAGCAGCTAAGTGAAATGAGCCCCCTCTGGCACTAACACTTTCTGTCTCCTGCCTAGTGTTGGGGTGTTGGAAGGGATTGGGGTAGATTAGGGAGAAAGGGATATAAGAAATGTAAATAAAAGAGTTTGAAAAAGCACACCAACAGCCATCTCTCTTGCTCTCATGACCTGGGGGGTGGGCAGCTCTCTCACCTGCCTAGGTGATAAGGGGCAAGGCCGGTGAAAGGCAGCTCTCCTTCATTCAACCGACCAAGGCAGGCAAGTTAGACAGGGCCAAGCTCTCTCAAGACCTCGGGGCAGCTGAAGCAAGAATGTTGCTGCAAATTTGAGGCCAGCTTGGTCTCCATTCTTCAAGACTGGCCTGGGTAACATATTGGAACAACTTCCCAGCATAGAAGACGGTGTTCTTTTTTTATTGGCCACACTGTCACCATTTAACTGTTATCAGATTCTGACTTGGCACAAACGGCATGTGGGCTGCCAGGTTATTGGCTTGCTTTTCTGAACTGTTATTAGAAAGTCTCTGGTCACAGCAGGAGCTTAGCGAGGATCCATTTTGCAAATCTCTACAGTAGCTCTTTCTTTTGACAGTGTCCCTAAATGATCTCAGATGATCAGGCTATGCTTTTAGCAAAGTCCTAAAATACTAGGCTGCCTTCTATCTGTGCAAAGCCTGATGTTTTATGATGCAGCCCAGCGAGTCCAGCCTGTTTGACAGCTGCACCTCATAAGTACCTCAAGCCTCACTATTCAGAATCCCACATTTTCCTAGGAACTGAAGGGAAAACAAAATCCCCAGTCAGTGGAACCCTCACAGCTCAGGATGAGGGCTCTTCAACGGAGGGATACACGGCTCAAAAGAAATGAGAAAATCAGGCTTTAAAGCAGGAAGTCTCTGTCAAGATAAGGGTGCCCTATCTAAATTCCCAATTTTTTCAGCTGGGGAATAAGTAGGCAGGAATTTGAGCCCTGTCTGTGGCATTGACACAGCCTGGGCATTTCATGAAAGCAATTAAGCTCATAGAACTTCATTCATGTGCAATACAGAGCCAATAAGATCAATATTGTTGAGCTGTTTGGAGAGTTGAGGGGAATTATTTAGAAGATTGCAGTAGACTTTAATAAGTTATGTGTGCATGAATACAACACCTACATGTGCAATATGTCCTTTTTTGTTTCTTGATCCATTCCAATGTCCAATTTGTCTCGTTTGCTTGTTCTTGTTAAGAAAAACTGAGGGCCAGTGTGTTAGTTAGGGTTTCTATTGCTGTAACAAAACGCAATGACCAAAAAGCAAGTTAAGTAGGAAAGGGTTTATTTGGCTTACACTTCTACGTTAATGTTTATCACCAAAGGAAGTCAGAACAGGAACTCAGGCAGGGCAGGAACCTGGAGGCAGGAGCTGATGCAGAGCCCACGGAGGGTGCTGCTTATTGGCTTGCTTGTCATGGCTTCCTCAGCTTGCTTTCTTATAAAACCCAGGAAGACCCCCCCCCAAAGATATGAAACCATGCGCAATGGGCTAGGCCCTCCCCCGACAATAACTAATCAAGAAAATGCCTTACAGCTGGATCTCATGGAGGCATTTCCTCAACTGAGGCTCCTTTCTCTCTGATGGCTCCAGCTTGTGTCAACTTTTCTTTTGTTTTTGTTTTCTGAGACAGCATTTCTCTATGTAACAAGCCCTGGCTATCCTGGATTCACTCTGTAAACCAGGCTGGCCTTGAAAACTCACAGAGATCCACCTGCCTCTGCCTCTCTGAATACTGGAATTAAAGGCGTGTGCTAACACATCCAGCTTTGTGTCAACTTGACACACAAAATCAGCCAGTGAGATGGCTCTGCAGTGATGGCATTACTACCAAACGTGACAACCTGAATATTTGGGACCCACATGGTTTAAGGAGATAGCAGACTCCTTCAAGTTATCTTCTTTTCCTTCCACTAAAACAATGATCATACTATTATTTTTAAAGATAATGATGATTATAATGTTCTTTATTCCCACTTGTCTTAGGGTTTCATTGCTGTGAAGAGTCACCATGACCAAGGAACCCTTATAAAGGCTAATATTTCATTGAGGCTGGCTTACTGTTTCAGAGGTTTTAGTCCATTACCATCACGGCAGAAAGCACGGCAGCAGGCAGGCAGACATGGCGCTAGAGGAACAGAGAGTTCTACATCTTGATCCAAAGATAGTAGAAGTGAAGACTGTGTGCCACACTGGGCGTGGCTTGAGCATAGGAGACCTCAAACCCCACCCCTCTCCACAGTGACTCACTTCCTCCAATAAGGCCACACCACCTAATAGTGCCACACCCAATGGACCAAGCATTCACACACATAAGTATATGGGGGCCATACCTATTCAAGTCACTCCTCACTTTATTTTTTAATTTCTCTTACATTTATTTATTTAAGTGTGTATGTTGCACTTTACCAAGCTGTTTTCTTAACCCTACCTGGCTTTCTTTAAATTATTATTCTTTGACAACTTCATACATGTATATAATATATTTTTGTTGCTTCATCCTTCCTTTACCCATTTTCGTTGCCTCCCTCTGAACCTCATTTTCCTCCAACCAGTCCCTCTCCATGTTTCATTTTTTTTGTGTGTGTGATACATTGAGTGTGATTAGAGTTAGTGCCATGAGCATGAATTACCATTGAAGAACATGACCCTCCTCCTTTCCCCAGAAGCCAGTAACTGCCAATAACTCTTAGGTTGTTATTGTGTGTAGTAGGAACGGCCTTGTTTGAGGAAGTATGCTACTAGGGCAGGCTTTGAGGATTCTGTAGACTCCTGCGATCCCAGTGTGTGTTTGCTCTTCTGTTTGCGATTTGAGCTCTCAGCTGCTGTTCCAGCTGCATGCCTGCCACTGCTACCTCTGTGTTGGATTTGAGGGGTTTTTCAATGCCTGCTCTAGCTCCCACATAATGAGATGAAGCCCTGTTACATTTACCAATAACCTTCAAGCACCATAACTGGTCAGATATCAATCTATTGTAACCCGACTATGCTAGCCTGGTCTACTTCCCAGACATATTCCCTGTTAACCTGTTTTCTACTCTCACCTTGGCTGCCTCTTCTCCAGTCTTGTCCATGTTAACTCTCCCATGGTGAGCTCCTTTTTATGGCATGGGGCTCCTCCTTCTCCTCTCTCTCTTCCTGGGACACCCAGACTGGGAATGGAAGTCCTGCCTACCATTTCCTCTACCCAGTCATAGACTCTTTGACTTCTTTATTAACCAACCAGAGATAACTGGGGAGTAAGTTTTCCGCAGCATTTTGACAGAAGATTTTGCAATAGCAACGACAATACCAGAATTTGTTAGCATTTAGCTCACTGCTAGGTCAGCAATTAAAAATCCAATATACAGAGGCACACCTTAATATAATGTATCTTCCTCTTTTAGTCCAAGAAATGGCTTTTCCTCTAACATTAATAAACTATGTAAGAACAATTTCAAAAACTGACAGGTAAGAATTACATTCACAATGTCCAGTCCATTTATATTTGGCAATCTTGGATAAAATCTTCCATTATCTATCTATCTTGGTGAGTCCAAATTTCTGTACCTAAATCACTTTCTTACCATCCAAGCCTTTATATCCTCTAACTTTCACAATTTGCAATTACCAACTTTAAAACACCTGCTTACAAGTTTCTCCAACCTTCTTAGACCTTCTAACTTTCATTTACCTACCTTACAACCTCTTCTTACAACTTAAACTTTCACGTCCTCCAACCTTCCAAAGTTGCATTTTCACCCATAAAACATCTCCTTAGACCCTAAAATATTTTCTTAGATCCTTCACAACTTAAGCTCATATGTAAGAATATAACTTTCTAGTCTTCAACCATATCAGAGAATTGAGAAGGTTTATCCTGAGTAGACAAGAAGTGCAAAGCAAGCAGCTTCCAAAACGATAGAAATGACAGAAACAGTTGGTGCCTGGCCAATCACCCAATATTCCTCAGCAACACTGGAGTATCATCTTTAGCCTTCTGGCCCAGCAGCATATTACAGACTTTTCTGTGAAGCTGAAACTATTATGAAGGACTGCCTACCTTGTCTTGGCAAAGCTCGGCAATCAAACTTTTTCCATGCCTTGCTTGTCCACAGCTCGGACAGCATGCTGTCAGCAGTTGAAGCAAGGGCAGTTTTCACCCAGTGGCTAGCTTATCACATTTGAAGCAAACTCTTTGATGCCTATCATCTTCTTTGAAGTAGAATGGGGGTGCTGCCAGGAGCTGACATGTCTCATTGTCAAAAAAGCTTTTTATAATAACAACATCTTTAAATCCTGTATTCTATAGATCTCTGATGTTTTTGAAGACCATCTATCTATGGTATTTCTGAATAGGCAAACAATGCTTGTTTCTAGCTATACTATCAGCTCAACCTAGGAAAAATATTTCTGTAATTAACTATATTAATATCTAACATGACTATGAGGTTGATTGACTGACTGCTAACTTGCATTATTTAATTTCCTAAAGTTTATAATAGCAGCTTTCAAAGGAACTAGAACTTTACATTGCATTACTAAATGAGCTGCATAGGAACAATACCTTATACAAGAATTGAAGTACATATATATAGTATATTGTAACAAAAGTAACCCTAAATTTGTATCAATATACAAAGATCCATACCAGATGTAACATATTTGGCTTGTTATTGCTCTTTAGTCTGAGAGTAAATTCAATAATCTTTCCTTTTATCCTATTATTCCTATATTAATCCTATATCCCCCATTTTTATTTTTTCTCTTCATCCTTTCTCTCCCTTTTTTTCCTTTCACCCCTTCTCTCCCTTTTTTTTTCTTTTCATCCCCTTTCCTTCATTTTCCCTTAACATCAGATAGGAGTGGAAGAAGGATAGAGGAAAGGAAAAGAAAAGAAAAAGAGGGATCTTTGAATCTAACCCCCTTTATTTTGTTTCCTCTCTGACCATGACCAAACCATTAACAACTTGCAAACAATCTCCTATTTTTAATGACAAGTATCCATCACTCACCAAAGGTATATATGTATATATGTAGGTATAATCTCTTGTGTAGTATATAGATTATTCACCTGTCAATAAATAGCTGATTGGCTTATAGCTGAGGCAGGAAATAGGAGGGAGGAGTTCTAGGAGAGAGAAAGTGAATGCTGGGATAGAGAGAGGTGTGTAGAGGTTCTTCCTGGGACACTGAGAAGGACAGATACATGAAATCTGAGCAGAAGTAACCAGCCACATGGCAGAACTTATAATATTAGTTATTAGTTATGTGCAAGTCAGGAAACATGCCTAGCTATATTGGCCAAGACTTTTGTAAATATATTTAAGTCATGGAGTCATATTTTGGGGAGCCACAGGTTATAGAAAATCCCCTTTAATAACTCTGCTCCATCATTAATGACTCTAAACCTCTGGGACGGTAAGCACAAAATAAACTTTCTTCTGTAAGTTGCTGTCTTAATTACTGTTCAATTTCTATGAAGAGAAACCATGACCAAAGCAACTCTTAAAAGAGAAAGCATTTAATTGGGGGCTTGCTTACAGCTTTAGAAGCTTAGTCCATGATCATCATGTGCTAGAGCTGAGAGCTTTATATCCTGACCTATGGGCAATAGGCAGAGAGAGAGAGACCTGAGAGAGAGGCCTGATGGGAGCTTTTGAAACTGCAAAGCCCATCCCCAACAAAACAAAGCCACATCTACTCCAACAAAGTCATACTTCCTAATCCTTCTCAAACAGTTCAGCTTCCTTGTACTAAGCATTCAAATATATAAACCTGTGGAGACTATCCATCATTGTTGCCTTGGTTATGGTGATTTATCACAGCAATCTAAAAGTAAATTATAAGTCTTTCACAGGTAACCAGAGCTGTGAGTTCACAAGTACAACAGCAATGCCATGTCTGGAAGATGGAATTTCATATCCTTCATATCCTTTGACTTAATTCATTCTGCTCCTCTTTCATGACATTCCTTGAGCCTTG